>MNCI01028137.1:1377-11470 GCA_015680685.1 Gnetum montanum
ATTTGTATGGAAAATGTGGAAATTTGGCTAGGGCACGCCAGCTGTTCGACGAAATGCGAAACCCTAATGTGGTGACGTGGACGACTCTGATTGGCGCATACGTGCATAACAGGATGGTGGGTGAGGCCCTGAAAATGTTCCAGGCCATGCCGGACCGGGATACCCATTCCTGGAATTCCATGCTTGGTGGGTTGATCAGAAATGGGTTTGTCACTGATGCTGAAGAGCTTTTTCAGAAAATTCCTGAGAGATTCGTTTTCCTGGAACATAATGGCTGCAGGCTATTCTAGAACGGATTTGTTGGTGAAGCTCTGAAGATTTTGGAGGAAATGCCTCTCCGTGATGATGATGTTGTTGTTTCATGGAATGGGGTTATTGCAGGTTTTTCCCAGAGTGGGTTTGATGACAGGGCTCTGGATTTGTATGATAAAATGATGATGCTTCAAGGCAGCATTGTTGTTCCTAATTCCAGAACATTCTGCAGTGTTCTTTCGGCTTGTGCCAATTTGGGTTTTTTGAAAAAAGGGATTGAGATTCATGCTGAGCTGGTTAGGAGGGGTTTTGGAGGGGATCTGTTTGTGGTGAGTGCTCTGGTGGACGTGTATGCAAAATGTGGGAGCTTGGGCAGGGCCAAGGAGTTGTTTGATAAGATGGGTAAAAGAGATGTTGTTCTGTGGACCTCCATGATCTCTGGTTATGCCATTCATGGCTGGGCTCAGGAGTCTCTGAAACTGTTTCAGGACATGATTAATGCTGGGCTGGAACCCAACAGTGCGAGCTTCTTGAGTGTTCTGTCTGCCTGCGGCCATGCAGGTCTGGTGGAGGAAGGTTTCAAGTACTTCAAACTTATGCAGGGATTCTATGGAATGAGGCCATCCCTTGAGCATTACAGGTGCATGGTGGATATGCTCTGCAGAGCAGGGCTGCTGTGTGAAGCTTATAGATTTATCAGCAAGATGGCAGTTGATCCCGATTCTACTGTATGGAGTTGCTTGCTTAGTGCCTGCAGGCTGCACAACAATGTGGAGCTTGGAGAATGTGTTGCACAAAGGATGATTGATTTGGATCCCACTGTTTCTTCTCCGTATGTTCTGTTGTCAACTATTTATGCAGGAACAGGGAGGTGGAGGGAGCTTGAAGAGATTAGGAGAATGATGAAGGAAAGGGATGTGAAGAAAACCCCTGGTTGCAGTTGGATTGAAGTTGACAAGCAGGTTTATACTTTCTTTGGAGGATCCACTTCACAGTCCAAACCAGGTACAAAATGGGATATTGTGAATGATGTTCACTGGGAAGAAAGAGAGGAGGTGCTGCAAGTTTGATGTATTTTAGCTCATTTAAATAAGAAAATTAGCATTGCAAATAGCTCATAGCTATCCGTCCTGCAAATCCCTGTCAGGATGACACAACATGGTACTTCAGAGCCATCTTATCATGCAAAACACTGATTCCCAACTCATCACATGGTTCTTATTGCTCATGGGTCCATGTATTAATTATGGAACTATAGGACAGATAGCTGTGTTCTTGCAAATATGGTGGGGCAATGACTTGGAGTGATGGTAATGTAGTTTCTGAAGTTGTAAGACCTTGATAGTCTAGGCACAGTCACTTGAAAAGAAGTTAGGTTTTGATTCATCTATGACCCTTCCCAGACCCAATCGAGTGAACATTAAACCTTTCAGTGATGATCTTTTATTTAGCATTGCAAATAACAATAACAATAACAACTGTCTAAAGACAACCACCTGTTAAAAGCTTCAACAATTGATTATGGAACAGGATAGGATTTAGGATGGAAAAAGAGGTTGGTTGAGTGGAATGCACAAATCATAGACCTACACATATTTTTGTAGGATTTTAAAGAAAAAAAATCTTTAATTGAAAAGGCTAGATGAAGGACAATATAGAGTGCTGATACCTTAGCAGAGAGAAACAAAGATTCTGCCTTTTATACATGCATATCCATGGTTTATTGATACAGACCATGGAAAAGGATGCACCAGGAAGGAGAAATGTGGGAAAAGTTTATTGCCTTGAAGGGTAGTTGAGTTCACATGAACATCATGGGCATAATCTGAAAACCGGACACAAATGTGGTATTGATTGATTCTTTATACATTTTTGGTACTCCTTCGTCCTGTTCATTGTCTGCCGTATGAGATTACAATGAAGTCTCTTGTGTACTCTAAACTTAAATCATATTCTACAGCAACTAATATTATAAAGGAGATTCAAAATTCTTTGTAGTAAGGCAGTGAAAAGTTCATTAAAATTCTTTGTATTAATGCAGTGGAAAGTTCATTAAAATCTTTATCTGAGTTGAAGCTCAAATTATCTTTAATTTTTATGCTTAGAATCACATTTGCACTAAGTTCACTGTTTGGGAGTATGTTTGGCCAGCGATGAGATGATGATTTGGTGCTTCATTTTGGTTAATCAACTTGGATTAACTTTGGCTTGGTTTGGTATTTGCAATGTCTCTCTCCTAGATTGAACTCATGATTTGTCCATTATGATGTTTGAGCCTTGAAATAAAAAGTTGATTTCTTGCGTTGGAATTGATGACCTATTTCTTGATATAGTAGAGATGACTTAGAATAATTTGCCCATAATAATCATGCTTTACTATTCATCTATCATAGTAGTTGTGAATTTTTGGAGATTATTTTTGAGTTGATTAAAGAAATTCAAAATCATATTCCTTGATGTCTACTCTTTGCAAATGATATTATATTAATGAATAAAATCTATGGATGTCTTAGTTATGAAAATGGATAAATCATGAGTTCAATCTAAGAAAACCCTTCTCCCAGAAAGTCGTTGAAAGGAAGACCAGAAAAGACATTAGAAAAAACAATTGAAGAGGATCTGTGGAAACTACAAATAAACAAAGATCTAGCTTTTCATAGAGGCGAAAGATGAAAAAGAAATCATGTAGCCAACCCAATTTTGTTGGGACAAGGCTAGGATGATGATAATTAAACTTCCATTCTTCTTGTTTCAAATCTTAAGAAAGAAAAAAAGACTAAGTTTTTACCCTTCCTACATTGATCATGTATAATATTATTATAAATGATTTAAATTTTGATAGATTAATTTGCAAAATTTGAAAAACTTTTTGGTTGAAACGAGTGGGAAAGGTTCAAAGCTTGATGTTTCAAATATGGCATGGCTTAACATCTAAGGGGCAATTAGCAAATCCTAAGTCCATAAATTGTACAAGTAAATACATTAAGATTATAAGATCATAATTTTGAAACGATCATATGTACTTGTGCACCAAGATGAAATAGTTAATAATTGTGTTACCATCTTTTCATAATTCTAGCAAAAAAGTATTTTGTTAAGTAATTAAACTATGAAATGATTCAATAATTAAATAATAACTTTGTGTATATGTTTAGGTGATCAGTTAATGTAGAGGCAATGGAAATTAAACATACTACGTCTCCTTAAACATGTAGATTTCTCTATATCCAAGTCACTCTTAGCATATTATTACTACACTTCATTGAAATAGTTTTCCTATAGCAATATGGTCAAGTATTGAAATGTAAAATTTACATAATGATTGTATATCAATGCATCTACCATGAATCTTCTCACGTTGATTTTCTTTGGGCTAATAAAAATTTTTGAGCTATCAAAATTAAATATTATAAAGAATGGTTGCAAATTTTCTTTGGGCTGGTAAAAATTTTTGAGCTAGAGAATGGCCACTAGAAAACTTTAAAGGGATAGTAAAAATGAAAAAGGTTGACCATATAAAAAATCCATAATACAGATACTACAACAATTTTAAATCTTTTGCATTGTTGTTAGTGAATATTGAATTGAATATTGTGGGGCCAAATAAGAAGGAATGTAGAAATTCATAGTAAAATG
The DNA here is from genome assembly GCA_015680685.1 of Gnetum montanum. Classification (NCBI taxonomy): domain Eukaryota; kingdom Viridiplantae; phylum Streptophyta; class Gnetopsida; order Gnetales; family Gnetaceae; genus Gnetum; species Gnetum montanum. The sequence continues at coordinate 5,266 of MNCI01028137.1, forward strand.
AAGATGTAGAGCAAAGCAATAGTAGATCTTATTAGAAGCTTAACTTGGATGTTATGGTTGTAAGTTATACATAAAAAAATCAAAGGGCAAGGTCATACACAAATTTGCTTCACATTAGATAGGATACATTCTAAATGATTCTATAGGAACCATATTTTCTTTCTAGAGGACACAAATGTAATTTGATACCTTTAATAAAAGACTCTCTTACGTACTACATTGAATAGACTAAAGAAATAAGAGAACAATTTCCATTACCTTTAGAAAACAATAGGGTTAACTTGTCCAAAAATAATAATAATAAAATGCATATGTATGTCACATAAGTTATAAGGATCTTGGTTGAAAAATATATATGTTTAGAATAATAGTTCTTATTAATCACCAGCAATGAGCTTCCATGTACACATATTTTTAATTAAGAATTAATAAGTTTTAATTACCCCTTATATCAACAATATTAGAAAATTAATTTAGATTTATGTTATTGAGATCTATTGAAAAATGATTATTGGAAGGTTCAATGCTATTAAAGGGTCATCATCTAAAAGCTTAAGCTCATTTCAAGTGACTATGCATAGGCTTGAATCCAAGCTATCACTCCAAATGATAGCCTTTACTTGCTACCTAAAGTGTGTTTATTAATTTAGTATTTATAATAATAGTTGAGTATGTGTGATTAAGTTGTTTAATTATATTTATCATCTCTTAGAACCCCACTTAGTAGAATGAGCATTGAGCCATTAGATGATGACCCATATATATTTATTATATATACATATATTTAGGTAAATAGATGATCCATTTTTTTGGGCCAAGATTAAAATGATGACGATGATATCTATTTGGGCTAAGATGATTGATCATCACCTGAAGTCTCAATGCTCATTTCACCAAGTGAGATCCTAGGAGGATCAATGGACAAGCAAAATCCTAGCCTTTTTGAGTGGTTGCACACAAGCTCAAACCTAAGTCTTTTGATTTAAGAAACAAGCACCTTAGTATTACTTGAAATGAAAGTCACTTTGAGATGATCCTTTACCTTTAGGAATAATCACGTGTTACATTTAGATTTTCACATGATGAGAAGGCTCCCTCTCACATCCTCTATCATATTATGATCTATTTATATGATAGCTAGGGGGTGTCAAACCCCAAATAATAAACCATGGTAGAAGAGCAAAGCATATGTATTCTATGTAACCATCCAAACTTGGGATGGGCCAAAAAGTTTTAGAGTACAACACATGCTTAATCATTGCTAATTGTTAGCATGGAGGATGGTTCCAATCCTAATATCCTTTTTCACATTTGTGCTTAAATTTAAAATAGCAAAAAGATTTGATGTAACAACAAAAAGCTTTGATGAAATATCAACTTATGTAGCAAATGAAGGTACAAAAGTATATCATCATCATCATCATTATCATCCTAGCTTTGTCCCGACAAAATGGGGTTAGCAACATGAGTTCTTTTTCACCATTTGCCTCTATAAATAGATATCTTTGTTTATTTGTAGTTTATGCAAATTTTCAATTATTCTTCTAAGAAGAGTTAGATCTTTGTTTATTTGTAGTTTATGTAAAATTTTAATTATTTTTTCCCATGTCTTCTTCTATCTTCTTTTTGGTGGCTTTCTTGGAATAGTGATTGATGAATCGTGGTTTGCCAGGCCCCAATATTGGATCCTCGATATCGGGTATGCGATATCGCAGCCTGAATAACGATATCGTGATTCCTGTGTAAGCCTATAAATATAGCAATCGGGTGCACAAGAAAAGGGGGAGTTGGTAAGTCTTAGGGTAGAGTCTTTTTGTTAGTTTTTAGTTAGTTTTCAATTCTTTCCCCAGTGCATGCCCAGAGTGTGATGATTGAAATTGTATGGAACCTTTGTTCAAGTGTGATGTACTTGGACACGCACACAATCGGCAATAAAGATTGAGATTACACCATCATTGCAGCATTCACTTAGCTTTTCATTGCTTTAACTGTTAATTATTAATTATTGTTTTCTTAGTTTATGTTTCTTTACTATCATTTATTATTTCTATTGTTAATGTGGAATGAGTATGTCTTAATCTCGAACATTTAAGTGTAACTACTTGGAAATCCAATAGCGTATCTAGTAGTGCCTATGGAATGTGCACTTGGTAAGCCCAGAAGTAGTACATGAGGTCCAAGATGCATACAGATGATTAAAGACGAATGCTCATCGCACTTAAGCTATTTTAGATTTTACTTCATATTGCTTATTAGTTTAATCAAGATTATTTTCCATTATCTCTAGGAGTAGCCTAGTGTTAGAAATCCTATCATACACCTCACTCTGGACTAAACCATACGTGACAAAGTAAATACTATTCTAGGTGGAAAGATAGTGAACTATGATCAATGTGTAACTATTTAGGTGCCACAACTAGTCCGTCTATGAAGTTCGACCGGATCATGCGTACATGCTTGTATTCATATGGTTGAGCATAGGGGTACCTTGCCGCTCATCATTGGTGCCATTGCCAGGGACGGTGCTAGTTATCTAGATTAGTTATATCATACAAGATCGCTGTAACAAAATATTAACAATATATCTTTTAGAAAGAAATTAGTTGCAAATGAGTCACACACAATTCACAACAATGTCTCTCTCACAAGACAATGATAACGCAACAACTAGCGAGGCAATTCATTGGAGAACTAACACAATTTATGATGAAGAAGAATTTTGAAGCACTCAACCCTATGCAGGAGTCTCATATGTTCATGAACACCCCAACGATACTCAAGGACTCTTGTCATCCAACTCAAACACCTTTAGTGAGGATGGAGCATCCCATAGAATGAGGAGGCCCCTAAGGCCTAGGACCTTCTCATTGATTAGCAAGAGTACATTAGGGGATGATTGAGATACTTACAAAAGTCATGATGAGTCTTCTAGTTCTCTCCCTTCCTCTGCTCCTTCAACGTCAGGTTGTGACCTTGATGACCATTCCTCAAGGGGTCGACGTAGAAATAAAAATTGAACCCACGAGCAAAGTCAAGAATGCCAACATGAACATAGACAACATCATCCCAGCTCACAAAGTCATGACTTACTTAGTGAAAATGAACCCTTGCTGGCCACTAAGAGCCTAATGCATATACAAGAGGCTATTCAATATCCTGCAGGCATTGTAAGGAAAGCTGTCTACCCAGGCTTGACTTAAACAACTTTCCTAAGTTTTCAGGAAGCTATGATTTAGATCCGCAATATCATTTACAAGCCTTCTATGATGCCTATGCATGGAAAAATATTGATAATGGGTGGCAAAAAATTAAGCTCTTTCCTATGACACTCATTGGCCAAGAAAAAGTATGGTACAGGTCTTTAAAGCTAAAAATCAATTCACTGTTGGCCAACAATGGTAGAACTCTTCAATGAAAGATATTAAACCTATGCAAGAGTGTCAGCCTTGAGGAGACAAATCCAAGAATGGAAACAAGGGCAACATGAACCCTTGGACATGGCCTTAGAAAGATATTATTTATGGCTAAACCAATGCCTAGGTCATGGGTTCTCCGAGGAAAGGCTAATNGCTAATACTACAATCATTAGATGAAATTAAGAAAAAGATCAATAAGATGATAGAATGGGTACATGAAAAATTTGGAGAATATGCAAACATTATTAGAGGTGGATCCATGCATGACCACTCCGATAAACAGGAAAAATAGAGGATGCCAAATTGAGAAACAAGATAGAACACCACTCGACAATCGGGAAGAAGGGTTGAAGAAAATAAGGATAGGAACTCAACTGCAAATCATATGTATCAATGTGACATTTTCCTATATGATCACACCAAAGGCCAATGCCCAATCTTGTCACATTTACATAAGCATTGGGAAGGGATGCTACATCTAGATTTCGTATAGAAATACTGTGTTCAACCACAATGACAAAACCCCCAGTCATGGGGGAGGCCATTGTCAAATGAGCCACACCCTTCATACTATTTGAAACCAAGCACTTATTATGTTCAACACCCTATTTCTCCAACTAGATCAACATCCTCTACTTCACTTCATTGTTATCATTCTCCTGAGTATTATCAACCCATGTTCTCTTCCACGGGATCACCACATCATGTTCCTTACACTTCTCCTTGCCCTCAATATTCTCATTCTTCACCTCCTTCTACATCACCACTAGTTGTACCAGAAGGTTCTACACCATAGTACCAACCCACGAATGTTACTTGTGCTATTACTATCAACAGCAGTGGAAGTCCTCCACAATGTCAAAAGCGTCCTTTCTTTAGACATGACTGTAGAAAGAGACAACATGGTTCTAAACCCATTGCATCCACCAACTCAGTACAAGCCCAACACTCCGATGCATCTTCTTCCTCAAACTCAATGCCTCCTGTTACTTTATCCAGGCCACCAATTAACACTCCAACAACCATGTGGCCCAATGAATATGACAACATGGGGAGACATATCGATCCTTGCATATCGTCTTATGGTCACAGGTGCCATAGTGGGTTAGCCTCTTATCACATGACCACATCTTATAATCTACCCTACTATGCCTACTATAATCAAGTGTGTGAACCCCAATTTGGATACATTCCTACCACCACATCAAAAGACACCTAGTGGTTTGGATATGACCGGACCCTAATATTTCCAACATGCATGGATCCAAATTTTCCATGTATTAATTCTCGCCATGATCAAAGGTTTAGTTATGGGGGATACCCCCCATTCTAATAAGTAGAATTAGTAAATGTTTTTCCTTTTCTTTGGTTTTAAAATTTTTTGTTTTCCAATTTTTACCTTTTCTAATTTTTTCATTTTTCAATTTGTTATTTTATCTTTTTGATAGTAATCTCATTTGTGAATAAAATACTCATCTGACTTGATGGTTGAGGTGTTGTTCTATGTTATCAAGTCATAAGGGACTAATTATTTGGACAGTGAGCCCACAATATCCACCTCACCACCCAACCATTCTATTAATAAGAGGTTCTACTCTGGGTACAATGATATTCTTGTCATCATTAAAATTTAAAGTAACTTTGTACTCATTATGCCCAAAGTGAAACATGATAAACTAAGAGGAAATGGCCAAGGTGTAGCATCAAGGGGACTTGTGGATTCTCTTTGGTGACATCTATAGGTGCTATCATGCAGCTTGGTTGTACTAAGATCCTTATAGATCTAACGAAAAAATGGGAGTAAGAGTTATGATAAAGGCACTCAAGAAAGGAACACAATGTTGTTCTAGGGGGTTCCACTGAAAAGACATGCACCCATGCTTGAAGGTTGGTGGCTTCTCCGGATTACTTTTGGAAAAAACAAAGTGCCAAAGCAGTTAGAGGAAGAAAAGAAAAGAAAGAAGAAAGAAAACAACAAATAAAAGATCAAGAAAAACATGCCACTACCAAATTCAAATCACTCCTCCCTTGTGCAAAATGCCAAGTGAACATATGCTTTGCTGTCATGATGCTCCTATGATTGTCTATCATTGGGATGAAATGATGTGATGTCACTGATCAAAGGTATAAACTTGGTTTTCATCTTGGAGTGAAAGGCTAATGGTACTTTAATCATGCACAACACTCAAGATTCATTATACCTAGGGTAAGTTACCTCACGCCCTGATTTCTATAATCCCCTCTACGATTTTCCTCATCTTGTTGTCCAAGTATTTCTAACTTGTGTCCTGTGTGGCATAGAACTCATACCTCATCACGATAGTGTTCAACATGTGTGTGTTTTGTTGCATTGGTGTGGATTGCATTCAACCCTTCTAGTGCCTACAGACATTTTAAGGTGTGGTTACATAAGGGCATGATAGGTAGGAACCTGCTTTGGGGAGGACCCACTTGCATAATTTTTGGAATTTGCACTTATTGCACATCACCACATCATCTTATACCCTCCGAGTACTACATTGCTAAATTTATCCTTTCCTTTATCATCATTTCAACCCAAACATTCCTGTGCACCACATGTGCTTTTTCCTTACCCTATTTATGAACTTCATTGCATATTCCACCTCATTCCACTTTTGGTGCCTTTAGGTCTACTCAACACTATTTACCTTAAATCCTTTGTTTTTGGACTTGGAAATTTGAAAATTTATCAATTTTACCAAGTACCCTATTTCGGAAGGGACACGATATTGGGCACCTGGTATCGGATTCGACACGATATCAAGTCC
>MNCI01028137.1:11598-31202 GCA_015680685.1 Gnetum montanum
TGTTCATGCGAGGAGAGTTGTTGCAATTTTCTTTCAAGAATTTTCGAGCTTGAGCACCTCTCATTCAGACATCAATATCTTGCTCATTAACGCTCCAATTCTCATTCTGATCGAACCTACTTAAACCCAGAGTGTTTAACTTAGTTTTGGGGAGAAGGGTATGCTTTAAGTTGCATGTAGTTTTTTCAAATTTCACTGTTTCTTAAAGGATATCATAAAGGGTAAGTAACCTTAAAAATGCTAAAAACATATGTCAAATTAATTTTATTTCTTCACCCAAACCATGGAAATCATTTTTGGAGTCACTTAATCAAATGGGGCCCAATATTAAAACTTTTAGGGGGGATTTTCTTGAAAATTTCTAACTCTGAATCATACTAAGTAAGAATTGAATTCATTAAATGAAATGAGTAAAGGTATAAATTAAATTTTGTTAGATGGCATTTCTGATAGTTTATCCTGTGTGATTGTACATGGCCCCTAAATAAGGACAACAGGGAGGACCCTCTCAAGGTGCATCCAAACGGCCAAGGAGAGGCAGAGGCCAGGTGCTTCCTAAAGAACATGCAGAGTAGGAGGCACAATCATTCAACATTCATCAAGAACCTCCTGTTACTGCATAATTTGGGAATGCTGAGGGTGGAGAAGGCAAGGCACCTGAATAGGGACAACATCTCACGTTGTCCCTAGAATGTATTTAGGTAATTCAAGAAAGGTCCACCATCAGCTACGGTGATTATGGAACTCAACTTTGGACCTTTTCCCCTAAGGTAGTTAGAGATCAACTCAAAGGGTCTCCATTGTGGCCTGCTCTCTCACAGAGTGACGATTGGTACTTGGGGGAGATGTACAAATTTTGGCATAACAAGGAAAAAGGCACCACTGTTGATATTGGTCGGATTTCAGTTGATTTCTCTACCAAGGCCACTTCAGAAGTTCTAAACCTTTCAAATACAAGGCCCAAGGTTGCTCACCTATACACTTGATCTAATGCTAAGGCATAGAAGATATGGTTAAAGCCAACATATGACAAGGAGGATAAAACATATGGAGAACTCACACTTGAAGAGATGATCTATTTTAAAATTGGCACATATCATCTCTTCCCAACAAAAGGATTGAACAGAATTTCCACCTATGCAGCCAAAGGAAGTGCAATTCTGATGGGCAAGGTTGATGCCAACGTACCCCATCTATATCTCATAGAAATTTTAAGGTGGTTTGAAGAACGTAAGATAGGGAAGTCTGCATTGCATTTGTCTTACCTAATCAGGAAGCTGTGCCAACATGTTGGAATTCTGGGGCACACCAATGACATTCCCAAAAAGGTTCAAAATGCCTCATTTGCTAAATTAGTGAAGCCACCAGCACCAAGAAAAGATGCTAGTAGGACACTGAAGCCTAAGAAAGAGCAGAAAACTGAGCCAACTACATCTCAAACCGTAGGGCCTACCCAAATTCTAGACACAAGGCCCAGTCAACAATAAGAAGTGGGTCCCAACACATGATCCATAGGCCAGCAAGACCAACTGCCATCGCTACCATAGGATTATTGATCATCGATGAGCCATCTTCAGGCCATCGCTAAATTGGTCAGTTGGAGAAGTCGTGACGAGGTAAACCTATTCAAGATCATTGATGACATCGTACAACCCACAGTCTCAATTGATCATGCATAGAACAAGGTTTCCATCCAAATAGGAGGAGGGGAATCACATTGGTCACTGATGAACCGTGATATCGCATCTATGATATCAGATCAACCATGCAATGTCAGATACCCAATATCGCAGCGTGCCTCCTTGCTTATAAATAAGAGGTAGCACCCTTGGTTTCCACATTAGAAGTTAGTCCCTTAGCCAAACTCTTGCCAATTCTTCCTTCCAGAGTTAGAATTATTTCTGTGTGCTCACAGTAGGAGTTATAGAGTGAACAAATCTTTATTTGAGTATTGTGTACCTGAGCACACTTTGTGTACGACAATAAAGATGAACTTTATGATAAACCTTGCAGCATATAGAATAGATTAATTAGTGTTAATTATTATTTAATGCTTTCCTATTTAATTAATGATTTCTTTCACCCTACAACTCTCTTAGTTAAATACACTTAGTACGACTACTTCGAGCATGCGTGTAGTGCTTGGTAACCCAGTAATGATTAGCATTTGGTAATCCCAGCAACATTGCACTAGTTCAAGATATGTACAACAAGTGGGAACAAATACTAGTGTTAGGAGTAATTAGAACTTAGTTAATGAATAGTTAAATTATATTAGTTACTTAGTTATCTCTCTCCCCCTCCTTACTAGTGCAGGATATAAAACACATAAAAACCATAAAAATCATATGCTTCAAGCTTACTTAACCATACAACTGTGACATACAAGTAAGTTTGGGAAGACAACGATTAACCAACCCGTTATCGTTCCACAAAAGTGCATAGGCACGTAGTCCTTGGAATTCGACTGGATCATGTGTGAAATGCTCGTATTCGTATGGTTGAGCATAGGGGCACCTCGCCACTCATCATTAGCACTGTTGCTAGGGACTTAGTTGTTTGTGTGCTAAGTAGAACTTAGGAAATAATTTACATCATTGGAACGAACCCTTAGGGTTGCTTAAGAAAATGATAATAGTACATTACACACTGAACAAGAAAAGATGTCTTCTTCTTTGCACAAAAGCACTTCACCACCTAGGACTAACACAAGAAGCAATCGACAGCAAGATATACATGACATTGATTTGCCAATCCCTCAACAATTTCATGTGGTATATATTCATCCCAATGAATATGTACCCGACTTCACCTTTATTCTCCACCAAGACGAACAATTGTGTTGGCGTGACTTGGAAGGTAACATAGTGTTACCTCCTGACCATTCAGTCCCATGTATGCTTCTTCATGCTCTCACATGAATAGGCATGCATGCAACACTTGCATACAAAGTACATTGTGTAGGACTATGATTTGAGAGACTATCATCCCATAGAAGCACAACATCAAAGGGATTCGCAACAGGAGAGACACCATAAGTCCTTGAAGGGAAAATGGTCTAAGGATGCCCCCCACATTTTAAGTGAAATTGAGGGTGATGAACCTGCATCAAGTAGTCACCCACATAACGATGTTCCTCCCCTTGACTTTGGCCAAGAGGTTGTATATCAAAACCTTCATTCTACTATTCACAACCTAGGTGCTGATACTAATGGACACAAAGTGTTCAAAAAAGGAACAAGGACACATGACAAAGGTGGGCATTCTGATCGCAACCGTGATCGAGGCAGAGGCCACTAAAGAGAAGGTAGTAGACACCAACATGGTGGCAATTCTCCTTCTTCTTCACTTTCATCATCTCATTCACTCTCTCCTTCCATGTTTGAATGTAGCCATAGAAAAATAGATCGTGAGGATAAGGGCAAACAAAGTGGAAGTCACAGACGAGACAACTAAGACAGAGGACGAGGGTACTCTAGGGAATCACGCCATAGAAGAAGGGAGAGTAGGGAACCGCATAGGCACCATAGAAACTACGAATGAGATGATCATGAAGAACCCCTACTCACCATGTGAAGCATGCTAAATATAACTAAGGTTGTGAGAGTTCCAACAAGGCACCAAAAATATAGTAGGATCAAGAGGTTAGACATGAATAACATCCCACTATTTGAAAGGGGATATAATACTGATCCTCAAAATCACTAATAAGAATTTCATGATGCGTGTGCCTTGCAAAACATAGAAAATGAATGGCAAAAACTTAAGTTGTTTCCACGGACACTAATAAAAGAAGCTGAAATCTGGTACCGGTCCTTAAAATTGAAATCCATTCGTAGGTGGAGTACTATGTTAGAGTTATTCAACGATAAGTACCAAACGTACTCCTGGGTGTCTAACCTGCGAAAGAAAATTCAAAGATGGAAACAAGGAAGTCATGAACCCTTGGATGTTGCCATGGGCTGCTATTATGCACTATTACATCGTTGTCCTAGCCATGGTTATTTGTAGCGGGATTAGCTATGCCATCTTGTAGATGGGCTTAGGCATGAAATGAGAAGGATCCTTGGGACTTATGCCAAAGGAAGGTATCTGAGCTTAGGTCCCATCAAATTCATAGGCTACTGGAGCAACTTTCTAAGGAAGAAGGTGAGCTACGAAAGAGAGAGTTTGCAAAAGAATATAACCGAGATCCTTCCCTCCGAAAGAAGAGAGTAAGAATTTCTGAGGATGAGGAAGAGTCACCACTCGAAGAGATGGTGAATAGGAAAACCTTTCCTATCCAAAATGTAGCATCAGAAGTATCAAAAAAGGTAGATTAAATGTGGGAATCCCTGGATAGTAAGTTTCAAACTATTCTCAAAGTAGTAGAGGAATCTAGAGAGCGAGGTAGTGATCATGACAAAAGAAAAAAAAGAGAAGTAGAAAATGCACTTAACAAGGGTAAGGGTAAAGTTGCTATTATTGAAGAGGTTGTGAACTTAGATACAAATGATGATAGTGGATGTGAGATATGTCAATATGACCATCCTAAGGGATGTTGCCCTGTGATCTCACATTTGTAGGAGTCTAGGGTGTATGCACTTAATTCATGTTTAAACAAACAGCAAACATCCCGATGGTTATCTTATCCCCAAGCTAACCCAAGGCAGTTCCACCAACCTTTAAAGTATTATCCAAGTGGAACTCCACCACAACCAATTGAGCAACATCAATAGTGGCAACATCCACAATCATGGGGAATGCCACCACCAAGGCAACAATATCCTTACCGGCAACTTGACCCATATGGATATTATGTGTAGCATCCAATCTCTCCACGTGACTCTGTTGGTCACGTTACTCCCCAACATCACTACCAAGCCTGTGAGTACTATAGGACTCCCTCTCCTAGTGGTGACATTCCACAAGTGTACCATCCTTCCAATCTGGCCACATCTCTCCCACCAATAGCTCCATTACCACTTACTCTAGCAATGAAAGGTGAACTCCTTGCTTAGCCATAGCAATGCAATGTCACAAGGGTTGTTAATCCTCAACCTACTATTGGTTATGACAACCGTATGAAGAAAAGAACTTTCTTTAGAACCAACAGTCCAACCAAGCCTTTGCAACCCCAACTGGCTGAGTCTTTGGATGCCTCTGTATCAAGTAAAGCTTCAGAACCCCCTTCAAACTCAACACCACATTCAACGCATACGGTCATGTTAACACATGCCGTTACTGATTGGATCAAAGCTAGCCACCTTCCCAAGAAATTCTCTGATCATAGGAGTCCTTTAATATATTTACAAATTGTTGGGAATGAACCATGCAAAGCTCTTTTGGATTTAGGTTTCGGTGTCAACCTAATATCCCAAGAAATGTATAAGGCCTGAAACCTACCTCCATTAAAAAAGAGTAATGTCCATTTAGAGTTGGCAAACCAGTCCATCACTATTCCCTTGGGATTAGTGGAGGACATTGTTACCACTGTTTGTGGGTGATTGTATCCAGCTAACTTTCTAGTGATTCAAGTGAATAACAGTAAGGGGGACTTCCCAATCATAATGGAAAGTGCATGGCTAAGCACTATCAATGCACACCTAGGTGTCCGTGATCTTTCTGTAGAAATATCTAAGGAAAATAATTTTGGAAAGATAGAGAAGAAGAATGTTCCATGCATCGCATACAGTGACACAGGGTGTAATTGCATGCAGAGATCATGGGTTGTGCAAAGTTTAACATTGCCTGCATGCAATCAGTGTGCACAAACAATCAACATACAAAGGTTCCTATATGCAGCAGGCACACGACAAGAAGACACCCAGTGGCTGATAGCTGATCAAAAAAGTAGCTCACTTGTATGCATGGAACTAACTGAGGGTTTGACTTGCGCTTACATAGATAGCATAGATGCATTAGAGAAAGTCCACAACCAACTTCCTAGTCCTAACTTAGAAAACATCAACTGGGGGAAGTTGGAAATTCCTAAGAAATTTAAACAAGAGCCCCTAGAGCTAAAACCATTGTCCACCAATATGGAATACACATTCCTTAAGAATAGAAAACTAGTAATCATCAACGCAAGACTTGCTCTGCAACAAAAAGAGAGTCTACTAAAGGTAATAAATAAGTGATCAAAAGCCTTTGCTTGGTCATATCCAAAATTAACTAGAATAGATCCTAGGATATACCAGCATAGGATTTACATTGACTCCTCCATGAAGCCTCAAAACAACCACAGAGGCGATTGAACCCAAAGTTGAAGCAAGTAGTAAAAGAAGAAATTGAACAACTTCTAAAGGCTAGGTTCATATACCCCATTGCTGATAGCGAATGGGTTAGCCCGTTAGTAATCATTCCTAAAAAGGGAGGCAAATGGAGGATATGCATAGATTTTAGTCTGCTAAACATGGCAACATTTAAGGATCACTTTCCGTTGCCATTTGTTGACCAAGTCTTAGACACAATTGTAGGGCATCGCTATTATAGTTTTCTGGATGGCTATAGCAAATACAACCAAATACAAATAGCCCCAAAAGACCAAGCCAAAACTACGTACACCAATCCTTGGGGAACATTTGCATACAAAAAAATGTTGTTTGGCTTGTGCAATATCCCTACAATGTTTCAACGCTTAGTTCTAAGCATATTCCAACAGTAGATAGGAAATGGTGTGGAAGTATTTATGGATGACTTCTCCACTTATGGAGCAAGTTTTAATCAAGCCTTGGACCGATTAGAGAAAGTTTTGAAAAGATGTGTACAAACTAATTTGAGGCTCAACTAGCAAAAAAGCCATTTGATGGTCCAAGAAGGCATAGTACTTGGGCAAAAAATTTCACATGTAGGGATAGAGGTAGACCTTGAGAAAATCAAAGTCATCCAAGGAATTACCCATCAACTGGAAACTATCAAAGACATTTGATCATTCCTTGGACACAATGGCTACTATAGGAGATTCATAGAGAACTTTTCAAAGATTTCCAAACCATTGGTAGAGTTAACAAAAAAGGATGTACCCTTCGAGTGGACCAAGGAATGCAAACTAGATTTCCAAACTTTGAAATGGAAGCTAGTAGAAACACCCATTCTACAAGCTCCTAATTGGTCCAAACCATTCCATGTCATGACTAATGCATCCAACTATGCCTTAGGAGCTGTACTTACATAGTTAGATGACTAGAAATGTCCTTATTACATCCACTATGCAAGTAAAAGTATAGCAGGTGCATAACTTAACTACACTACTACAAAAAAAGAATTAATGGCTATAGTGTTTGCACTAGAAAAATTTAGACACCATGTATTGGGGTACAAAGTATTCATACATACAGATCATAGTGCAATTCGGTTCCTCATGAATAAGCCAATGGTAAGCCCCCGTATTATACGATGGTTGGTAATCCTACAAGAGTTCGATCTAATGATGATCAATCATAAAGGCACAAAGAATGTAGTTGCTGATCATTTATCTCAGTTGCGCTAGGATAGCAAAGAGGATGAGTATCCAATTTTAGATCATTTTCTTGATGAGTCCCTCTTTGCCGGTGTAGTGAATAACCAATGACCCATGGAGAAAAAATGGTACAGTAGCATTCTTACCTATCTCCTTACCCAACAAACACCACAAGAGCTAGACCTTAAGAAGAAACAACAATTTCTTCATAGAGCCAAGTACTTTATGGAGATTAATGAACAACTTTACAAAGTATGTCTTGATGGCTTGGTTTGATGATGTGTTCCTAATAGAGATCAACTGAAAGTTCTCTAAGGTGCTCATGAGGGCCCTTGTGGGGGTCATTATGCAAGGAGATGAACAACCATCAAGATCCTGCTTGCAGGGTATTATTGGCCTACCTTGTTCCGAGACACCCATCACTTCATCCAATCTTGTCAATGTTGTCAACGTGATGGGGGAATGATTGCTAGAATGGAGGATCTGCAACAATGGATTTAACCGTTAGAACCCTTCAACATTTAGGGAATTGATTTCATGGGGCCCATTACACCAATGTCAAATGGAAAATATTACATCATAGTTGCCATAGACTACTTAACAAAATGGGCTAAAGCAGTTGCAGTTAAGGATTGCACATCGTCTACAGCTGCACAATTTGTTCAACAACAAGTCATCAACAGGTTTGGTGTGCCACATGCACTTATCTTAGACAATGGAACATACTTCACAGGTGCAACTTTTTGGAAGTTAATGTAACGCTTAGGGGTTGAGCACAAATTAACTACACCATACCACCCCCAAGTAAATGGTTAAGCCGAGGTCACCAACAAGGCGATTACTAAGATACTGACTAGAACCATTAGCAAGTATAGGCAAGATTGGAGCACTAAACTGAATGATGCTTTTTGCGCATACCGCTCCACATGGAAACTCCCTATTGGCTACTCTCCCTACAAGTTAGTGTATGGAGAACTTCCAATGCTCCCTATCCAAACTGAACTTTGTACAGTAGCCACGGCATGTGACCTCAGCCTTGACCTTGATCTAGCACAAAAACAAAGGTTGATGACTCTTAACTTACTAGATGAGAACCGACTAGCTACCCTATCATCTAATTAGTTGCACAAGGCATTTAATAAACAACATCATGACTTGAAAATTAGGAAAGTTAAGTATTAGCCAAGAGATAAGGTTCTCTACTGGAACCCCACACATGTGTCACAACATACCAAATTTCAAACACTGTGGGAAGGACCTTATATTATCTATGCAAATTTTCATTTAGGAGCCATGACCATATATAAACTTGAGAGCCTAGATAAAAGACTGTTAGTCAACATGCAACAAACAAAACCTCTCCATAAGTTTAGGACAACCAAAACATATGCTCCCTCTATAGGTGGGCAACCTTGATCATTATTTTGGATCTCCTCCTTCCAACTCATTCATGGGGGAGATGGCCCCTTTTGCTAATCATTGAAGGCCCTCAGCTCTTTCTAATTTTTTATTTTACACATTTTTGTTTTGCACATTTCTTTAATCTTTCTTATTTTTGTTTTACATCATTGTTCATATTTTTACCATTTCTTCGTGTGATTTTGTTTTGTTCATCACCCAATAAGTGTTCATGATGGTGGCATGAATAATATCACATTGATTGCTAATGTTTGTATTTTACCTTTGAAGTATGATGTTGATACTAAGGTATGGTTCTTTTGATTAAATAGCCAATGAGTCCATGCCATTCATACATCCATAAAAATCTATGATCTTCCTTGGCTTGGAACTGTACAGTCCCTTTCTCTAATAAAACTATTAACGAATTGGTGGCTAAGTATTTCTCAAACTATAGAAGACTCAACGGATGAAAAGGGTGTGACTTCAAGAGGATTCAATGCATTTGTGCTGGCTATTCTCTTGAGTGCTTGGATGCTTTTTCTTTAGTTGTTCTGCCATTCTAACCATTCATCAATTCATTGGAAGTTGAGTACTTAAAAAATAAGTCTTTGCATGGTGTGGTTCTCACGTGAAAAACACACAAAAAAATAGTGAGAATTCAAAGCAAACCCCTTAGACACAATAATGAAATTGGGCTACATGCACTGGTTATGGCACTGGAAAGACATGTTACCCATGCTTGAAGGTTCCCTCTAACTAAGGTCCTTTCTCACTTCCTAGTACTCCATCTCACTCTCCTCAGAATGGTGGTGACTTTTTGTAGAGGCATTCTTGTTGCTTCAAGAGGATGGATTGGTCAAATTTGTTGATGTGAGGTCACTGAATGTGGTTTGTTGAGCCTAGATTTGGAATGATTTCTACTTGGTCACATTAACCATGAAACACACAAGGGACTTTACACAACCTTGTCATTGGGTTTCCATTTCCATTCTCTCCTCTCCACCCTTCTTTTCCATTTTTCACCTCATTGCTGATTTTATCATTAGTTTGTATCTTGGTTGATGCATTGTTTTTCCTTGGTAATTTCTTAGGGGTAAATTTTTAACTCTTGCTTCCAATTGACATTCCTAGAGCCTACAGAATCTTTGGTTTGTGGGTCTGTCAGGGCACTAAAGGCATGAGCCTACTTTGGGGAGGACTCACTAGCATTCCTTTTTGGTGCATTTGTTAACTTATTTTCCTTAAACATTTCTTGTAATTAACAATTTTTGTTTCATCCCCATCCATGACATCCATTTTATTGGCGTTGTCGTTGTTACTTTTTCTCCACCTTTCTTATTCCTTATCTTTTTCCACCCTATCGCTACCAAAGGTTTTCTCTTAGTCATGGGGGCCCAGGCACAAAATTTTTTAATTTTTCCTAACCCCTACACCTTAGGTAGTCACCTGTGTTAAAACTTCAGAATCAGTATCTTCCATAACCACAACTCAGCCAATGCACTTTACATCGAGGCAAGGTATCAATTGCATTATGATTTATCTACCCTCGCTCATTTGTGACTATGTTATGTGTGTGCAGATGGCGATCATAAAACAATGAACTGGGCTTGGAGGAAACACTCAGGATGGACCAGATCTAGAATGTTTACAAAAGGAGCAAGATTAGTGATGTGGCTATGGATAAACAATGGAAGGCACAATCTTGGCATCAGCAGCAACACATCTTCTTCTTTCTCTCTCTCCTTCTCTTCCAGCTACCAAATAATGTTGGATGTCATTTATGTATAGTATTCACTTTTGTGGTCATGAACACTAATGTTGTCATGTATTGTACTATTGATTCGTTCACCAGGAACATTGAGTCTGTCACCCCATTCCACCGTCAATCGTCATTTAGTTAATAATCCCATACCTTTCCAATATTTTGTAAGGAACTCAAGGACGAGTTTTCATTCAATCATGGGGGTATGATGAACCATGATATCGCATCCACGATATCGTGTCCGCGATATTCAATCAACCATGTAATGTCAGATACTCAATATCACGACCTACCTCCTTACCTATAAATAAGAGACGACACCCTTGGTTTCCACATTAGAAGTTAGTCCCTTAGCCAAACTCTTGCCAATTCTTCCCTCTAGAGTTAGAATTATTTTTGCGTGCCCGCAATAGGAGTCATAGAGTGAATGGATCTTTATTCGAGCATTGTGTACTTGAGCACACTTTGTGTATGGAAATAAAGACAAACTTTATGATAAAGCTTGCAGCATACAGAATAGATTAATTAGTGTTAATTATTATTTAATGATTTCTTTCACCCTACAACTCTCTTAGTTAAATAAACTCAGTACGACCGCTTTGAGCATGTGTGTATTGCTTGGTAACCCAGTAACGATTAGCGTTTGGTAATCCAGGCAGCGTTGCACTGGTTTAGGATGCGTATGGCAAGTGGGAACGGATACTAGTGTTACGAGTAATTAGAACTTAGTTAATAAATAGTTAAATTAGATTAGTTACTTAGTTATCTCTCTCCCCCTCCTTACTAGCACAAGATATAACACACATAAAAACCATAAAATTCATATGCCTCAAGCTTACTTAACCATACAACCGTGACATACAAGTAAGTTTGGGAAGATAACGATTAACCAACCCATTATCGTTCCACAAAGGCGCATAGGCACTTAGTCCTTGGAATTTGACCGAATCATGCGTGAAACACTCTTATTCATATGGTTGAGTGTAGGGGTAGCTTGTCACTCATTAGTCACAACAGATCTTTGGAAATGCTGCATCTTTTCAAGTGCAATTAGAACTGGTGAAGGCACCACAATAGTGGTTATGCAACACTAGGATGCAGTAGGAGTAACAAAATTGGTCGTAGAACACATCAAAGAATCATTCAATGTCCCTGTTGTGCCACTGGTAGATTTCACAGGAGCACGCAACGCTAAAATCTTAGCCAGTCCCTCGATGACTCATATAGATCATGAGGATGTTTTGGATTGTTTGCTGTAAATAGGACAAGTGATGACATCCCTATTTGACATCCCTAAGGATGTCATAGCAACACAATAAGACCTCATATCCACAAAAGGAAAGCTGATCATGGTGGAGGTTAGGGCCGAACATGCAGAGGAGGAGTTGAAAATACTCTAAGAGAAGTTTGTTGCCCTACAAGCTGCATAGTAGAAAAAGGGAGAGTTGGTAAGTGTTAGGGTAGAGTCTTTTTGTCATTTTTTAGTTCTTTCCCCAGTGCATGCCTGTAGTGCGATGATCGTAATTGTACAGAACCTTTGTTCGAGTGTGATATACTTGGACACACACATAATCGGCAATAAAGATTGAGATTACTCCATCATTGCAGCATTCACTTAGCTTTTAATTGCTTTAGTTGTTAATTATTAATTATTGTTTTCTTAGTTTATGTTTCTTTACTATCATTTATTATTTCTGTTGTTAATGTAGAATGAATATGTCTTAATCATGATCATTTAAGTGTAACTACTTGGCAACCTAGTAGCGTATCTAGTAGTGCCTAAGGAATGTGTGCTTGGTAAGCCTAGAAGTGGTACATGAGGTCCAAGATGCATATAGATGATTAAAGACGAATGCTCATCGCACTTAAGCTAGTTAGATTTTACTTCATATTGCTTATTAGTTTAATCAAGATTATTTTCCATTATCTCTAGGAGTAGCCTAATGTTAGAAATCCTATCGTACACCTCACTCTGGACTAAACCATACGTGACAAAATAAATACTAGTCCAGGTGGAAAGATACCAAATTGCAATCAATGTGTAACTATCTAGGTGCCACAACTAGGCCGTCTGTGGAGTTCGACTAGATCATGCATACATGCTCATATTCATATGGTTGAGCATAGGGGTACCTTGCTGCTCATCAGTGATATAGTAACTTTTGTTTATAGGCTTATTCTTTAATCTCCTTTGCACATGTCAAAACCATCTAAGTCAACATTCCTGTAACTTATCTAAAATAGAAGCCACTCCAAGTCTTCCTTTAATGTTTGTATCATGTAGTTTATCTCTTCTAGTAACATTCAACATCTATCTAAGGATTCACACTTTTGGCATACTAATTTGTTGTTCATGTATCTTTTGCGCTACCCAACATTTAGCACCATATAAGATAGTAGGGGTGATTATTGTTCTATAAAATTTCCCCTTTAGTTGTATTGATATTCTTTTATCATATAGAACACCACTAGCTTATTTCCATTTTGACCATATAGACTCAATTTTATGTTTTATATCTTTATTAATTTCAACATCTGATTAGAGGATTGAGCCAAGGTAATGTTTGTAAGGGGGGACTCTTTGGCCTTGAATTATGACTTCAATTTCACCACTATTTAGGCTATTATTAAAATTGCATTCCATATATTTCATCTTACATCTTCTAATTTTTAAGTCTTTTGATTCTATAGCATGTCTCTACTTGCCAATTTTAGCAAAAATATGTTCTCAAGTTGCATCCACCAATACTAATATCATTTGCAAATATCATATACCAAGGGATTTCTTCTTGTATTTCCTTTATTAATTTATCCATAATAAAGGAAAATAAGTATAGGCTAAGTGCGAACTATTGTGATTGGAAAATTATATGTTAGCACATATTGTTCATCATATTAACCTTACATCGAGACTTTTGGCATTTGCTATAATCCTCTAATCAAAATAAGACTTAACCATTGGGTAGATAATATTCTTTTTATATAAGGAAAAATTTTCCTTGTGCATTGTCTATTTAGATTAATCAATACTTCTTGTAGCAAAAGTATTCATAGAAGCTTCTATCTTCTATAGTTTCTTAATTTCCATTTGATCATTCTTGTCATTAACTTGATTTTTTTTATTTTAGCTTTAGATTGTTTCCTATCCTTAGTTTCAACTCATTTTTTTCTTTTCCATAGCATCTTTTTGTTTAACAAGAAAAAAAAATGAAACAAATATCCTTTACAGTGAAAAAAAAAATTTGCAAGAATTATGAAGATTATAAGATATAATTAGTTGAATATAAGTCTTTCTATTTGCTTATAGAACCAATTCCTTTTTATAAAAACCAATTAGTGTCAAAATAGAGTTTATATGCTTAATAGGATTGAGAAGACTAACAATTTCTTGCTCAATTTTCTAAAAAGCAGCTTAAGATTAAATAGCTCAATAAAACATGAAACTTTAGAATGTTCTTCAAATTGGACATCAAAATCTAAAGTCCACTTATGAATGATGATCATTGCATGCTTATTTAGAAAAGACTATATATTTAGGGTACACTACACCATTGAAGTATTACGTAGCTCAATAAAAAAACAAAAATAATACATAACTTGAATGACTTAAATGTCATATTTTTTCATCACATCATTTACCTACGAAGTGAAACTTTACTTAGGATGTAGATAACTCAAAATTCAACATATTGTGATATAAGATCAACTACTTGTGACTTGTATACATCATCAAGGAGAGCAAAATGCAGATATAAGGATGGAAGCAGGGAACAAATGAACCCTTGGATGCCGTCATGGAAAAATATTATTCTCTCATACACTAATGTCTTGGCAATGGTTATTCTTAGCAGGAATAACTTTGCCACATCATAGATGGATTCAAATCAGAAACGAGAAGAACTCTTTGAGTTTATGCCCAAGGAAGACTATTAGAACTTAGAACCCATCAGATCCAAATGCTAATAGAGCAAGTAGCAAAAGAAGAAGGAGAGTTGATAAAACAGGAGAGTGCTAAGGAATATAACAAGGATCCTTCCATTAGAAAAAGAGAGGTTCAATTTTGCGACAACAAGAAAGAGTCACCACTTGACGAGGTGGCACAGTGAAAAGCCTTACGAATCCAAAAATTTGTTTCCAATATATTGGCCAAGGTTGATAAATTATGGGACTCTTTGGACAAAAAATTCCATATTGCTCTAAAAATTGTAGAAGAATCAAAAGAGCAGAGTGGTGATCATGACCACAAGAGGCAAAAAGAAGCTAAAAATGCCTACCAAAGGGGTAAAGGCAAGGCTACAACAGTAGAAGAGGTTGTGGAGTTAGAATTCGATGACAATGATGGTTGTGAAATCTACCAATATGAACATCCTAAAGGATGTTGCCTTGTCATGTCACTCTTGCAGGAGTTTGGGGTGTACACACTGAATCCTTGATTAGCAAGAAGGCAAGCACCTAGAAGATTTCCTCATCCTCAAGGAAATCCAAGGCAGTTCCACCAGCAATAACAAGCTTATTATCCAAGTGGAGCTCCACCATAGCCATATGAGCAATACTAGCAATGGAAACATCCATAGTTGTGGGGGATGCCACCACTAAGGCAACAACACCTTTATAGGCAGCCAAATCCATATGGGTATTATGTTCAGCAACCAATGTCTCCATGTGACTTTTCTAATCATGCTTCTTTTCAGCATTACTACTACCATTTAGAGTATTACAAAACTCAATATCCATATACTAGAGGGGAAACCCCATATCCTTATCATCCTTCTCATCCTTCAACACATAATCCTCCACCCTCAACCCAATTATCACCTACTCCATCCATGTAGGATGAGCTTCTAGCCCAACTGCAATAACATAATGCAATGAGGACCGTTAACTTACAACTAACTCCTCAACTGAGTGGTTTAGAACCAAGATCCTATAAAAGACCATTCTTTCAAACTAATAGCGCTACTAAACCCTCACCTACTTATGTGGCTAGTTGCCCTATATCTCCTTCATTCTCTACATCCATTCCTTTTGAAATCCCTTTAAACTAAATGCCTCCTAAGATCTACACAGTTATGTTAACCCACGTTGTATTTGATTGGATCAAGGTTGGCAATCTTCCTAAAAAAAGAGATAATTCTAGAAATCCTCTCATCTATTTGCATATTGTTGAGAATGAGCCTTGCAAATCTCTTCTTGATTTTAGTTTTGGACTAATTTTTCATGAAATGTACAATGCCTAGAACCTACCTCCTCTCAAGAAGAGCAACATTCATTTAGAACTGGTAGATTAGTCCATCACTATTCCATTGGGATTGATAGAAGATATTGTGATCACTATTTGTAGGTGGTCCTATCCTGCTGATTTCCTAGTAATTGAAGTTGACAATTGCAAGGGGGAGTTTCTAATCATTATGGGAAGGGCTTGGTTGAGCACTATTGATGCAAAAATGGACATCAAAGATCTTTTCCTAGATATTTTGAAAAAAAAATGCATTTAGAAAGATCGAGAAGAAGCTTGTTCCATGCATCATGTATAGCGATACAAGGTGCAACTATGTGCAGAAAATCTGGTCTGTAAAAAGAGCATCCATTTCTACATGCAAGTATTGTGAAAATGAGGTAGATATTCAAAGATGCCTATGCACATCAACCACAAAACAAGATGGTACCTAGTGGCTGATAGCTGATCTTGCAAGCAACAGACTTTGCATGGAACCCACTGAGAGCTTAACTTGTACCTGTGTTGATGGCATGGTTAAACCAAAGTAAGTTCATCACCAACTCTCTCATGATGCAAATGATGATACTGATTAGAGAGAGTTGAGAATCCCTACAAATTTTAAACAAGATCCATTAGAGTTAAAAAGTCTACCTACCGACATGGAGTATGCATTTTTGAAAAATGCAAGCCAGTAATCATCAATGCTAATCTTGCTCTTGAACAGAAATAAATGTTGTTGAAGGTGATCAACAAATTGTGAACAACATTTGCTTCATTATATCTTGAATTCACAAGGATTGTTCCTAGGATATGTTAGCATCATATCTACACTAATTTGAGGTTAAACCCAAAATTGAAGTCATTTTCAAAGAGGAAATCAAACAACTCCTCAAGGCAAGGTTTATCTATCCCATTGCAAATAGTAAGTGGGTTAGACCACTTGTGATTGTGCCAAAGAAAGATGGTAAGTGGTAGGTTTGCATCAACTTCCAAATGTTGAATATGATAGAATTCAAAGATCACTTTCCATTGCCATTTGTGGATTAAGTGTTGGACACAATATCTGGGCATTGCTATTATAGCTTTCTAGATGGTTATAATGGCTATAACCAAATCTAGACCGCACCAAAGAAATAGGCTAAAATAATATTCATGAGTCCTCAAGGGAGTTTTGCATATCGAAAGATGCCTTGTGGTCTGTGCAATGCTCCTGCAATATTTCAACACTTGGTCTTGAGCATTTTTTAGCAACAAATTGGTTGCCAGGTGGAAGTCTTCATGAATGAATTCTCCATCTATGGTGCCATATTTGAGCAAGTCTTGGATTTCCTTGATCAAGTTCTTAAAAGGTGTGTGGAGATGAATCCTTGATTTAATTGGCAAAAGAGGCATTTGATAGTCCAGTAGGGCATTGTACTAGGGCACAAAATTTCTCAGGAAGGGATTGAGGTGAACCCTGAAAAGAGAAGGGTTATCTAAGGAATAACTCACTAATTGGAAACCATTAAATATGTTTGGTCATTCCTTGAACACACTAGCTACTATTGACGATTCATAGAGAATTTCTCTAAGATCACAAAACTATTGGTCGAGTTAACAAAGAAAGATGCTCCATACATCTAGACCAAGGAATGCGAAAATGCATTCCAAAGCCTCAAGCAAAAACTCATAGGGACTCCAATTCTACAAGCACCTAACTAGTCTAGATCATTTCATATCATGATAGATGCATCAAATTATGCCCTAGGAGTCATGCTTACGCAATTGGAGGATAAGAAACACCTATATTACATCCATTGCGCAAGTTGAAGCATTATGGGTACACAGTTGAATTACATCACAACAAAGAAAGAACTAATGGTAGTCGTGTATGCTCTAGAAACTTTCAAGCATTATGTGCTTGGATACAAAGTATTTATGCACATTGAACATAGTGTAATTCACTTCTTGATGAATAATCCAACGGTGAGCCCTCGTGTCATACAGTGGTTGGTGATCTTGCAGGAGTTCAATCTTATAATGGTAGATCGAAAGGGAACTAAGAATGTGATCATTGATCACTTGTCTCGATTATGATGGGATAACAAAGAGAAAAGTATGCTCTCTAATCAATTTTCTGATGAACTCCTCATGCCCGTAGAACCAAAATGGTATGATGGCATCCTCACTTATCTTCTCACTTAAGAGATGCCACATGATTTGAACTACCAAAAGAAACAATAGTTTCTTCATTAGGCCAAAGGCTTCATGGAAATTAATGGACACCTTTATAAGGTGTGCATTGATGGCTTGGTTTGTTGGTGTGTACCTGATGCTGATTAACTATGTGTTCTCCAGGATGCTCATGAGGGTCCTTGTGGGGGCCACTATGTTGGGAGATGCATGGCCATTAAGATCTTGATGGTAGGGTATTATTGGCCAACCATCTTCAAGATGCCCACTAATTTATCTGATCTTGTGAACACTGCCAATGAGATGGTAGGATGATCACTTAAATGGAAAGACATCAATAGTGAATCTAACCTTTGGAACCCTTTGACATAAGGGGCATCAACTTCATGGGTTCCATCACACTCATATCAAATGGAAAGACATACATAATCATCATCATTGATTACTAAATAAAATGTTCAGAAGTAGCAACCATTGTCAACTATACATCATCTACTGCTACGTAGTTTATACAACAAAATATTGTAAATAAGTTTGGAATGCCATGTGCACTGATTTTCAACAATGAAACCCATTTCACAGGTACCACTTTTTGCAAGCTCATGCAATGCTTGAGGGTTGAACATAAATTAACAACACCTTACCACCCCCAAGCCAATAGTTAAGTAGAGCTTACTAATAGGGGAATTACAAACATCTTAATAACAACTGTTAACAAATATAGGAGGGACTAGAGCACAAAACACAACGATGCCCTTTGGACCTACCACTCAACATGGAAACTCCCTATAGGCTAATCTCCCTATGAGCTAGTGTATGAAAAACTACCAATACTTCCTATTCAATCCAAGCTCTGTACACTTTCAACAACATGTGACCTAGATCTTGACTTGAGTCTAGTATAAAAAGAATGATTTATCAACCTTAATGTGCTAGATGAAAACCGATTAGCGACTCTATCCTTGAATAAAGTGCATAAAGCATTCAATAAAAAATGCCATGACCTTAGGTTAAGAAAAGTGAAATTTCAACCTAGAGATAAGATTCTCTACTAGAACCCCACACACGTACCTCAATGAACTAAGTTCTAAATGTTGTGCAAGGGGCCTTATATTATTTATGAAACTTTTCCTTCTGGGGTCATGTTGATCTACAAACTTGAAAGCCTAAACAAAAGGCAACTAGTTAACATGCAACAAGTAAAACCTTTCTATGAACCCAAGCAAGCTAGTGGAAACAACGTCTCAATGAATGGGTGACCACGCTCAATCCTTTAGATCTCCTCCTTTCAACTTAGTTGTGGGGTAGATGGCCATTTGTGCTAATCATTTAAAGAGGCTCCTTAGTTTTTCATCTTTTTTTTTCACATTTTTTATTTTAGACTTTGTTATTTTTCCAATTTTTTGTTTTACATCATTAGTACATTTTATCTTTCTTGAATATTTTACAATTTATTTTATATTTTTCCTTATTTTGGTGTGAATTTTTTTCGTCTTCTAATAAAAGTGCTTTATTTCCAACAGGACACAACGGTATTGTTTCTGTTACTAATGGTGGTTTGTACTTAACGTTTTTTATTGCTAATGTTTGGTTTCTATTTTTGAATTTTG
>MNCI01028137.1:31548-42159 GCA_015680685.1 Gnetum montanum
CCTATGCCTGAAGGTCCCCTCTAACTAAGGTCCTTTCTCACTTTCTACTTCTTTTTTCTTCTCTAATAAGGAATGATTGTTATCCGTGGGAGAATTCTTGTGCCTCGAGGGAGTGGACGAATCCTATAGTGGCAATACAAAGTCACTAAAAGTGGTTGGTTTTGGTCTAGACTAAGGTTGGACTTTATTAGGTCATTTAACCATAAAACTCACAAGGGACTTCATGTGACCATGACTAGAACATCCATTTCATTCTCTATCTAATTCATCAATGCTCTCCATAACTCACCTCATTGCTGGTTTTCATGTTTTTGTTTCATGTCTTAGTTTGATGTATTGAAATTGTAAGGTAGACTCTTCAAGTTTGGTCCTTAACTTTTCATAATCATTAATCAACTATGCAGTCCACAAACTCCTTAGTTGAGAGTATGCAAGGGCAAAAAGGACATGTGCTACTATGGGGAGGACCCACTTGCATATCTCATGGATTGGTTAGTTAAGCTTCTTACTTTTAGACATTGCTGCAATCAAATATTTTGTGGTTTCCATTGTGCATCCAACTGTGTTCTCCTTAAAGAATTTTTCTTCATTAAATCTCATTCTCTAATCATTTCTTCATTTTCTAAATTTCAAAACCCTTTTCTAATACTTTCATCATGTTCTTGGTTTTTTAGGCTTCCATTTGACCCAAATTTTGTTCAAAAATTCCTTGTTTTTCATTACTTTTGACAAAGTCAATAGTGATCAACAACTGCATTTACTAGACCTCGTCAACTAGGCCTTGTCAACGCAACCAAAAAAATTCTATAAATACCGCCCAACACTTTGAAATTTTAAGTCATTTGCTTCAAAATAGGAGGGGATTTTTTGTAATTGCCCAAAACCTTCTAGAGTCTATAACTTTCACATCGTTTGTCCAAATCACTTCATACTTCGATCTTGTAGCTACTAGAGGTAAGCTCTTAGTTGTGAAGGTCACAAACCTTAAGGTTTCTAACAAAAATTTTTCTAACTCCCCCAAAGGTTTAATGAATAGAACAACATTAAACCATTAATTTTTGAGAGTTTAACCCTTCCAACAAACTTTGGTAAACCTAAAATTAATTATTAATATTAAAATAATAATTGAAATGATCAAATCCACCATGATCACAACTTAGCCAAATGTAACTTTTCCAAAGAGATAAGGTATTCCAATTGTTTTAAGTTATACATTAAATGCTAATCCTTGGACATTTTGTAATCACAAATGGCACCAAGATCAAAATGATCGCAGGAAGGAGGACCATCACAACCCAGGGATAAATGACCTAGAGTTGAAAGGGAACAACAAGAACAAGCTTAGAAGTAGGTAGTAGAAACTCACACAACAGGACCTCTTTGGGAGGAGCCCAAAGTGGAATTCGTTTGATAGATTCCTAAGGAAGAGGTTGCAATTGAACAATCTCAAAGAGGAGAGGCACCAAGCCCTGTACCAAGACTTAAGGTCACATTGACATAAGCCTACCTTGACACGATTAGGCCTCGTGATGTCCAATGCGCAATTCTCCAAGAACTAAACTTTGGATCATTCTTAGAAAATGCTCCACTAGAAGTTAAAACACAATTACAAAACTTGCCCATGTGGCCAATTATAACTTCCAGTGGGGAGTGGTACATGGAAGAGACATATCTCTTTAGGAACAGTAGAAAGACATGAGCCACTATGAGAATCAAGGACATTCAGATGTCCTACTCAGTAGAAGCTATTGCACAGGCTCTTAGTATGCCTGATTCTAACACTCATCTAGTAGAAATCTTCAAGCATGTAGACCCATAAGGAAAAAGGAAGTGAACCTAGCAATGTTATGAGGTTGACCACAAGGAGTTTGGCATGCTCACACCGGTGGAGCGCATATGCTTCAAGATAGCACCTTATCACCTTAAATTTAATGATAAGACCTAGTAAGGCAACTACTTTCTTTGCCTGAGCATGCGCTACTTTAAGTAGAAAATCTCTTGTTAACCTTCCATAGTTAATATATCTGGAGATGGAAAAGCATTTTTAGAAAAATGAACGTGGAAGAAAAACCTTACCATTTCCATGCCTTATCAGAAAACTCTGTAAGAGGATAGGGATAGTCCATTATGCGAATGACATAATCAAGCATACTCCTATTGCCTCCTGGTTTGAGATGATGAAAGACAAGATTCATATCATGTTCAAAGAAGAGGAGCAACAACTACTACCTCCACAGCCTCTTAAGAAATAATGTCGAAGGCCTGTGTAGCCATTGAGAGCCTATGCAAAATCTAAGAACAACTCTTACATGAGTAGAAGCAGCAAGTAGAAATAAGTGGTGGGGATTCATCTATATACCATCTTGCAATAAGTCACCTTAATGAAGTGGCTCAAACAATTATTTAGATCGAGGAAGGTAGGCCAATATTCTTAACCTAAAGAACACAACTACCAATGAGGTTGAATCCTAGTGCCTGAGAGGTAACGATGTCTCTTTCACAACAACAGTAATTCCCAAAAATCTCTAGGAATGCTGCTACCTTTTCAAAGCACTTGGAGAAGGGTGAGGGAGAAAATGTCTTAATGATGTAGCACCAAGGACAAGATATCGCAATAGAAGTGGTTGTTGATCAAATTGCCAATGTATTGAATGAAACTACGACATCTATAATAGATGTTTCTACGCTCAGAGATGTACAAACGTCCAGAGGGACTATTAGTAGTCGATTGAGTGTAGCTTAGCATGAGGAATTACTAGACCGATTGATGGGAATTGGGCAACTAATTTCAGATATCTTTGATTTTCTAGATAACATCACTGCAACCTAGTCAGAGCTGCTTGAAGCAAAGGGCAAATACATCATTTTGGAAGGGCAACTCGAAATGGCTTAAGCACAAATCCAATGCTTGACAGTGGAGGTTGCTAAATCAAGGGCCCACCTTGCTGATCCCATGCTCCTTAACCCTGCATTAACAAGAGATGAAGCTTTTCAATAGCTTCAAGATAGACTTAAATAGGTTGAGGCAAGGATGGTGACAATCATCTTTGACTAGTCCATGGTCAAGGCCAAGACATATTTAGTTCAGAAGGACTTGGTCTAGATGTGCATAGAGAATGAGATGCTAACTACAGAGAATTATCACCTGCGAAATGTTGATATGCAACAATAGTAGATGCAAGAATTCATTCATCAATAGTAGAAGCAGCTAGCCAGGGTAAACATTGAGCTTAGGATATTGGTAGTAAAGAATAGAAATCTCTCTATGGAGAAAGTTTGTGCCTTATGCCAAAAATCTACGATTGAAATTGCCACCTAGAAGAATGAGGCTCTCAAATTTGAGAGAGTCAAGAATCACTACAGAGATCAGGTTGGCCTATAAAAGGAAGTTAATGAAAAACACATCTAAATGACTAAGGTGAAAGTAAATTGGATCCTCCAACAACTCCAACAAAAAAAGAGGTGCGGTAACCTATTATTGATGGGATAGATGCCTATAACAAAGCAAAAATGCACATGAAGGAGTTGCAAATTGAAGAGATGTCTAAATATATGGAGCTTGCCAATCTTCAATATGAAAACCTAGCAATGCTGACTATAACAAATGGTCGTGGTCAAAGATAGAGAAGTAGGTGGCTAACTCATAATTGCTATATGAGGCAGAGTTTAAGCACCACAAGGAAACCAAGCAAAAGCTTGAGACTAAAAATGTTGAACTCAAAGTTCTCAAGGTAAGATTCACTAATCAAAGATCAATTGTTGAGAACCTGGTTAGAAAAATGAATGATTACAAGGAATTGTAGAATGCAATCAGGGCATTCGAAATCGAATGCAAATAATATTGTGTCATGTTCGTGAATGTTAAGGAGTTTTTCCCAACAATGCCCTATCCTTGGGATGTGCCCACACTAGCCCACATCAACAAAGCTATATGGACCATGCATGATCCCAGGAGTAAGGAGGAGAAGATGAAAGCATTGATGGATGCTTTCCATCTTCCACTAGAAGTTACAGTTGTAGTAGGACAACCACAACAGCCTCAACCACCGTGTGTGCCTAAAGTAGGAGAAGGTCCCTTAGAACCTTAGAAGCCTCCACCACCTGGGACTGTTTAATCTTCTTCCTTATTTTCACGCCATTAGAGGAATTTTGTTTGTCAAATTTTGTCCTGATGTTCAATTTTGTAGTCCTAAACACTAGAAAATTTTGTAATGATTATATATCCATACACTCAGGCACTTAGTATTTGTTTGTGTTTGTTTATGTTTGTCGTATGTCTGTCGTTAGTCAATAATTCCATACCTTCCTAAATTTGTAAAGAACTCGAGAATGAGTTTTCATTTAGTTGTGGGGGTATGATGAATGGTAGATTGGCTACGAAGACTAGGCCTCATCAACTAGGCCTCGTTGATGCATGATTTGATGCATTGATGTGGCCCCATCGACGTAGTGTCTATTTTCACCTATAAATACGCGCTTACCCACTATATTTATGGCATGTCTTGTCATAGTTGTAGTGGAGCTCTTGCAGTTTTGTCATTTGAAAGTTAGAATATTTTTCTAATTTCTCGCAATAGGAGTCAAGAGTGTACGGATCTTTATTCGAGCACTATTGTACCTAAGCATAGCAGTGTGTGCAGCAATAAAGACAAGCATTTTGATAAACCTTACAACACTTTGAAATAGATTAATTATTTACTTGTGCATTTAATGTTTCATGCATTTTCCTTTAATGCTTAAAGTAATTAAATAAATAAGTAAACTAAATTAAGCTAGATTAAGTAGCAATTAATTAAGCACATAAGTACGACCACTTCAAGCATACACTTGGTGCTTGGTAATCCCAATAACGTTTAACATTTGGTAACCTACTAGTGCTAAACATGTTCAGGATGTGTACAACAAGTGGGAACAAATGCTTATGTTAGGATTAGTTAGGCGTAGTTAGTTAGATTAAATTAGCAATTAAATTACTTTATTCCCTTCATTCTTTATTTTAAGCACCCAAACATAAAACATAAAAAATAATAAAAATCATATGCCTCGATTACACTTAACCATACCTTTGCATATTACAAGTGTAATTGGGAAGACAACGAATGATTATTAGGGCAAGTTCACTTCCTAGAAGCTAATGCACCGAAAGACAAGGGGTCCATAGAATTTGACCAGATCAAGCATGAACGTTTAATGATTCATTTGGTTGAGTGTAGAGGTACTCGTCGCTCATTAATCATCATTTAGAAAAAATTTATTTCTAAAAGAGTTTGAAAGATTTTATGGATCTTGCTTTATCATTTGCACCATATTATTTTGGTGCTCTTTTAGAAACTTTTTTTCTCTAAAAGCAATTACATGTATTACTTATTGAAAGCTTTTTTTATTACAAAAAATTTTTATATGCCAACCTTCCTTGTATACATTTTTCATCAAACCATTTTTTCTTATTCAAACTTTTGCTACATAGTAATATTTTTTTGTTGTTTCTAAGTGATCTTTAAGCTTTTTTATTTTCAACAAATTTTATACCTCTTGCTAAAAAGATTTTGTATCTAAAACTATAATACTTTTTCTTATTTTTTGGCACTGCTTATAATTAGAATACATTTCTTTAATGGAAAATTGTAGAAAATGTTACGAAGATTCTATTAATTTACCACCAACTTGAGAGTCAATGATTCCTAATGCATTTTGATGGGTGTGTGGTATATGGGGTTGAAACCAAAAATAAATGAAATATAGGTACACCCCAAAATGTATAGTCCATAAAGAACTTTATAACTTAGTGTTACCCACTAGAATCAAACCCATGACTTAGAGTTTCCAAATCAAGAGTCTTACCACTAATACCTCATTGTTGTGTAATTTAAAGATTTTTTAAGTATCACTCATTTTTTGTCTATTCTAGTATTAAAGGTTTATGTTGATATTTTCTTTTGTAAAACTGTTTCAGCTACAATAGCAGTGCAACTACACAAATCCATAAACCATAAGGTTAATTAATCTATTAAAATTATTTGAACATGATGAAGAATTTCAAACATGTTATGTCTCAATTTAGAAATAGAAATGTGTTATTACATCCTTAAAACCCTTCAAAGACTTTACATGATAAATAATTTAAAAAAAAAACTTTATAGCGTTTTGATATGTTCTCTATGAATCTTGAAAACCTTATTAAGAAAATGGCCGAAGGTTGATTAGTTGACCTTAAAAAATTAGCAAATATTTTACATAAATATCATATTCAAGTCTTAATGAGTTAAAAAAGGAACAAGCATAAAAGACATGTTCTTAATCTTTTCCTACTCCTATACAAAATCTACATGTTGTCTTAATTAAAAGGTAGTGTGACCTATCGCAAGCACAAGCAATCATAACTTTAATTTGCATTGCAGTTACGATAGACATATAAGTAGGCTTTTGCATGAAGGATCATATTGGAACTTGATATCAATAGATTTGTTTATTTTTCCATAGTTTATTCCTAAACCCTTTTAAGAAATTTTTTTTGGGATTTCAAAATTAAATCTTCTCTTAAACATTTTTACCTATAAAGCCAATTTCCCAATTATGAAACTAGCCTTTCCTTTTTTAGTGGTATATAACTTGCATACAAAGGTATAGTCCAGGTGTAGCAAACATCTTTTAATAAAATCAAATAGATTTAAGAAACGATGCAATTTTTATAATTTGTATAAGAAATAGGTATATTTTTAAGTACTTTGAACTTTGGGAAAAAAATTTAAAAAACATGGAACATCTTCCAAAAGTTTCCTTGGTTATCAAGCTTCTATGAATTTGAATACAAATACTAGGAAACTCTATTGTAGTTTGAAATGCCATGCTATGTTTAAAGATATAAAAGTTGTTACTGTGACTCAACAGCTATACCGTTAAAACTTGTTCAACCATTAGAGATTAAAAGGAAATAAATTCTAGTTATCTTAAATCATTAGAAAGCTGCACACCAAAAGAATTGGGTAAGATTTAGGTGCTTCCCTTCCTTTCCATAATTACGAGAGCAAAGTGAAGTCAAAGGCAAGGGCGTTCACCGTGTGAAGAAGCTCTACCCCGGCACCAATGTTGATATTTGCAAGATATTTGCGAAAAAAGTTAATGCATACATTGACAGTGGTGCTGTAGGCTAGAATTGTAATAACAGAAATGTTAACAATATGAAAATTTACAANGACATTGACAGTGGTCCTGTACGCTAGAATTGTAATAACAGAAATGTTAACAATATGAAAATTTACAACGATAAATTCATGACGATAAATATTCAGCTTTCATTGTTTTCCTTTTTATTTTAATCCCAGGCACTGCCGGCCCCGTAACCATGAAAAATTCACTTCATTAAAGTGAACATACATGTCGGTATAATTCATATATTAAAGCCCCTTAGCAAGAAGAAGCAGTTGTACAAATAAGTTCATTAATCTTGTATGCGCTAGGCAGTGGGCTACGTGGTGAAATAATATTAGTTTTACAAATATTTGGAGAATAAAAAAAACATGTTTGATGCACAAACGGTTGATTAATAACAAATTTAAGCTAAATTCAAATATAAGGTATAAAACAATTCAGAATTGCTTTGCTTTGATTAATAACAAATTTAAGCTAAATTCAAATATAAGGTATAAAACAATTCAGAATTGCTTTACTTTGAAGCTAGCAGTAGCTGATAAAATAAATCAGCAACCAGAGAACAAAGAAGCCCAAGAACAAACAAGGCATTCAAATTTTTAATAGAATCTGAAGAAAGTACCCCGTTCCCTAGTAATATGCAGAAATAATGCAGAATAAACAGAAACAAATTTCTCTGCCCATTGGTTGCTGAAATTAAAGGAATCTAAATAGAGTACAGAATTACATTGCATAACATTTTTTGCTAATATATAGAATAAACAGAAACAGATTTCCCTGCAACAGACTGGAACCAACTATTTGCCCAATGGTTGCTGAAATTAGGGAGTTGCTAATGTGCAGAATAAACAGAAACAGAGTTCTCTGTAGAAGATCGGTTGCCCAATGGCTGCTGCTGATGCCTCCACTCATAAATGTCACTGCATATGCGTACAAGGGTCTAGACTGATGCTGAAAGATGCATCCCCATTGCACATTTTCTTTTTATGCAAGGCTGCTAACGTAGAATCAGTGGCATTTGTTCGAAGCAGAGTGTTTAGGGCAACAGGAATTTCTTGCTCATTTATTGAAACGATTTCTTGCAGTTTTCTTGAATCCAGTTTGCCTTTGCCTGACACGGAAATTGACATTTCATACAGATTAGCCACTACTCCTGCTTCCAAGTCAAGATGAAGACCAGTATATGGGAGGTCAGCGAGGACGCCATGGTTGCTGCTGTTTTTTCTAAGACGAGTATATGCGAGGAAGCCATGTTTGCCGCTGTTTTTTCTTGGGTTCTCCAGCAGTAATGCATGGTCATCCATAAAAAGGCACCGTCTTCTCTTCCATGTTAAGCCTGATTCTTCTTCCTGTTGCAAACATCACTCAAGTGGTAAAATTTAGTTCAGGGATTTGATCCTTTATTATTGTTAAAAGAGGTTCAAATAATTCTTACCATAATATAAGTGTTGAAATGACGGGATGTTTTGGTTATTTGGCAATTTGCAATGTCAAGTGCAGAGAATTCAGAAATGCAGAGCTGAGAAGGCAGTTCAGTCCATGCACGGGACAGCCAGCGCTGTCTCATGACTTCTGAGCAAAAAATGTTGTAAATCTCTGTTGACAATCCTCTTCTATGACTATCTCTCTCCAGCAAAATCAGCCATCCTTCCTTTACAAGCGCTTCGTAGCTTTGACGGCAATCTCGGGCTTTTTCAATGCGCAGATCGTAACTAGGGGAGAGTTCAACGTACCCTGTGGCAATGTGGATTTCTTCTCCAACGTCGAAACGCTGACATGGAACAAAAGGCTGACATGAAAATGTGGTGTGAGGCGGAGGAATATGCATAGGGAAGTCGACAGCGTAAGCGGCTGAAACAAAACACCCCACAGCAGGGGCTTGACGAACAGTCTCAAACTTGTCATCTTGACAAGGAACATGTGCCTCATGTGATGATTTATTAAAAAAAGAATAAGAGGAGTCAACGTAGTCATCTTCCTCCCGAAGATGTGCATCATGTGATAATTTATTAAAACAATAAGAGGAGTCATCTTTGGTGCTGAGCAGATCTCTGACCCTTTTCTCCACCGCTGAAAACAATAATGGGCTCGTTTTCGCATTTAATACTCTCGTTGTGGCACTCTCTCTTGTCATTGCATGCGAGGACCATTGTAGAATATTTGGTAACGTCTGCGATCAATATAATTGGTGACAACGTGTAATCTACCACCATTGATAGATAAATCATGAATACATAAATGAAAATTGCACAAATGCATATGTACCTGGTTCTCCTCGTCCAATGTTGGCTCCAGAGAGTCATGGTTGAGGGAGAGGTTCAACTTACGTAACTGATGAAGAATGTGTTGCACAAGGCTTTCACTGGGAAGGCACAACTGGTAGCAGCCGCAGATACTGAGCCACTCCAAAGAGTTGAAGGTGGCACAGCCGCGCGTGATGGCCAAGTCTCTGAGATTTGAACACCCTTCAATTCTCAGGTCTGAAAGGTTAGGAAGGACTGAAAGCCCAATAATGCTCCTGAGATTTACGCAACCGATTACTTCAAGTGTACTTAGATTGACTAATTCCTGCACGTGGATGACCTCCACCATCCAGCAGCAACTTACTCGTAAAGTTTCCAAGCTAGAAAAATTCCCTAGCCAAGGCGGCAATCCTTTGAGAACAATGCAATCTTCAATCTCTAGTCTTCTTAGATTTTGTAAGTTGCCCATGGTGTCAGGCAACCATTCTAGATTTGCACAACCGCGCAGTCTTAAAACCTTGAGATGCCCAAGATTACCCACGCATTGTGGCAGCTCTCGTAAATTCCATAAGCCCTCTAGAGACAATTTCTGCACTTGCTGTCGCTTATGGCTGCCAGATTCGAACCATGCTAGACGATGATTGGATATTAGCTCAACATCATGTAATTGAGGAGGTGCATGTACATTAATATCTGAAAACAAAACTGCAGCGGCTCTGTTTTGGCTTTTCCCTCCAGGGTATTGGCTATGCACCAACGACGTGAGATGTTGTTGTTGTGTAGCTTGACCATAGCAGTTTGAATTTTTCCAAAAACCAATGTTTTGCTGCTCTGTGCCACTGGTCTTCCCACAGACGTAACCTGAGATAGAGAGATAATGGATCCGCTGTAGCCGTTGAACTTGCTCTAATGATAACCTTACTTTGTGACCTCCAAACACCAGAGTACGTAAGTTCATCATCAAGTCCCCAAATGATTCAGGTAGCTCTTCCAGTCCAGGGCAATTTGTGAAAAGCAACTCTTCTAACTGCTGCAGATGTCCAAATGACTCTGGCAGGCATTTTAAGGCTATGCACCAAGTCATATTCAATTTTCTTAGCCACAACAATTTACCAAATGACTCAGGCAAGCATTGCAGGGCTTCACAGTTCCCCATGTCCAAGGTTTCTAATCGTGACAATGTACCAAATGACTCAGGCAAGCATTGCAGGGCTTTGCA
>MNCI01028137.1:50941-122800 GCA_015680685.1 Gnetum montanum
TGATGAAACAAGAGAGACCTTAGGAATGTACGCCCAAGGTCAACTATACGAACTATGAACCTATCAAGTCCAAGAGCTTATTAAGCAAGTAGCAAAAGAAGAAGGAGAATTAGCTAAGTGGGAGAGTGTTGAAAAACATCAATAGGGCCAAAATCTCAACTTAACAAAGGTCCATGATTATAAAAAGGAGAAATCAACCTATCATAAGGAGAGAGAACCATCTTTGCCGGTATAACAATCATTAGAAGAAGTCGAGGAAAAGATCAATAAGATGTTGAAATGGACGTATAAAAAGTGTGGAGAATTTATTGATATTATTGGGGATAGAGTTTTGACAACCCAAGAAGCAGGAAAAAACACTAGACAGTAAGAAATAAGGGATAAGGAAAATAAGAGCTCAACTGCAAATCATACGTATGAATGCAACATATGGCTGTACGATTACCCCAAGGGCCAATGCCCAATATTGTTACATTTATATGAGCATTGGGGAAACACGTTATATCCAGAGTTTGTATAGAGATACTGTGTTCGATCACAGTGGCAAAAATCCCAGTCATGGGAGAAGCCACCCCTAAAATGGAGACACCCTTCATATCATCCAAATCTAAATGCTTACCTAGTTCAACATCCTGTTTCCCAAAATGGATCAACATACTCTATCTTACCGCATTACTATTCTCCTTAATACTATCAACCCATGTCCTCAACACAAGCACCGCCTTGTACACCTTACACTTCTCCTAATTTTCAACAGTCCCAACCTTTTCCTCCTTCTACATCGCCACCAACTGTTTCTAAGGTGCCTGCACCATAGCAACAACCTCCGAATACTACTTGTGCTACTATTGCCAACAGCAGTGAGAGACCTCAGCAACATCGAAGGAGAGGACAACACAATTTCAAGGCCACTACATCCTCCAACCTGGCACAAGTCCAACCTTGTGGTGCAACCTTATCTTCGAACCCAACGCCTCATGTTACTTCATCAGGGCCACCAATTAACACTCCAACAACCATATGGCCCAATGAACATAACCATGGAGAGAAATGTCCCGATCCTTGCATACCATCTTACGGCTACAAACATCATAGTGGATAAACTCTTTACCAGAGAACCACATCCTACAGATTGCCACACTATGCTTACTATAATCAAGTGTGTGAACCCCGATGGGGTAAGTATGACCAGGTCCCAATATTTCCAACATGCAAGGATCCTCATCTTTCATTTATTAATCTTTGCCATCCTCAACCATTTAGTTACAGGGGATATCCCCCATTTTAATAATAAGCAAGATTAATAAATATTTTTTATTTTCTTCAATTTTATAACTTTTTGTTTTCCAGTTTTTCATTTTTGAATTTCTTGTTTTATCTTTTTGTCTTTTTATCTTTTTACGCTTTTGTAAGTAATCTTATCTATGAATAAAACACTCATGTGGCTTATTAGTTAAGGTGTGTTCTATGTTATCAAGTCTCGAGTGATCAATTATTTGGATAGTGAGCCCATTACACCCACTCATCCACTCTACAAATAAGAGGTTCTATTCAAGGGTACAATGATATTCTTGACATTCTTAAAAACTTAAAATTAATTTTGTGTTCATTGTACCTAGAATGAAGAAGGATGGACCAAGAGGGAATGATTAGGGTGTGACATCAAGGGAACTTGAGGATTCTCTTTGGTGACATTTGTGGGAGTTATCATGCAACGTGGTTGTACTAAGATCCTTGTAGATCTAACGAAAAAATGGGACTAAGAGTAATCAAAAGAGCACTCACAAATCCAATGCTGTTCTAGGGGGTCCCATTGGAAATACATGCACCCATGCTTGAAGGTTGGTGGCTTGTCTAGATTCAACAATTAAAAAAAAAACAAACCAAGGAAGTGCCACAAAACAAAAATCACTCCTCCCTTGAACAAAATGCCAAGTGATCGTACAACTTGTTGTTCTGGTACTCTCATAGTTTCTCATCATAAGATGAAACAAAGCGGTGTCACTGATTAGAGGAATGGACTTGGTCCTAATCTTGGAATGACAGGTTAATGACACATTAATCATACTTTACACGTAGGATTCACTATGCTCTGGGTCAGTTACCTCATGTCCCAATCTCTACGATCCCTTCTATATTTCTTCTCATCTCACTGTTTGTGTAATTGTAGCTCATGTCATGTGTAACGTAGAATTCTTACCTCATTCCAGTGATATTTACATGAGTGTATTTTGTTGAATCAGTGCGGATTACCTTTAACCCTTCAAGTGCCCACGGACAGTTTTAAGTGTGGTTACATAAGGGCATTATAGGTTGGAACCTACTTTAGGGAGGACCCACTTGTGTAATTTTTTGTAATTTTCACTAATGACACAGCTCACACACACCATTTCTTACCCTCAGCCCATTTTTCATAACATTCTTTTCCTATTATTATTATGCCTCCGAATCAACATTCCTATGTACCATCACATAGCTTTTTTCTCTACTACCCAAGGTCCTTATTGATAAAATCCACACCATCATAATTAATTGTACCTTTTGAATTAATGGAATTACCCTAGCAACCTTTAACATGTGCCACATGTCCTTGCTTTCATATTTTATTTTCCAAAAAACCCTAAAAATTTAGTTTGTTTTCCTTGGGCCTAAAACATCGTTAGGCCACGATATTGCGTACACGATATCACAGCCAATGCAATATCGCGTACGCGATGTATCGTACGTGATATCGCATCCCTTGAACTTATAAATAGGCAACCCCTCCACAACACTTAGCATCATTTTTCATAATTCACGCAGGGGAGTTTTTCAAATTTTTCTCTACAACTTGCGAGTGTGACACCCTTCCTTTTCTACCTATATCTTGCTCGCTAGTACTCCGATTTTAATTCTGTCTAAACCTGCTTGGACTTGGAGTGTTCAGCTTAGTCGTAGGGGAGGGACACCTACTGAATAGCTCCTAAATTTTTTGGAATTTATCATCACCCAAAGAAAATTATCTAGGATAATTAGCTATAACATTTAGAATAATTGTGCCAAAAAATCATTTAATCCCTTTTAGTACACCAGGAAGTTAAAATTGGAAACCACCTAAGTAAAATGGACTCATTATTACAATCTTTTGGGAAATATCACATGAAGATAAAATAAATTAATTAATTCAGGTAAGAAGTAAGGTATAACTTAACTTCAAAACAACCTTACTAACGCTTGGCCCTGTGTGATTGTAGATGGCCCCGAAATGTGGACAACAGGAAGGTACTGCTCAAGGTGGAAGCAAATGACCTAGGAGAGGCAGAAGAAAAGATCCTGCTGGACAACATGTAGAATAGGAGGAATAATAATTTAGCATTCATCAAGAGAACCCTCCTACTGTACAGTCCAGACAAGCAGAAGGAGGAACTGCTGCAGCGCCTGAACAGGGACAACATCTCATGTTGCCCCAAGATTATGTTAAGGCCATCCATGAAAAGTCCACATTCGCTACAGTGATTGTGGAATTAAAATTTAAATCTTTTTTAGAGTTTGCTCCTGAGGCTATTAGGGACCACCTTAGAGGGTCTCCCTTATGGCCTACCCTCTTTGAAAGCGGTGCCTAGTACCTAGGGGAGATGTACCAATTCTGGCACAATAGGGAACAAGGCACCACCGTTAATATTTGTGGTGTGACAATCGATTTCTCTGCACATGCCATTTCAAAAGTATTAAACCTTCCGAATATAGGGCCCAAGGTTGCTCAGTTCTCCATCTGTTCTGACCCCGATGTGTGACAAGATTGGTTGGAAAGGACATATGGTAGAGATAAGACATTTGGTGAGTTGACGACAAAAGAGAGGATCTATTTTAAAATCAGAACATATCACCTCTTCCCCACGAAGGGCTTAAAGAGAATTTCAATGTATGTGGCAAGAGGATGTGCAATGCTAATGGGAAAGGTTAATGCTAACTTGCCCCATCTATATTTAACAGAGATCTTGAGGCGGTTCGAGGAATGGAAGATAGGAGTATGGCGTTGCCCTTCCCTTGTCTTATCAGAAAGTTATGTCAATGTCGTGGTATTAGGGGGTACACCAATGATGTCCTCTGAAATGCCCAAAATGCTTCTTATGCTAAACTGTTAAAGCCACCAACCACAAGGAAAATTACTGGTGAGACATTGGAACCAGAAGAAGAAGAAGAATAGATGGTTGGACCAACTGCAACTCAACTTACAGGACCCAGCCAACCTCCAAGTACAGGACCTAGCCAACAATAGGAAGCAGGGCCTAGCATAGGCCAGGATCAGTTGTTGTTGCCACAAGACTACATATCGTCAATGAACCATCTCAGGGCCATCGCTGAGATGGTCAGTTGGGGAAGTCGTGATGATGCAAATCTCTTCTGCGTCATTGATGATGCCATGTAGCCCACTATTTCTTTGGATCACACAAGGGGTGAAGTGTCTATTCATATAGGAGGAGGGGAAAGTATTTGGTCACAATAGATCTCAGGAAACACTGCATCTTTCCAAGTGCAATTAGAAACTGGTGAAGGGGCCATAGTGGTGGTCATGTAACACCAAGATGCAACGGGAGCTGCAGAAGTGATCGCAGACAACATCAAAGAGTCATTCAATGTACCTGTTGTACCATTGATAGATCTCAATGGAGTACGGGATGCTCAAACTTTGGCCGAAACCTCAATGACTCCTAAGGAACATGAGGATGTGCTTGATCGATAGCTCCAAACAGGACAAGTAATGAAGTCCCTTTTTGACATCCCTCAAGATGTTATGGCAATTCAATCAGACCTCATTTCCACGAAGGGGAAGCTAGTCTTAATAGAAGTGAGGGTTGAGCATGGTGAAGTAGAGGTGTAGAAATTGCAAGAATAGCTCATGGCCCTATAAGTAGCACAACGGGACCCTTTGCAATTTGTTCCCGCAGACCAGCTTGACAATTTCAAAACTGAGCAACTAACCAAGCTAATAATGGAGAATAAAAAGGTGGCTGAAAAAAAAGAGAAGGCTGTTTGGGATGCCTCTACAGCATAGGTGCAAACTCATGTGCATCTCAAGGCACTCAACGCCTTACAAGAGGAAAATAAATAGCTTAATGCTGACAACCTTTGATTGATCACTGTGGAGAAACAAAAGAATGTTCTCTAAGAACACTTTCATCAGTTATGAGAAAAAATTCATTCGGGTCAACCAAGACATAAGTCGTTTAGCCAGGGAAAATCGAATCCTCTTAATGGAGGAGGTATGCACAGTCCATCAAAAGACAACCATCGAAATAAGCATGTGGAAAAATGAGGCTAAATGGCATGAAAAGATAAAGGAGCACTTTCGAGATCAAGTGGGAATGTACAAACAAATCCTTGAGAAGGAGATCCATATGGACAAGGCCCACATCAACACTATTAGTGCTCATCACACTAACTGGCAGGCCATATTGGACACATATGCCTTTGCTGACCAAGCAGAAGTTAAGAATTGGGACTTACAGATTCAGGATCTAATAGAATACATGGAGTTGGAAAACTTGCGATATGTCAACCTTGCCATGTTAACAACAGGGCACCCAAGGATAGAGCTCGAACAACAGGTAACCACCATCCACAACCAACATGAAGCAGAATTTGTAGAATGCAAGAAGTTATTGGAGAAATTGAAGATCACAAATTCTAAACTTGAGGTGGTGAATGCAAGCTACCAAGGATAAAAAGGTATCGCAACAGATTTGGCTTGATGGCTCATGGATTTCCAAGAATACAAAGATAAAGCCAGAGCCTATGAAGAGGAATGACGGGCGTTTATGGCTTGGTATGTCAAGGCCAATCAAATGTTTCCGCAACTACCCTGCCCATGGAAGGTGCCGACTCCATCAAACATTGGAACATTAGCATGGACGGCACAGGATCCCCAAACTGAAGAGGAGAAACTCTAGGCCATACTTCAATGCCATCAAGTCCCAAGACCTGGAGCACATGACAAAGGGAAAGCACCTATAGAGGAGCCATTGCCACCTATAACTACATGAGTTCCACCAATTTTTGTAGATGCAGAACATTATTTGTGTTGTGTCTTCATTTTGTTTTGATTCCACACTGCGACATTAGCCCATTTTCACCATCCAATAATCCCATACCTATCCACTGTGTAATCAATGGAGCTTGTTCTCACTATAACTCAAGGATGAGTTTTCACTCAGTCGTGGGGGTATGATGAGTTGTCATTTAGTGCACCGTGATATTGGGTACGCGATATCGCAGCCTCGCCCCGATATCATGTACGCGATATCATAGCCTGTCTCCTCATCTATAAATAGAGTCAGTTTAAAGTTAGTTTTTTGTTTTCATTTTTCTCTCAACCCTTTTCCTTCTAGTGTATGCCCGCAATGTGGTGAATGTATTGTACCAGATTCTTATTCGAGTGTGACGTACTTCGACATGCACATGACTGGCAATAAAGATCGAGATTACTTCATCATTGCAACATTCACTTAGTTTAATCAATCATTTAATTAATGATTATTTACTACTTTATTACTTAATATCTTCTCACGCTAAACTCCTGTTAAATGTGGAATGAGTATGACTTGATTACGAGCATTTAAGTGTGACTACTTGGTAACCTAGTAGCCTACCTAGGATCTGTGCTTAGTAATCCCAATGGTAGTCATGCACGAAGTCCAAGATGTGTATGGATAATCGAGGAATGGATGCTCATCACACTTAGGCTAGTTTAGATCATCTCTCATCCTTTCTCTCTTAGCTTAGATAATATTACCTTCCATTACCTTCAAGAGTAACATTAGGTTGGAAACACATCATACACCTCACTCTAGACTAAATCA
The DNA here is from genome assembly GCA_015680685.1 of Gnetum montanum. Taxonomy (NCBI): domain Eukaryota; kingdom Viridiplantae; phylum Streptophyta; class Gnetopsida; order Gnetales; family Gnetaceae; genus Gnetum; species Gnetum montanum. The sequence continues at coordinate 57,781 of MNCI01028137.1, forward strand.
TATGTGACAAAGCTAATACTAGTCTAGGTGGGAAGACAACGAACTGCGACCTAAGTCTAACTGTCTAGATGCCACAACTAGTCTGTTTGTGAAGTTCAACTGGATTGCATGTGTAATGCTCGTATTGTTATGGTTGAGTGTAGGGGTACCTTGCCACTCATCACCAAGTGTACAAATCAACAACATTACAAAAATTTGTGGTACTCATGACACAAAATTAAACACCATAAAATCCTTTAATGGCATGAAGGTGGTTGAGAAAATCAAATAGTCCCAGGTGGTGGAGGCTCTTGAGGTTTTGAAGGGCATTTGCCAGCTTTGGGCACGCACGGTGGCTGATGTGGCTATGGCTACTTGCTATAGTTGCAATCTTCAATGGAAGGTGAAAGGCATCTAGTAATGCTTTCATCTTTTCCTCCTTGCTCTAGGGATCATTCATAGATATGCAGCATCACCAACGTGGGCTAGAATGGGGATATCCCATAGATAAAGAATTACTGGGAATAAATCCTTCACATTGACAAACCAAGCAAAAAATTGTTTGCATTCAACATTGAATTCCTTAACTATGTTTTGCAGCTCATGGTAGTCATTCATTCTTTTGCCCAGGTTCTCTGCAGTAGATCTTTGATTAGTGTGTTAGTCCTTAAGAGCTTCAAGTTTCATGTTTGACACCATAAGCTTTTGCTTGGTGTCCTTGTGGTGCTTCAACTCGACCTCATACAATAAGTACGAGCTAGCCAACTACTTCTCTAGTTCTAATTGTAGTCATCTAGTAGTTAACATAGCCATATTCATGTATTGGAGATTAGCAAGCTTCATGTATTCCGTCATTTTTTCTATCTACAACTCCTTTAGGCAAATTTCTGCTTTATTGTTCTGATTAATTCCATCAATGATGGGCTACCATAATTCATGTCCTTGTTGGAGTTGTTGGAGGATCTCATTCACCTTTGTCTTCACCATTTCAATATGTTCTTCATTTACTTCTTTCTATAGGCTGACCTAGTCTTTGTAGTGATCCTTAATTATCTTAAATTTGAGAGCCTTTGATTTCCAAGTGGCTACATTTATTGCAGTCTTTTAGCAAAGGGCATAGACCTCCTCCATGGAGAGGTTTCTATTATTAATTACTAATCTCCTTAGCTTTGTGTTTGCTCTGGCTAGTTGCTTCTGCTATTGATGGATAAAGTTGGTCAACTTCTATTTATGCACATCACATTTCATAGGCAATGGTTCTCTGTGATCAGTTGCACATTCTTCTAGCAAGTTAGATCCAAGGCATTTTGAATTTTGTGTTGGGTGGCCTCTACCAAGGATCAGTAAAACACCATTATGTCCATTGCACCCTCAACCCCTTTTACTTTGGTGTGAAGCTATTCAAGAGCTTCATCTATTATCAATGCCAGGTTGAGAAATGTAGGGTTGACAATTTGGGCTCTTAATTCAACANGTTATCAATGCTAGGTTGAGAAATGTAGGGTTGACAATTTGGGCTCTTAATTCAACAACTTCAGTAGCCAAGCATTCATTCAGCTCCTTTGTTATTTCAAGTTGTCCTTCCAAGATAATGTTTTTGTTCCTTGCCTCTAGCAACTTCGATTGGGTTGCAATAATACTATCCAAAAGATCAAAGACATCCAAAAGCGATTGCCCAGTTCCCACTGTTGTGACTGTAAACCTTAATTTTTGGAATGAAAACCAAGGATCCTCAGTGTAAGTAGTTCCCCAATGCCAAATCCCCAAAGCCTTTACAATAAAAATGGGATTCAAGGTGCCTTGGTTGATTCGACAGATCAACCAAGGACTTATGAGATGTAAAACATGGAAATATGAACAGATCCAAATAATGCACAAATAATAAATTTATTTTTGAACAGAAAACTCAAAACTTAAAATTTTATTAAGAAAAGAATAAAGAATAAGTTAGAGAAATGTGTACAAATGGTGCTTGGATGAGCAAAAAAGGGAGGTTCACTTATGCAAGAGTTTAAAGCCCATTGAAGCCAAGGTGATCTGCTCAACGATTCGGGTGCTAAGCCACTCTTGATGTTATCAAACCTTCTTTTATTGCTACAACTTTGGATTTGTCAATTGGGTCATTGCTGGGGGGTGAGAAAGGTGGAATATTTAGATGCCAAGCTATTCCATGCTAGGTTTTGAATCTCAAAAGTGTAGTGTTAACACCAAAAATCCACCAAATCTCAAGGCTTCACTACTTCCACACTAGGGTTCAAGAGAATGCAAGTATAGGAACTTGTAAGAGCTCTTGAGTGCCTAAAAATGTCCAAAATGTGGAATTCTATGTATGCAAATTTCTTGTAAGTGTTGGACCTTGTCAAAAATGCTAAACCATGAGAAAAATTACTCCAACCAAAATTGCTTGTATGCCAAAAGTTGTTAAACCTATAAATGGTGTTCGAGGTTGGCTTTTATATGATCTTTGGGCCATGAATGGGCTGCAAATTGGCCATGATTTGGCTACAAATTGGCTATGAAATGACTATAAAAAAATAGTTGCAAATTGGTTGCAAATTTGCTAAAATTTTAGGTGAGATGGGTGCCCAAATTTGGGGCATTCCTATACATAGTAAGTGCTTCCTCCCATGGAAATACCATTTACTATAAATAGTAACTGAGGCACACCTTCCATGCTAGAGCTAAATCTTCTATGTTGAGCTCTCCACCATGCTTGTTGAAGTGGCTGGTCAACATTGAAGTGCATGAATTGAAGAATTTTGCTTCTTGTGGCTTCCATGCTGGGGGAAGTTTCCAAGCTTGGGGAAAACTTTCCAAGTTGGGGAAAAAGTTTCCAAGCTAGGGGGAAAGTTCCTAGACTAGGGAAAAAGTTTCTAGGCTGGGGGAAAACTTTCCAAGCTAAGGAGAAAAAGTTTCGAAGTTGGGGAAAAGTTTTCAAGTTGTGCATTTGGTCTCCACGTTGAAGGGGAAAAAGTTTCCAAATCCCCCATTCTTCTACCCTAAGGGTAGGTGAGATCTACTCCCCTGTAGGTGTTTCCAATGTAGAAAAATGCATACCCCCCATAAAACCCATAAAATTGCCCTTTTTGGCATTTCAAAAGGCATGTTTGAACCCCAAGCCCAAATATAGATATTAGGTGACTATTTTCACTTGGGGAATGAGGCTTTGACCACTTATGAGGAATTTTTTAGCCTCCAAAGTATAAAGTATGTGAAATTACCAATTGTGGGTTACAATTTTTACATTTACAATGAAATTTTTCCTCAGGTTTCATCAGGTGAAAGCTACATGATGAAGATTAATGATAACATGCAAAATTTATGGTGTTTTAATGGCCCCTCTTTGTTGGTGCTTGGAGGATTAACCTAAGAGGCACCATCAAAGAATACAAAACACCATTGCATATTATAACACTATAATGCATACATGCCACATGAGAATTAGGCTATCCAAGTTACCAATGTTGCTAGTTTAAGGTCGTGGCGAGCCATGGTGGGCCATGTTGCCAGTTTAAGATCGTAGCAGATCATTAAAAGTAGGCTTACTTTTTGAAGATCTGTCAACTACATGTAGTATGGCTTCAAATAGGAATGATTGGCTGGATTGACTAGCTTATTCCAATTCATGTCGACTATTTTGAATGGTCCATTTCCATAGGCTTTGGTGATAAGGAGGGATCCTTCCCAATTAGCTAAGAATTTGTTTACATGCTCATAGAAACCTTGAGGACTAGGTCGCCCTCCTTGATCTTGCACGTGGTCAAGTCATGGTGATGTTGTCACTTCTACCTCTCTTAATAGTGCTCAACATGAGCAAGTGCTTGCATATGCCACTCCTTCATCAAATCCAGTGTTGCAGCTACAACTCCTTGTTTTACTCATTGTTGATGACGTCAGTCAAGGCTACTTAGAGTGATAGAACCTGTAATTCAAGAGGTAAAACAACTTTAGAACCATAAAAAAAACTATAAGGGGTCATGTTGATTGTTGTGTGATAGGTTGTTTTGTATGCCCATAGTGCATGGACAAGCTGCTCATGCCACTTTCTCTTACTTTTGTTGAGCATCTTCTTGAGCAAGTTGATGATGGCCTTGTTGCTTGCTTCTACTTGTCCATTGGCTTGAGGGTAGTAAGGTGATGAGAAGAATGCTTAATGCCTAGGTTGTGATAGAAATCCTTGGTTTCTTGGCTACCAAATTGAGATCCATTATCTGTAACTATGATCATGGGTATGCCAAAATAAGCTACAATGTTGCCTAGGATAAATTTGGAAACTTGTTCAGATGTGGGTTTCCTTAGGGAAATAGCCTCAACCCACTTGGTAAAGTATTCGATTGTAGTGATGATGAAGCTATGTATTGTAGAAGACTGAGGCATTATTGGCCTAATGATATCTAACCTCCATCGTTAAAATGGCCATGTTATCTAGGTTGTATGTAACTCAGTTGGTGATACATGTATTAGGTTGCTATATTATTGGCATGTGTCACATCACTTAACCTTTTGCAGGTAACCATTTTCCATATGGGGCTAGTAGTAGCCTAACTATCTAATCTTAGTGGCCATGGCTCTAAGTCCTATATGTCATTCACAAACACCCTCATGAACCCCCTCTACATCTATTCTAACTTTGGTTTTACCTAAGCACTTTAGGAGTATGCCATCATAGGATCATTGACATAATGTGTTATCACCTACAATGACATACTACTTCAATTACTTGCGTATGAAATCCTTTTGAGAAGTAGTTAGGCCTTGTGAGGATTCATCATGTAGAAAGTAAAATTTGATATTGTCATACCACTACTTGGGAGGAGCAGTATGAATGACGGTCACAAAGGTATCCTTAGTGTTCTATGTGATGGAAGTAGCACAGTCCATGCTTAAGGTGGACAACTTGCTAAACACATATGGCGTCATGCTAAGGGCTAATGTTGTAATTGCATTAGCTATGGAATTTTTGTTTTGAGGTATGTGTTGGATATTAATGTTTGTGAATTATTATAACAATTGATTTTGTAGGTCACAGTAAGGTTGTAAATGCTTAGCTTTGCATGCATATACTTCATTTACTTGGTTAACCATGAGTTGTAAATTGTCTTTGATGACTAGGCATTTAATTCTTAGGTCACAAGCTATCATCATCCCTCTAATCAAACCCTCATATTCTGCTATGTTGTTGATACATGGGAATGCAAAACAATAGGAAAAATGTTGGATTTCACCATATGGGACTGTTATGATGGCAGTAGCACTAGCCCCATAGGTAGTTAAAGCTTCATTAAAGTTCATGACTACCTCATAACTGTAAGGCACTTGGCTAACTATGTTAATACATTCATCAAGGAACTTAGGGTCTATGGATGCTTGGTCATCAATAGGTAAAACTATGAGTTGTATGGCTATAGCTTGACCTTTTGTTGATGATTTAGAGACCCAATGAAGATTTAACTTTGCAGTTATGGCTTTTCATTGGGCTATGCGGCTACTTTCATAGATGTTGGTTGTTATGGCTCTGAGTATGTTGTCCTTGCAAATTACATTAACTTGGCTTCTGAAGAGGTAGTGTCTCCATTTCTTCAAAGAGAAGACTAGTGCTAGACAATACTTCTCCACTTTAGTGTATTAGGTCTTGTGGGCTACTAATGCATGGCTAAGGTGGTATANGTAAAATGGTGTACCCTCTTGTGGAGGATAGCTTATCAGTAGTTGTGTCAACTCTTGCTTAAGGTTTTAAAAGGCCTCTTGGCATTGAGCTGTCCACTCACAGTGAACTCCTTTCTTAAGCAAGTGTTGCATAGGCTGTAACTTATTTGTAAGCCTAGTGATAAACCTACAAATAAAATACAATCTACCTTGTAATCCACAAAGCTACTTAAGGTTGATAGGTGATACCAATTTGGATATGGCTTTAACCTTATCAAGGTCTACACATATCCCTACTTTAGAGACTACAAAGCCAAGCATCTTACTAGTTTTGACACCAAAGACACACTTCTTAGGATTGAGCCTAAGCTCATATTTGAGGCATTGTTTAAGCACAAGATCTAGGTCATTAGCATGGTCATCAGCTATCTTAGACTTCATGGCTATGTCATCTATGTAATCATTAAGCAAGCCTAACATGTAATCATTAAAGATATAGGTCATCTCTTTGGTATGTTGCTCCAGCATTCTTAACACAAAAGGGCATCATGGTATATAAAAATGTACCCCATGGGGTCATAAAGGTCATGCTAAGTTAGTGCTCTAGGTTGATCTAAATTTGTTTATATCCCAAGAATCCATTCACAAAGGACAACAAGGCATGTCTAGAAATAGTATTGATAAGTTGATCAATACTAGGTAAAGGGAAGTCATCCTTGATAGTTACTTTATTTAGGTCTCAAAAATCAATGCAAATACAAATACTTCCATTTTTCTTAGGAACTATCACTATGTTGGATACCCATTTTGTGTAATCGACAGCTTTAATGAAACATGCTTGGTAGAGCTTTGAGATTTCATCGTGAACTACCAAGGACAAATTAAGTCTAATCTTATGCACATTTTGCTTAAGTGGGTCTAATGCTAGGGTCCAATATGATGTTGTGCTAGACTAGATGTGGGTCTAGTCCTGGCATATCTTCATATGACCAGGAAAATGCCTTAATGTTGTTTTGTAAGACTTTGGTGATGTCTTTGGCATATTAAGGCTCTAGTCAGAAACTTAGTTTAAGGGTTTTCTCCTCACCACTATGTGTTGTGAAAGGAATCTTAACTAAAGAGTCTTTAGTTATGTCTTCTACTTCTAAGTCAAGGGTTTTGACTAGGTTTTCAGGCCATTTTAGAGGTTTCTCTATTGAGGCTATGTGGTCTACAAGACTCTTAGGCTCAAGATCTAGGGAATCAGGGTTGATACACCATTTAATATCACCATGAGGTCCATGTAGACATAAAGGCAAACTGATTTGCTCCTAGGTATTCATACTTTGATCCTACATATCAATCAAAAGCATACTAAGTGGCACCTAAGTAAAAGTGAATAAATAATGTTAAAATGCCATTAAACACCTGTGAATCTAATGTAATCAAGGCCATGCAAGGTCATCAATGAGACAAGGTCAATTTGGAAAAGTGCAATAGAGGTGAACAAAGATCACATAAAGGTCAAACAAGGGGAAATATAAGGAGTAAGGCTACAAATGATCAATAAAGGTTACAATTTTTCCATTTTAAGGCCTTAGTAGGCTATGATGCCAATTTATAGTCTTGGTGGATTGTGATGCTAGTTTAAGACCTTAGCGGGCCATGGTAATATGGTGTTAAATGGTGGCCAGGGAAAGTCAAACCCCACTATTTGATACCATTTAGAGGCCAAATAAAAGTAGCTAGAGCTATAATAAGACAAATAGAGAACATATAAGGTTGTATAAAGGCCATAGAAGGTCAACAAGGTCCACAAAGCAACATAAGTCCAAAAACAAGTCAAACATCAAGAAAAACAGGTTATATATGATAAAATTTGGTTAATATAGGCAAAAAATGATTAAATTTTGCTAGGTTAAGGCCTTATTGGGCCATGTTTTGAGGCTACAAGGTTATTAGGTGAGTTTTGGCATTAATCAAGGCTATTTCTAGGCTATTTAAACCTAAAAATCAAGTGTTTTGAGGCTTCCACATTGAGCTTAACGTGGAAACAGGGGCCCTTAGTATGGAAACTAAGGAAAATAGGTTTTGAAATGCTCAAAGGTCCAAAATTAAGGTTCCAGGACCTTCATAAGGCAACACAAGGTCATATCCCTCAAAATTGTGCACTCCAGAGGTCTGTAAAGGTCAAAAAGAAAGTTCTAAAGCCTTCCCCCCTTGTTTCCACGTTGGCTAGCATGGAATAGAGGAGGTTTCGCATGGAAAACAAAAATTAAAGCAAAAATAAGGTCAAACATGGTAAAATAGGTAGCTAGAGTCTAGATCTAGAACTTATGCATCTTCTAGTCTTGTTTTGGAGAAATTTGAGGTCATTTTGAGTGTTAATAGGTGTTGAAATGGCTTTCCCCCCTTTTATCCACATTGGGCATAGTATCCTTAGCATGGAAAAATAAAGGGAAACTTATTTTATGAATTCAAAGTGATTTTGGGGCACTTTGACCAAGTTTCTAGGCTTGTAGGTTTACAAACTTCGATTTTCAAGTTTCTGGCTGATTTTGGGCATGTTTGAAGGCTGTTTAAGGGCACTTAAGGTTCCATGTTGGGGGAGTTGCTCCAACATGGAAGAATTAGGGGAATAGGTTTTAGAGGTTGAAATGAGTTAAAACAAGCAAAATCTTGAGGCTGTGAGGTCCTAGGCTTCTCTAGTATAGATCTATGTCTCTTAAGAGTGCAGCTTCCCCACTTTGTTTCCACATTGGGGAAATTACTCCAGTGTGAAAGAATCAAGAATCCTAGATCTAGGCCAATTTGAGTCATAATCAACCATGCATGTTACCTCTTGGGGTTACCAAGGTTAAGGGCTATGGATCCATGTTAAAATTTAGCAGGTTTGGGCATCCCTAAGTGGTTTTTTTTGGCTTCCCCATTTTCTTCCATGCTGGGAATGGAAAGCTCAACATTGAAAACAAGGGGGAATGGATTTTTGACCATCTAGAATTAGCTTTCTAAAGTTTAAGGGCTTCAATAGCTACCTCAAGGATTCTAGAGTGCATGAAAGTTCATTTGATGTCATTTTGAGGTGTTTAGGACAGCTGGCCCCAACGTGGATAAAAGGGGTATAATAGTTTTGTACCATATTTGACCCATTTTGGGGATTTTAGAAGCTCTAGAGGGTTCTAACAGGGTCTAGGGGTCACCAGGCATTAAGAAATGGTTATTAGGTCATCAATTTAGGTTATTTTTAGCTTCACCCCATCTATTCGCACTAAGGGTGAAAGACTTAGTGTGGAAGAAGCCTCCCCTAGCATGGAACACATCAAATCCTATATTTTGACTAGTGTTGACTAGGTTTGGTGAGGTTCTAAGGCTATGAGAGATGCTTGGAGGGGTTCAAGGTCACGTGGGGCCCACTTTGGGGTCAAACTTGTGCTAGATGAGTGTTGGGATAAAAGAGTGAGTGCTAACCCCTTCTTCCATGCTAGGAATTGTTGCCCTAGCATGGAAATCCATGGTACTTGGCCTTATGTTTTGCCCAATTTTGGAAACGTAGGGTTGAAAAAGGCAGGTTTGGGTTATTAAAAATAGAAAGATATTTGTAAATCTAATGAATTTATAAAATGATAAACATGTTTCCACACTAGGCATGGTATTCCTAGCATGGATGCATGGGGCTAAGGTTTCCATAATTTTTTAAGTGTCAAAATTGATAAAAATCTTAGTGTTGATGCAAGTCTTAGTCAAAAGTGAAGGTGCAAGGTGGGGGCCGCAATCCATAAATTAAAAATTTTGAAAAGTGGATTTGTTTCCCACCCAAAACCAATGTGAACTAGACTTTCTCCACTTTTTCTTCAATGCACTTGTATTTATGATGCATTGAATTAGCAGCTGGGGTTTTGTTTAGGTTTTGGATGGGTTTTATATGTCAAGTTTTGCAATTTTTGATCATAATTATCATTCTATAGAAACAACGCATTGGAGGAAAGATTTGGTAGAGATTTTTATGGAAACCACAACCAATCTTCAATGTGGAAGCCTCACATCTCCCCTACAACTAGCATAGAACTCCTATCTTTTACCAATTTCCATCTTACTCAACATTGAGCCTACCATGGCATCCAAATAGAGAGGAGAAAAGAGTAAAAATCCCATGATCTAGAGGTTGGATGAGCATTTGAGGGAGTTGTTAGAGGTTCCTAGGACTATCTCTATCCATGCCCCATATGTCACTACTCCAAGGTAGGCAATTCTACATATTTTTGGCTTTGTTTTTTGTGATTTTTTTTTTTAGTTTTTTGCTTTCTAAATGTTGAGGTCATTTTTTTAGATCTACTTTAGTAGAGGGATTAAAATGGAATTTTGATTGAATCCCATCTCTTATTTTGGCTGCTCCCATGTAGATCTATAGTTTTTAAATTGTTTTAGTTTTTGAAGATTTGATTTTGAAAATAGGGCTTGCTATTTTATGCTTTTTTCTCAAAATCTTGGGGTATGGTCATTTTTTTCAGAACTAGGCCCTAGGATTTGCTAAAATTAAATTTTAACAAAATCCTATACCATTATTTTGATGTGAATTTAAATTTATTTTGATGGTTTTGGCTATTTTGACCATTTTAATGGCTTGTGAAATTTAGGCTTTGAGATTTTGGAAGGTTTGCTATAAAAGAGTAAGCAAAGTTGTGTATTTGTTCTTAGTGAAACTACTGCGTATTTGTAAAATTAAAGGTTATTGGTTTGTAGTTTTTTTTAAGCTTTCTGATAGTTGTTGTCTTGTTTAATTTGACTTTGAAATGAGGAAGTTATGGTTATTTTCCTAACTTTGTGTAGTTAGGTTGTTTGTGCAGATTTTGTAGTTTCATGTAGATTTATGAAATTTTTATAAGAAAATGGTAAATTTTTTTGCTATGTTTTGGTCATGGTTGCATATGCTTTGGCTTCAACTTTCCAATGAAGGTGGAATCACTTCGATTGGACTTAAAACAAATTTTTTATGAATTTTTTTGTATGGTTGTGTGAATCAAGGAAAAACTTCACGGTTGTAGTATAGTTCCCAAACTAGAAGTGGTTGATATGCTTAATTTTTCTTTTTTCTAGAAGAGTAAAAGTATTTTCTATTTTAAATAAGTTTTTACTATGGCTACATGGATTTTCTTAAGTTTATCATGCTTTTTCTAAATTTTTGCATAGTTTAGATGTTTTTTCCAAATTTATATATGCTTTGCATAATCTAGATCCTTTTTCTAAACTTATGCTTGCTTTTTTCCAAATTTATGCATAATTTAGATGTTTTTTCTAATTTTATGCATAATTTAGACTAATATATAGTTTTGGCTATAAAGTCTATGAAATATGGCAACAATGCTTTTATGGAATTTTAAAAGTTAAGTTAGATAAACATCTAAGAGTTTTTTACAAAAGCTAATTTCACCTCCGACTTAGGAATTTTTTTCTAAATTTGTTGAGAAATTTCAATTGTTCATGATGCAAGGACATGCAAGATTGTAATAATGTTTTCTTGTGAAATTACTTAGACTAATTTAGAAAAACACCTTAGAGCTTTTTACAGAGGCTAATTTCACCTTTGACTAGATGTTTTGTCTAAATTGTTAAGAAATTTTAATTGGTCATAATGTTTTTGTTTTGTTTCATGAAGGGTGTTCTTGAGGCCTATTCTCATCATAGTGGAGTTGGTTGGTACTTTGTGCTACATTGGTCATCCTAAGATCAATACTACACCACATGACATGCCTCTTGGGAAGCTCTTAGTGTGGTTTTAGCTTGGGGCAAGGGACTTCCTTTCCTACTTCCTTACGAATTTTAATATGATGCTGTTGTCACACTTGTTCGTATATGTAGCTAGGGTCATTGTGGAGACCCCATTACCTTGGGTGTTTGGCTTGATTACTAGGTACATTACTGACAAGCCACTGCCTAAGACTACAAGGGGACCAACAGAGGTCATAAGTCCATGCTACCTTTCAGAGATCTAGATGATGCTAGAGTATAGTCAGTATAATACTAATAATACTCTAATGGTGGTGCATAAAGCCCACACATTATTCTAGAACCCACCAGGCACCGTGTATCATCTATAGGGGTAAACATAATTATTGTAATGTTTTTCTATGATTTTGGCTTGATTACCTTACCTAAATTCATTAATTTAAATTCTTATAGGTACAAGGTTAATGATTAGGGCTTTATCATCAATGATTAAATCCTAGCAGTAGCTCAAACTACTTTAGAAGAATTCACCAAGAGTCCTCAAATCAGAGCTACTATGTATCAATAGTTAAGAAGACATTTTGATGAATATGCCACTAGGTTTAACCTTGTATACAAAAAGTGCAAGGATGATGAGATGATGCATAGTTGGTGGTTAGATGTCAATAGCACAGATCAAACCCTTGTAGCTAGAACCTTCACACCTCAAAAGAAAAGTAAAGGTGAACATACAACTTCTAGTGTTTTATGGCTTTAAGTGTTTTGTTGCTTTTCTTGGTTGTTGAAATTGCTCATATGGATGCTAACCTTTGGTTATTGCTTCACAAGACCTTCCACCTCAGCTAATGTCACTATACCACTTTCACATTCACGTTATGAGGATACCCTCATCTTAAAGTTTAGTGATGTGAAATCAATGCAAGAGTGGCTAAAGGAATAGGTGCATGGGTACATTCAAGCAAACATCCAGTGTGCAAGTTTGCTCAATGTATTTATGGTACCTATTCCTTCCATTCCTTCCATGGAGATGTTGCATGTCATTGACTCCTTTGATGAGGATGTTGGTCGCTTTAGCACCATCATTCGAGGTGTTAAGGTGAACATTGTTGTAGGTGCTAGCCTCTTTCATGACTTGTTTAGTGTTCTTGTTGATGGAGCAAAGGTTCCCACCAAGATAGTGAGGGAATCAAGCCATCATAAGGAAGGTCTAGAATGGCTTGGCGCCAACATGGGCCACTCTAGAATTTCGATGGATAGATTTATGAATGTTGATGCAAAGGAATCATATCCTTTGTTTAGGTCTCATGTGTTCCCCAAATTGCTATCACAAAAGAAGGTAATTGGCCTAGCATAGGCATGGACCTTTAAGAAGGTCTTGATGGAGGACATAAAATTTGATTGGGCTACTACTTTGGCTATTGGGCTTCGAGAGGAGATCCTTAGAATCCATGTTGACACCTCTACGATAATCCATATGTACTTTGCATTTTTTGTAGGTTAGCTAAAGAGGTTTGCGAAGTTTCTGGTGGTGTATAGGAATGGGTGATGGATTTCCCAACACCCAAGCCAATTTTCTAGGCCTTGGGTAAAGCACATTTATCCAATAGTATAGGCCCAAAACCCATTAGAGGGGATGGATGAAACATTATCCATCATCACTAAGAATCTTTATGTTAGGCAGTACAAGTCTCCTAATAGTACTGATGATGGTGAGCCCCCCTTATTTCCTACTAGTATTCAGGATTCTAGACAAAGGTGCATGGAGGCCAAAGGCATAGTTAGAGAGAAACTCAAGAGGCCACTGGAGGAGGCACCCCCACCACTAGATTAGCCTACCCCAAATAAGCTTAAGTTTAAGATTAAGCTATCACAGTAGGTAGTTGTAGGTATGCTTTGTTTAAATTTGGCTGTTTCATGATTTAAATTTTTATGGCTACTTTATGATTATATGTATTAACCGATTTTCTATGTGATATGGTTGTAGATAAGCGTCAGGTTATAATAGCCCAAGTTGTTATGGAGGCAAAACAAAGGCATGCAGAAGAGGCACATCTAAAGTAACCTATAGTTGAAGGACTTGTCGATGCTAGTGTAGATGATCTATATGCCTTGTTTAGTGAGGCGGTACCAGGTGCCTTTTCCATTATCATTCCATAGGAGGAAGAGGAGGAGAAGCTAGGTATGCCTATGCCTCACTATTTTCACTATATGCCATTGGTTATCTTTGGTTTTCATCCTAACCTTTCAAAGATTATTATGCTTACAATAGTTCCTAAGCCACCAGTGCAAGCTCTTGTCCCTAGGTTTTGTGCAAAACCATGGGTAGAGACTCTAAACAAAGTGAAGTTCCTACATGGGATGACTAAGGACATCATCAATCGATTGCATTAGGATGCACTTGAAATAGCTAAGGATTTCATTTTATGTGCTTTGGTCTTAGGCTTTGTTTGCATTATGGCTATCTTAGGTTTCGTCTTATGGTTGTATTTTATGCTTTGTCCAGTACTGTCTGTGGAGTTGGAGCCCAGTAGAAACATGGAGGTAGACTCCTTGCCTAGACTTATGATGTTTCTAGTGTTCTCATGAAGCTGTATGATACTGCCACTGATTTAGCAATGTTGTGTGAAAAAGCTTCATGGAAGCTAGAGATGTGCAATAAATTCCTATGGGAGGAAGTTGTGGCCGTAAGGGAAAAGACTCAAAGGTAGGAGGATACAATTAAGGATCTCCAAGACCATAAAGCCTTTGTGGAAGTGGCTAACTTAGGGAAGTTATAGACTAAGGAGATCACATGGGTCCACTACTGGCATGTTGTTTAGGACAAAGTAGCGGTTCTACAAGAGATGGTAGAACAACGTATGCAAATGGACCTCATCTTCCAAAAGGTTGAGGACTAGAAGGATTACTATGCTTGGGTCCTAGAGTGGGGCAAGACATAAAAGGCCCACAGGTATCAGTATAAGGTCAATCATGGGGCCTACCTAAAGTGGCTTAAGGAAGAGCTGATTGAATAGCATAAGAAAGATTTATTCATCCAAGGGATCTAGGTAGAGAGTGTTGATCAACTTTTTGAAAGTACTCTTAAGGTGGAGCAATTCCCTACTCTTTAGATTACCATGATTATAGGTTAGACATCAACAACTATTGCTACTCATGAGCCTCCTACTTGGACTTCTATAGATAGGTATAACATTCTTTTTGGTGTTGATCTTGGGGATGTTAACTGGGTCAACATGACGAAGGACTAGATCCTCCATTGGTTGGAGGAAGGCCTTCCCTATCTATTCCAAGAAGTAATGGATTCAAACTCTCTCTAGGTTTAACATATTTTATGTTTTAGTTTTAGTTTTAAGTTATGATTTTGGCTATTGGTTCCTAACTGGCTATATGTTGTTGCATTTCAAGCCTTAGGAGACATTGGTGACCCTAGTAGTGAGGGTGGGAATGATCCACCACTTCCTCTTCCAGATGCCACTCAGTAGCCTCATTCAGGTTAGCTTGTTGGAAATTTATTTTTGTCTTTATGTTGATGGCTATGGTTAGCTAGAACTATGTTATGGATGGTTATTGTTTGGCATCATTGCTACACATTGTGGTTATGGCTACATGTTATGGACATTTTAATTTTAAATTTGAATATCTAATTTTATATTTTTTTGGCTATATGCATCTATGCTGTAAACATTAAAAATGGCTATGTTGACATTTTTGGTTGTAAAATCAAATGGCTAATTGATGTGATAATAGGCTAAGCAATGAGAGATATGGTAATAAGAGGGATGTTTACTAGTTTTAGGCCATTTCGGGCACAAGTTATATAGTTTTGTTAGTTTAATGTCTTAGTAGAAAAGAATGCCAGTTTAAGGTCATAGCAACCTATTTCTAAAAGAGATTCTTTTTTAATGTTTAAAACATAAGTAAAAATAAAGAAAGGTTACAGCAAATAAGTAACAATGCAAATAAAATTAAGGTACATGCATAGGCTACATGCATAAAATAACAAAGATATAATAAATTGGAAAAGGAAAAATAATGCTATTTGGCTATCGTTGTATTTGGTCATAGAGCCACGGGAAGGTTAAGGTAAAATTCACTGATGTAAAATCTTCCTCATCTTTGCAAGATTAGGGAGTGAGTAAGGCCTACTCTGCACCAGCTTGTACTTGCAATCTCCTTTGCTTACAATGCTAAAAGGGAGTTCTTCCCATAATGTATCCCATTGCCTATCATTGTCATCATTGGTTATCTTGGGTTTTTGCTCTTCATGGCTAGGAGCTTCCTCTTGAAGCTCCACTTCGGACACCTATTCTATGTCTACATTGTTGACAACTGGGGGAGCTGCATTGTTATCATGAATGATGATTTCACCTCCCTTGTAAGGAAGGTGAATTTCTTGGTAGATGGATGAGGAGATAACTCATAATTGAGCCAACCAAGGTCTTCCTAGGATCAAGTTGAACCCTGGTGTCTCTTCCACCACCAAGAAGTTTGTGGTTGTAGGGAATTGTCCTTTGGCTACAAAATCCAAGGAGATAGACCCCTTGATAGAAACTCTTGATCTATTGAAGGACTTAAGAGCTATAGTGGTTGTAGTTTGTACTTGCTTAGTTAATCCCAAGCATTCAATGATGTTGCATGGGATGATGTTGCTTGTAGCTCCTTCATCAACATGAACCCGATGTATTTTAAATTTTCCTATGCATATGGTTATGAATAAAGGGGCTATCATCACCTTATCATTCTAGGGATTAACCTTAATTTCACCATCATGAAATATTAATGGCATTCACTTCCCCTCCCTTGGTGAGGGTAGAATCATTACTGCATGGATGGCTTTCTCATTGGTGGGAATATCCTTACTAACAGGTATGGAGGTCAACATTTTCACTAGCACTTCATGATGTGTGGCGAAAATCATGATTAGGTCATACAAGCTTAGGATTGTGTTTTTTTTTGCTTAAGAAATTACCTAACTTGGTCCATTGCATTGAGGAAGTTTTTATTATTGGTCATGGGCTTTTCACCTTGGTTGTGCTTTACTTCCTCCATGCATCCCAAAAAGTAGACTTTGGCTTTAGGTTATGGCTATTGTGGCTCTTCCTTATTGTCTTAGTTTTGGGCTTTAGTGCCCTCTTGGGGCTTTCTAGTTGAAGGAGATGGGGTAGAAAAGGTCATAGGTATAGCTGAAATGGGAGTGGACTTTAGTGGACCCACTTCCTTTCATGCCTTCATTTGCTTGTCTCCCTTATTGTTAGGCTTTGGCTTATGATTCTTCCTTTGGTTGGCTAAAATTTTTTGGTTGTCATCCTTGGATGTAAGGAAGAGGAGGTAGCATTGGCCACCATAGGGGGGTGTTGTGCAGTTGTTTGGGATATGGCTATTTGGGTTGTATTTGGTTGAGAGACCTTGATGAAAAAAGGTTCCCTCAAAGGCATTCATGATGGTACTCTTACAACAAAGGAGGATTTTGAGCTATGGGAAGCTGAAGAATCTCTTTCATTGTATATGGGTACTTGAATCACAAATGGTTCTCTTGCAGCTCTTCAGTTGTCATTGATGTTGAATGCCAAAATAACATAAGGGCTATCATTAGCATTCAATGGGTGTTTATAGACCTACATTAACTAGTTTTGTGGCGAAATTGGGTTAGAAGCATCTAAGACCATTTCCTCACTATCTTTTATCCTTTGTAGGTCATCCTTCAACACAAGGCAAAAGTTTGTATCATGACTAGGTAGTTGATGATAATGCTAGAAGCAGTTTAGCTTAAAGTATTTAGGTAAGTGGGGATCATCTTATGTTGCTTGAGTGGGATCTTTCGCTATTTCACATAGTCTCTTGTGTTTCTTTCAAGTGACTCTAGTCATTTGTTTATGTTCCATGCATCCACTTCTTAATAGTTGGTCTAGCAACTTGGATGATTTTAATAGCAATGTGGTGTATTTAGACCTATCGTCCCTTTTGAAGTTGGGTTTATTTGTTGTCAATGTAGTGGTACCAAAAGTTGATGATTTTTTATTGTGGTCATTGGTGGGGACCTTAGGCAGTTTGACCTTCAACCCTTGGTTCATGGTCTTGGTTTCTTTGGTTATAGTTGCTACGATAGTGTTGTTTTCTTTGCTATTTTCTTTATCTCTTTGAGTGTGTTGGCTTATATGTGATATATAGGCTAGATCATGGTTGGTCTTCATAGCATCCTCTATATTTTTGGTTTACGAGAATGCTTGGCTCAGAGATCATGGATCAAGGTAGTAGAGTTTAGACTTCATGAAGTCATTAACTGCTCCCTTGATATGGCTAACAAGTGGGCATCAACTATGGGCTTTGGTATTTCATTCAGCAATTCATTCCACTATTGAATGAATTTTTTTATAGGTTCTAAGGACCCCTACTTGACCTTCATAAGTTGATCGAGTGTTGTGTTAGGCTTCAAGTTATACTTGAAGAGGTTGACAAACTAGGTTACTAAGTCTTCGAAAGAGGATATCGATCCTTTGGCCAATGCACAATACCAATTGAGTGCTTTCTCAGTCAAAGACATAGGGAAAATCTTCATGATGGTTTGAGGCCATGGTTGCAAGAGAAAACATTTAGATCAAAAGGTAATAAGGTGAGCATTAGGGTTCCCTTCTCTATTATATTTACTAAATTGTGGAATGGGGACACTAGGAGGAAGTGTCAAGGGTGCGACTATAGGACTTATGGGATTGTCCTAGTAGAAGTCTATAATCTTGACAGTTTGTGTGGTAGAGGCTTTAAGCTTTTTGAACTCATCTGTTAGGTCTTAGATCATTTGGAAGGCTTGATCCAAGCCTTGCAGTGGCCCCATAGTTTGTGAGGTTTGTACATAAGGTTGTGGCATTTGTTGTAAGGCTTGTGACCTTATTATGGGTTGCATGAAAGAAGTAAAAGGTTGCGCAATGGTTGTGGCTTATGGGCCAAATAAGGAAAAAGATGTTTGTGTCAATACTTGAGGCAAAAATGGGACAAACATGGTGTGTGATCCTTGTGTTGCTAGGGGTCTCATGGTGGAAGCCCCCCCCCCCCATGTGAGTAGTTAACATATTTATGGTGGTAATAGGCACCATTGATGGTTTTGTATATTGAGGCTATGTTGCAAATGACATTGATGTATTATAGTTTGTTGTTTGTACATTGATTTAGTGTGATGTATAGCTACAACTAGCATGGGATTTGTCATAGTAGGGCATGGAGGAGTGGAAGATGGTGGCACCATGCCCAGGGATAGGTTCGATGACATTGGGGGATGTTTATTGGTTCTGATCTTCACCAATAAAGGTGAAGGGAAACTTGTTGGATTTTTGAAAAGGCATAGTTAGAGTGCTAAGGATTGCTTAAGAATAGGCTATAAATGATAAAATAGGAGTATATTCTAGTGAATGAAATTCAAAAAGTCTTAGAGGAAATGAAAATGATAAAGAATGATATACTTACTATAATTAGTAAGTGGGGGATAAGGGGAGTTTACCCCTTTACTAGAAATAGAATATTGACCACGTTGGCTTCAAAGCTCACCCAAGTTGGCTTCCCAAGTGCCTCTACACTAGGTATGGTAGGAGGAAAAAGAAGGGGAGGGGTGCGATAATGAAAATCTCACACCTTCTTATTCCAACATTGGAGGGAGGGGGAAAAGTTTGAAGACCAAAAATGGAAACTTGGCAATTTCCAAAGACGGTGTTGGAAGGTTGCCAACCTTCATCAAAAAGGAGGGAAAAGTAGGCTTGGTCGGTATGGAATCTAACATTAGCTTAGTGGTAGAGATTATGACAAAAAAAATAAATGTTTATTAAGGATTCCATGATAGCTTTACTCTAGGAATTCATAACAAATATTATAAAATTCCAGCACTCAAACCACCTATAGCTTCCATGCTAAGGTTTTTACTATAGGGAGTAAAGGTAGCATTGGATTTCTTGGGAGTTTTGGCTAGAAAATGGCTTTTAAATTGCAACAAAAGTAGATCTAATTATAAAATTAGTTTCAAACTTCATCAACACTAGTCTCCCAACTACTTCCATGCTATTGGGTATGGTAGAGGGGGACAAGGAGGGTGAGATGATGGGAATCTCACACCTCCTACCTCAACATTGATGGGGGGAAAGGCTGAAAACCAAAGTGGAAAGTTCATATTTTTCCACTAAAATTGGTTTTAGCTAGTTGCTAATTTTCTTAGCGTAGAAAAATGGGGGGAAAGCCAACTCATAGATGAGTTGAACCACCCACTTTGAAATCTTGAGAAAATTATTTTGGCAATAGAAAAAATAAGGGGAAAGAGATATCAATGATGGATTTGGGTTGTAAAATTCATAGCAGGTGTTGTGAAAAGCCAAAGCTCAATCACTTGTAACTCCGATGTTGTAGTTTTGGTCAAAGGGGGGAAAAGAGTAGCATTGATCCCTCAAAGGTTTTGGCTATAATAAATAAAAAAAAGCTTACAGATGGCAATAAAAATATAGAATTTAGGTGAAGGCCCTCCTTCTAGCACCAAGAAAAATTGTTGCGATCGAAAACCTTGATTGCTAGAATGAATATCAAGGATCTTTGATGCAAGCAGTTTCCAAACCCTAAATCCCCAAGGCATTCATGATAAAAATGGGATTCAAAGAACCCTAGCCAATCCAGCAGATCAACCAAGGACTTATGAGATGAAAAACATGGAAATATGAATAGATCTGAATAATGCACAAATAATAAACTTATTTTTGAACACAAAACTTAAAATTTAAAACTTTATTGAGAAAAGAATAAATAATAAGTTAGAGAAATGTGTAAAAATGGTGCCTAGATAAGAAAAAAAGGGAGGTTCACTTGTCAAGAGTTCAAAGGCCTTTGAAGCTAAGGTGATTTTCTCCATAATCTAAGTGCTAAGCCACTCTTGATGGCATTCAACCTTTCTTCACTACTGCAACCTTGGATATGTCAATTGGGTCATTGCTGGGGGGGAGATGGGGGGATGAGAAAGGTGGAATATTTAGATGCCAAGTTGCTCCATGTTGGGTTTTGAATCCTAGAAGTGTAGTGTTAACATAAAAAATCCACCAAATCTGAAGGCCTCACTACTTCCATGCTAGGGTTCAAGAGAATGAAAGTATGGGAACTTGTAAGAGCTCTTAAGTGCCTAAAAATACCCCAAGTGTGGAATTATGTATATGCAAATTGCTTGTAAGTATTGGACCTTGTCAAAAATGTTGAACTGTGAGAAAAATTGCTCCAACCAAAGTTGCTTATATGCAAAAAGTTGGTAAACCTATAAATAGTGTTGGAGGCTACCTTTTATAAGATCCTTGGGCCATGAATGGGGTTGCAAATTGGCTATGAGATAGCTACAAATTTGGCTTAAAATGATGCAAATTGGTTGCAAATTTGCTATAATTTTAGGTGAGATGGATGCCCAAATTTGGGGGTTACTATACATAGTAAGTGCTTTTCTCCATGGCCATTTTGTTTACTATAAATAGTAACTACGGCACACCTTCTACATTGGAGATGAATCTTCCACACTAAGCTCTCCACCATGTTTGTTCAAGTGGTTGGTCAATGTTGAAGTGCATGAATTGATGAATTTTGCCTCTTGTGGCTTCCACACCGGGGGGATTGAATTTTTCACATTGGCAAAAAAGTTTCCAAGCTAAGGANATTAGGAGGGAACTTTCCAAGCTAAGGGGTAAAAGTTTCTAAGTTATGCATTTGGTCTCCATGTTGAAGAGGGGAAAGTCTCTAAACCCTCCACCCTTCCATGCTGGGGGTAGGTGAGATCTACCCCTTGCAGGTGTTTCCAATAGAGAAAAATGCATATCCCCCATAAAACCCATTAAATTTCCCTTTTTGACATTCTAGCCCTCGCCAAGCCCCATTATAGACACTAGGTAACTTTTTTTTTTCACTTGTGCAATGAGGCTTTGACCACTTATGAGGCATTTTTTAGCTCCAAAAGTATAAAGTATGTGAAATTGCCCATTGTGGATTACAATTTTTACATTTACAATGAAATTTTACCTCAAGTTTCATGGGGTGAAAGCTACAAGATGATGATTGATTATGGCATGCAAAATTTTGTGGTGTTTCACCCACCAGTTGATCCAACAGTTCTTCATACTATGCTACACTTAATTTGTCGCTTATGGCCCCTATGGACATCTACACATCTTTAAGTGTAGTGATGTATGGTACAGATGCCATAGGTGCATTGAGTATTTTGGCAATTCTGTCAACAACCACCTCTACTATTGTCTCCTGCCCTTGGTGTTGTATCACCAATATTGTTGCCTACTTGCTATCCTTGAAGTGCACTAAGAAGGTTGCAGCATTCCTAAAAATTTCTAAGAGTGGCTATTGTTCTACGAGAGATATTGTTACCTCTCTGGTGTTAAGATTTGACTTAGTGAACAACTGCGTTCATTGAGCTAAGAAGATGGATCCAGCTCCTCCCATCAAGCTAACTATTCAGGCCATTACATTTAGGTTACTCATCACTAGTTGATACATAAATGGTTCGTCACCACTCGTGCTTGCTCATTGCTCTTGCTCACTCAAGAGCCATTCTCAATACTCATGTAACCATTGGGATGTTGTAGCAATGTTCAGCATAGTTGTTTGAGTGGCAAGTGGAGGTGGTGACTGCTACCCCTCTTCTTAAATAGTTATTGTAGACATCTTATCCTTTATCATCTCTACCCAATTAGTGATTAGAGCATGTTTTATAGCATAATTTGTATAGCAGATTATCCCTTTTGTTGGATGGAGTTTTCTAATGAGGCATGGAAAGGGAAGTGCCTTCCTTCCATGTTCATTCTCTTTAAACTACTATTGAACTATTGAAGGTTAATAGGGAATCTCCTACTCAAAGCAGTGCATGCATAGGTAGAAAAAGCAATGATCTTGCTAGGCCTCACCATGGGGTTTAGGTGAAAGGTCGTAATCTTATAGTGAATTATTTTTGCTAATGTGAGTGCATTGTACTTCTTGTGGTCGACACCATAGCATCGTTGAACCTATTCCTTTTTGATACTAGGGTTTGCCTGCATTGAAATCTCGACAAGATTCACCCTAGTTTCTAGTAACCCAAGTGCTTTAGCATTGGCCCACATCGAATAGGACACTAATATGTCCTTGATTTTGACTATTGAATTGGCCTACTTATTGTTCCAAAGTAAGAATATCCCTTGCATGTACCAGTCCCCACTAGAAGTGATAACTGGCCACATGGAAGAGGTCTTCAGTTGGTCTTGTACATGTTTATGTGGTTGCTCTAAGAAAGAGCCAAAGTTTAGCTCATGGAGCACCATATTTTGGACCTTCTTAGATCTGATTTAAGTTAGGTAGGCCTTCTTCCAACTCACCTCAAGGTTTTCTTGCTAAGCTAGTGCCTCATCTTAGTGGGAATGTTCTATTGCTGTTGCTGGTCCTGGAATTTAATGAATGGATTCCACTTCAACCAATTCCCTAAGAGGACTTGTGGCCTGGGTTGCAATTGTTTCTTTCTGGGCTTGTTCTTGTCCATTTCTCCCTTTGTTAAAATGGTCCTCCTTATTGTGTGTGTTTGCATTTTGGTGCTATTTGTTATCACAACACATCCATGGATTAGTAGATATAATCTGTAACTTGAAATTTTTTGAATACCTTATCTCACTAATTAGTTACACTTGGCTAAGGTTGAACCATGGAAAATTAATTATTTTATTAATTAATTTTTATTATAAGTGTTACTGGAGCTTGTTGGAAAGGTTTAACTTTTGTAATTTGGTGTCTAAATGTTGATCTCCTAGTTAAACCTTTGTGGAAGTTAGAAAAATGGCAAACCTTTTTTTCTCCAACATGGCACATTTGTGGTCCCCTTGACTAAGAGCTTACCTTTGGTAGCTACAGGGCCAAAGAACAGAGTGATTTTGATAAATGGTTAGGAAGTTATGGGCTTTGGAAGGTTTTGGGCTTTGAAAATTTGAAAAACTCCCTTAGCGTTTGTGAGAAAATGTGAACATTGCTAAGGGAGGTCTTGCATATTTATATTATTTTTACACTACATCACATATAAAAGGCCTTGTATACACATGGGCTCCATCAACAAATCTGTATTTATGGGGTCCATAAACAAAATTTTCAAATTTGAATATTTCAAAAAATACAAGG
Organism: Gnetum montanum; assembly: GCA_015680685.1. Lineage (NCBI taxonomy): Eukaryota > Viridiplantae > Streptophyta > Gnetopsida > Gnetales > Gnetaceae > Gnetum > Gnetum montanum. Next base: position 81,256 of record MNCI01028137.1, read on the forward strand.
AATTTTTTGAATGAATTTGGGATCCATGGAGTTCTAGAAAATCCAAGAATATGATTAAATCATTGAAAAGGTTCTTTGAAAGCTTAAAATTTCAAAAATTTGATGGAGAATGTGTGAATTAAAGAAAATCCTTAAAGGAGCACATGGTCTGGGGTACGAAAGATTTTCAGTGCAAGAATGCCTAAGGATATGATGCTTAACGGACCCAACCAAGAGATATGCAAGTGGATGCTTCCCATAGCAGGCACATGCCTTGTTTTCCCTTGTATAACCTCAACCTAAGAAGTTCATGGGCTCCATAGGTGATTAATGGTTGGTGGAAGTTAAGGATCAAAACTTAGAAGATTCTACCAAAGAATTCAAGTACGTTAGACAAAGATACCAAATCAAGAACATGGACATCGATAGTGAGGTGAGTTATGGGTAGCATAAATGGATGATGGAGAAGGTGGGATGGAATTTGAAATTAAGATCATAAGAAGTCCCTTGTGAACTTGTGTTTAAATGACTTGAGAAGATCCATAACTAGTGCTTGTAGCTCGTTTATTTGTTGAAGGGGTGTCCTTTAAATTTTCATCATTTTTTTGTTTTGTTTATTTTTCTTCTTTTTAGATGAGAACCACACCATGCAAAGAGTTATTCAACCTCTTGTTATTGGTTGACACAAAATGGTAAGAAGCCTATGAAAACACTCATGCACCCAAGCAATTAGAAGAGTACACAAAGTATTGAGTCCCCTTGAAGTCACACCTAGTGCAAACCTTTGAATCCTTTCCAATTTTAAAAAGTACCAAGATCATAAATTTATTAAAAGCTTATTTAATAAAAGGGAGCTCATACCTCCAAAAGAAGGAAAACCATAGATTTTATAGATGGGTGGATGTTATGGACTCATTGCCTATTCCATGAAAAAAAAAACCATGTCTTAGCCATCGGTACAAAAATTCAAATGTAGAAACTAGACATTAGCAAAAAAACATTAAGCACAAACCACCATTAGCAATAGCTATAGCACCATTGTGTCTTTTTGGCATAAAGTATGTTTATTAATAAAAAATTAGAAAATCACACTAAAATAAAGTAAAATATATAAGAAAGTTAAAAATATTCAAGAAAAATTTAAATGTACTAATAATGGTGTAAAACAAAAAATGGTGTAAAATAGGAGAAATTTAAAAAAAATCAAAAAAGTGTGAAATAAACAATTTGCAAAAAAAAAAAAATGTGTAAAACAAAACATAGAAAAAGTGAGGAGCAACATATATGATTAGCATGGATGGCTATCTCCCTCATGATTGAATTGGAAGGAGGAGATTCAAAAAATTGAGTGTGGTTGCCCATCCATTGAGGTATGTGTTGTATTAGCTTACTTGGGCTCATGGAAAGGCTTTATCTATTGGATGTTGACCAAATGCTTTTTGTTTAGGCTTTAAGTTTGTATATGATCATGGCCCTAGAAGGAAAGGTTTCATCAGTTATATAAGGCCCCTCTCATACCATTTGAAATTTGGATTTTTGTGGTACGTGTGTGGGGATACAATAGAGAACTTTATCTCGTAATTGAAATTTTACTTTTTGTATTCTAAGGTCATGAAATTATTTGTTAAATGTCTTGTGCACTTCATTCCAAGATAGGGCTACCAATTGATTTTCATCTAGCACATTTAAGTTGATTAATCTTTCTTTTTGTTTTAGACTTAGGTCAAGATCCAGGTCATAGGCCATGGAGAGTGTACATAGCTTGGATTGAATTAGGAGTACTGGAAGTTTTCTATACACTAGCTCGTAGGGAGAGTAGTCAATAGGGAGTTTTCATGTTTAGTGGTAGGCCCAAAGGGCATCGTTGAGTTTTGTGCTCTAGTCTCTCCTATATTTGCTAATAGTTCTTGTTAGAATCTTTGTGATCTCCTTGTTAGTCACCTCTGCTTGACTGTTGGCTTGGGGGTGATAGGGTGTTGTTAATTTATGTTCAACCCCCAAGTGTTGCATAAGTTTTCAAAAAGTAGAACCTGTAAAATGGGTTCCATTATCAAAAATCAATGCACATGGCACCCTAAACCTGTTCACAACATTTTGTTGTACACATCAAGTAGTAATAGATGATGTATAGTTAGTGATGGCTGCTACTTTTGCCCATTTGGTATAGAAATCAACAACAATGATTATATATACCTTCCCATTGGACATAGGTGTGATGGGACCCATGAAATCTATGTTCCATATGTCAAAGGATTCTAGTTGTTGAATTTTGTATTGAGGACTATTCATACGTGAGATCATCCCACCATCTTGTTGATAATGCTCAAAGGATCACACAAATTCTTGGGCATCCCTAAAGCTTGTGGGCCAATAGTATCTACCATCAATATTTTCATGGCCATGTGTCTCCCAGCATAGTTGTCCCCACAAGGACCCTCATGAGCATCCTAGAGAATGTGCAATTGATCTTCATTAGGTACACACCAACAAACCAGGCCATTAAGGCACACCTTGTATAGGTGTCTATTGATTTCCATGAAGTGATTAGCCCAATGAAGAAATTGTTATTTCTTCCTATGATCAAAATCTTGTGGCATCTCTTGAGTGAGAAGATAAATGAGGATGCCATCATACCATTTTGGTTCTATAAGAATGTGCTCATTTATTGCACTAGTAAAGAGAAGTTCATTAGGAAATAGACCAGATAGTGAACTTTTCTTCTCTTCATTATCCCATATGATGAGTGGTGAGGTACCCCTATGCTCAACCATATGAATACAAGCGTTTCACGCACAATCCAGTCAAATTCCAAGGACTAACTGCCTATGCTTCTTTGTGGAACAATAATGGGTTGATTAATCGTTGTCTTTCCAAACTTAATTGTATGTCACGATTGTATGGTTAAGTAAGCTTGAGGCATATGATTTTTATGGCTTTTATGTGTTTTGTATCCTGAACTAATAAGGAGGGGAAAAGAGATAACTAAGTGACTGATCCAAATTAACTACTTATTAACTAAGTTCTAAGTACTTCTAACACTGGTATCCGTTCCCACTTGCCGTACACATCCTAAACTAGTGCAACACTATTGGGATTACCAAATGCTAATCGTTACTGGGTTGCCAAGTGCTACACACATGCTCGAAGCGGTTGTACTGAGTGTATTTAACTAAGAGAATTGTAGGGTGAGAGAAATCATTAATTAGCTATGAAAGCATTAAATAATAATAATTAACACTACTTAATCTATTTTGTATGTTGCAAGGTTTATCATGAAGTTTGTCTTTATTGTCGTACACAAAGTGTGCTTAGGTACACAATGTTCGAATAAAGATCCATTCACTCTATGACTCCTACTACGAGCATGTAGAAATAATTCTAACTCTAGGAGGAAAAATTGACAAGAGCTTGGCTAAGGGACTAACTTCTAATGTCTAAACAAAAGGGCACCACCTCTTATTGACAGGCAAGGAGACAAGCTATGATATTGGGTATCTGATGTCGCATGGTTGATTTGATATTGTAGACGCGATATCATGGACATAATATCGCATATGCGATATCACGGTTCATCATACCCCCATGACTAAATGAAAACTCATCCTCGAGTTCCTTACAAAGTATTGGAAAGGTATGGGATTATTGACTAAATGACCATTGATGGTGGAATGGGGTAACTAATTCAATGTGCCCAGTGAACGGATCAATAATACAATACATGACAACATTAGTGTTCATGACCACAAAAGTGAACAGTGTACATAAATGACATCTAGCCTTATTTGGTAGTTGGAAGAGAAGAAGGAGAGAGAGAGAGAGAGAGAGAGAGAGAGAGAGAGAGAGAGAGAGAGAGAGAAGAATAAGACATGTTGCTACCAATGCCAATAATGCACCTTTTTTTGTTTGTCCAAGGCCATGCCACCAATCTTCCTCCTTTTGTAAACATTCTAGTTCTAGTCCATTCTGAGTGTTTCCTCTAGGCCCAATCCATTGTTGTATGATCACCATCTGCACACACAACATAGTCACAAATGAGCTAGGTGGATAAATCACAATGTAGTTGATACATTGCCTTGATGTAAAGTGCATTGTTTGAGTTGTGGTTATGGAAAAAATTGATTCTAGAGTTTTAACACTAGAGACTACCTAAGGTGTAGGGGTTAGGAAAAATTGAAACATTTTTGTGCATGGGCCCCCATGACTAAGAGCAAACCTCTAGTAGTGGTAAGATGAAAAAAAGATAAGGAATAAGAAAGATGGAGAAAAAGTAACAACGAAAACGCCAATAAAATGAATGTCATAGATGGGGATGAGACAAAAATTATTTATTGCAAAAAATGTTTAAGGGAAAGAAGTTAATAGGTGCACCAAAAAGGAATGCCAGTGGGTCCTTGCCAAAGCAGGCTCATGCCCTTGATGCCCTGACAGACCCACAAACCAAAGAGTCCATAGGCTCTAGGAATGGCATTGGGAAGTAAGATTTAAAAACTTACCCATAAGAAATTACCAAGGAAGAACAATGCATCAACCAAGATATAGACTAATGATAAAATTAGCAATGAGGTGAGAAATGGAAAAGAAAGGTGGAGAGGAGAGAATGGAATGGAAATCCAAGAACAAGGTTGTGTAAAGTCCCTTGTGTGTAGAATTGTTAATGTGATCGAGTAGAACTCATTCCAAATCCAAGCTTAACAAACCACATTCAGTGACCTTGCATCAACACATTTGACCAACCCATCCTCTTGAAGCAACAAGAATGCCTTTACAAAAAGTCACCACCATTCCAAGGAGAGCGAGTTGGAGAACTAGGAAGTGAGAAGGGGCCTTAGTTAGAGGGAACCTTTAGGCATGAGTAACATGTCTTTCTAGTGCCAAAACTAGTGCGTGTAGCCCAAGTTCATTATTGTGTCTAAGGGGTGTGCTTTGAATTCTCATTGTTTTGTTTTTTTTTCTTTGTGTTTTTGGCATGAGAACCACATCATGCAAAGACTTATTTTTATGTACTCAACTTTCAGTAATTTGATGAATGATCAGAATGGAAAAAACCCAAAGAAAAAGCATCTAAGCACTCAAGATAATAGCTAGTACAAATGCATAGAATCCCCTTGAAGTCACACCCTTTTCATCCTTTTAGTCTTTCCTTAGTCTAAGAAATACCCAATCACCAATTCGTTAACTATTTTATTAAAGAAAGGGATTGTACAGTTCCAAGCCAAGGAAAACCATAGGGTTTTATGGATGCATGAACATCATGGACTCATTGCCTATTTAATCAAAAGGACCATACCTTAATATTGACATCATACTACAAAGGTAAAATCCAAACATTAGCAATGGATATGATATTATTCATACCACCATCATGAACACTTATTGGGTGACGAACAAATAAAGTAATCACACAAAGAAATGGTAAAAATATGAACGATGGTGTAAAACAAAAACAAGAAAGTTTAAAGAAGTGTGCAAACCAAAAATGTGAAACAAAAATTTAGAAAGGACCGAGGGCCTTCAATTATTAGCTGAGGTGGCCATCTCCCCCATGATTGAGTTGGAAGGAGGAGATCTAAAATAATGAGCAAGGCTACCTACCTACAGAGGTAGCATATGTTCTGGCTATCCTAAATTCATGGAAAGGTTTTGTTTGTTGCATGTTGACTAATAATCCTTTATCTGGGCTCTCAAGTTTGTATATGGTCATGGCCCCTAAAGGAAAAGTTGCATAAATGATGTAAGGTTCTTCCCACAGTGTTTGAAACTTGGTACGTTGTGACACATGTGTGGGGTTCTAGTAGTGAACCTTATCTCTTGGCTGATACTTAAATTTCCTATTTTTTAGGTAATGACGTTGTTTATTAAATGCCTTGTTCAACTCATTAGATGACAAGGTAGCTAGTTGGTTCTCATCTAGTAAGTTAAGAGTCATCAATCTTTGTTTTTGTGCTAGATCAAGGTCAAGGTTGAGGTCACATGCTATGGCTAGTATATGGAGTTTAGTTTGGATAGGGAGCATTGGAAATTTTCCATACACTAACTCATAGGGAGAGTAGCCTATAGGGAGTTTCCATGTGGAGTGGTATGCCCAAAGAGCATCATTCAATTTAGTGCTCCAATCTCACCTATATTTGCTAATGGTTCTAATCAATATCTTGGTAATCTCCCTGTTGGTAACCTTGGCTTGACTGTTTGCTTTGGGGTGGTATGGTATAGTTAATTTGTGCTCAACCCCTAAGCATTGCATTAACTTCCGAAAAGTTGCACCTGTAAAGTGTGTACCATTATCTAAGATAAGTGCATGTGGCACATCAAACCTGTTGACGACCTATTGTTGAACAAATCATGCAGCTGTAGATGATGTGCAATCTTTAATGGTAGCTACTTTAGCCCATTTTGTTAAGTAGTCTACAATAACTATGATGTATGTTTTTTCATTGGACATTGGTGTAATGGGCCCCATGAAATCAATTCTCCAAATGTCAAAGGGTTCTAATGGTTAAATCCATTGTTGTGGACCCTTCATTCTAGTAGTCATTCCCCTATCACGTTGATAGCATTCACAATATTGGATGAAGTGATGGGTCTCCTGGAACAAGGTAGGACAATAATAACTTGCAAGTAGGATCTTAATAGCCATTCATCTCCTAGCATAGTGACCCCACAAGGGCCCTCATGAGCATCTTGGAGAACTCTCAGTTGATCTCTATCGAGAACACACCATCAAACCAAGCCATTGGGACATACTTTGTAAAGCTATCCATCAATTTACATAAAGTACTTGGCTCTCTGAAGAAACTGTTGTTTCTTCTTAGGGTCTAACTCTTGTGGTGTTTGTTGGGTAAGGAAATAGATAAGAATGCTACTATGCCAATTTGTCTCCATGGGTGATTGGTCATTGACTACACTGACAAAGAGGAACTCATTAAGGAAGTGATCGGAAATAGGATACTCATCTTCTTTGCTGTCCTAGAGGAACCAAGATAAATGATCGTCAACTACGTTCTTGGTTCCTTTTCGATCGATCATCATTAGATCAAACTCTTGTAGGATTACTAGCCATCATATAATATGCAAGCTTACCATTGGCTTATTCATGAGAAACCAGATTGCACTATGATCTATGTGTATGAACACTTTGTATCCCAATACATAGTGCCTAAATTTTTCTAGTGCAAACACTACAACCATTAATTCTTTTTCTGTAATAGTGTAGTTAAGTTGTCCACCAGCTATACTTCTACTTGCATAGTGGATGTAATAAGGGTGTTTTTGATCATCTAACTGTGTAAGTACAGCTCCTAAGCCATAGTTGGATGCATTGGTCATGACATGGAATGGCGTGGACTAGTCAGGAGCTTGTAGAATGGGTGTCTCTACCAACTTCTATTTCAGAGTTTGGAAAGCTAGTTCACATTCCCTGGTCCACTCGAAGGATATGTCCTTTTTCATCAACTCTACCAATGGTTTGGAAACCTTCAAAAAGTTCTCTATGAATCTCCTATAATAGCTAGTGTGTTCAAGGAATGAATGAATGTCTTTGATAGTTTTTGGTTGATAGGTGATTCCTTTGATGACTTTGATTTTCTTAGGGTCTACCTCTATCCCTGCATGTGAAATTTTATGCCCAAGTACTACACCTTCTTGGATCATTAAATGGATTTTTTGCCAGTTGAGCCTTAGATTAGTTTCTACACATCTTTTTAGCACTTGCTCTAACCGGTCTAAGGCTTGATCAAAACTTGCTCCGTAAGTGAAGAAGTCATCCATAAAGACTTCCACACCATTTCCTATCTACTATTGGAAAATTCTTAGAAGCAAGCATTGAAATGTGGTAGTGGCATTACATAAGCCAAACGACATTTTTTTGTATGTAAACATTCCCCAAGGATTGGTGAACATAGTTTTGGCTTGGTCTTCTAGGGCTATTTGTATTTGGTTGTATCCGCTATAGCCATATGAAAAACTATAATAGTGATGTCCTGCGATTGTGTCTAAGACTTGGTCAACAAATGACAACGGAAAGTGATTTTTGAATGTTGTCATGTTTAGCAGTCTAAAATCTATGCACACCCTCCATTTGCCTCCCTTCTTAGGCATGACTACCAAGGGGCTAACCCATTCTCTATTAGCAATGGGGTATATGAATCCAACCTTTAGAAGTTGTTCAATTTCTTCTTTCACTACGTACTTCAACTTTGGGTTCAATAGCCTCTGTGGTTGTTTTCGAGGCTTCATGGAGGAGTTAATGTAAATCCTATGCTGGCATTGCCTAGGATCTATTCCAGTTAATTCTAGATATGACAGGCAAAGGTTTTTGACCACTTTTCTATTACCTTGAGTAGACTTTCTTTTTGTTATGGAGAAAGTCTTGCATTGATGATTACCAGTTTCCCATTCTTAAGGAACGTGTACTCCATACTGGTGGACAATGGTTTTAGCTCTAGGGGCTCTTGTTTAAATTTCTTAGGGATTTATAACTTTCCCCAGTTGATGTTTTCTAAGTTAGGACTGGGAAGTTGGTGGTGGACTTGCTCTAATGCATCAATGCTATCTATGTAAGTGCAAGTCAAACCCTCAGTTAGTCCCATGCATATTAGTGAACTGCTTTCTTGATTAGCTATCAGGAACTGGGTGTCTTCTTGTCATGTGGCTACTACATACAGGCACCTTTGTATGTTGATCATTTGTGCACACTAATTGCATGTAGGCAATGTCAAACTCTACACAACTCATGATCTTTACATGTAATTGCACCCTATGTAACTATATGCGATGCATGGAACCTTCTTCTTCTTAATCTTTCCAAGAGTATTTTCCTTAGATATTTCTAGGGAAAGATTGCAGATACCTAGGCATGCATTAATAGTGCTTAGCCATGCCCTTCCCATTATGATTGGGAAGTTCCCTTACTATTATTCACTTGAATCATCAGGAAGTCAACTAGATACAACCGCCCACAAATAGTGGTAATAATGTCCTCCACTAATCCCAAGGGAATAGTGATGGACTAGTTAGCTACCTCTAAGTGGACATTACTCTTTTTTAATGGGGGTAGGTTCCAAGCCTTATACATTTCTTGGGATATTAGGTTGATACTAAAACTTGAATCCAAAAGAGCTTTGCATGGCTCATTCCTAGTGATTTGTAGATATATTAGGGGGCTCCCAGGATCAGAGAATTTCCTGGGAAGGTGGCCAGCTTTAATCCAATCAGTAACGACATGTGTTAACATGACCATATGGGTTGAATGTGGTGTTAAGTTCAAAGGGGACTTTGAAGCTTTAGTTGATACGGAGGTGTCAAAAGACTTAACCACTTGGGGTTGCAAAGGCTTGGTTGGACTATTGGTTCTGAAGAAAGATATTTTCTTTGTACGATTGTCAGAACCAATAGTAGGTCAAGGATTAACAGCCCTTGTGGCATTGTGTTGCTGTGGTTGAGTAGGGAGTTCACCTTGCAGTGCTAGAGCAGGTGGTAATGGAGCTATTGGTGGGAAAGATGTAGTTGGATTGGAAGGATGGTATACTTGTGGAATGTTGCCCTTAGGAGAGGGAGTCCTATAGTATTCATAGGCTTGGTAGTGATGTTGAAGAGTAATGTGACCAACAGAGTCATGTAGAGAGATTGGATGTTGCACATAATATCCATATGGGGTCTGGTTGTCGGTAAGGATATTATTGCATTGGTGGTGGCATTCCCCATGATTATGGGTACTACCATTGTTGATGTTGCTTAATTGGTTGTGGTGGAGTTTTACTTGGATAATACGTTAAAGGTTGGTGGAACTACCTTGGTTACCTTGGGAATAAGGTAACCGTCGGGATGTTTGCCATTTGTTTAAATGTGGATTAAGTGCATACACCCCAGACTCCTGTAAATATGAAATTACAGGGCAACATTCCTTAGGATGCTCATATTGGTAGATCTCACATCCACTATCATCATCTGTATCTGAGTCCACAACCTCTTCAATAATAGAAACTTTACCTTTACCCTTATTACGTGCATTTTCTGCTTCTCTCTTTTTTCTTTTGTCACGATTACTACCTTGCTCTCTAGACTTCTCTACTATTTTGAGAATAGTTTGGAACTTACTATCCATGGATTCCCACATTTTGTCTACCTCTGTTGATACTTCTGATGCTAACTTTTGAATAGGCAAGGTTTTCCTATTCACCATCTCTTCAAGTGGTGACTCTTCCTCATCCTCACAGAATCTTACTCCCTTCTTTTAGAGGGAAGGATCTCGGTTATATTCTTTTGCACTCTCTCTTTTTCATAGCTCATCTTCTTCCTTGGCAACTTGCTCCAACAGTCTATGAATTTGATGGGACCTAAGCTCAGATAACCTTCCTTGGGCATAAGTCCCAAAGGTTCTTCTTGTTTCATGCCTAAGCCCATCTATGAGATGGTGTAGTTGATCTCGCTGCGAATAACCATGGTCAGGACAACAATGTAATAGTGCATAATAGCGGCCCATGACAGCATCCAAGCGTTCATGACTTCCTTGTTTCCATTCTTGGATTCACTTTTGTAGGTTAGACACCCTTGAGTACGTTTGGTACTTATTTTTGAATTGTTCTAACATAGTACTCCACCTACGAATGGATTGCAGTTCTAAGGATTGATACCAGCTTTCAGCTTGTTTTATTAGTGTCGTTGGAAAAAACTTAAGCTTTTTCCATTCATTTTCTATGTTATGCAAGGCACACACATCATGAAATGCTTGTAAGTAATTTTGAGGATCAATGTTATATCCCCCTTCAAATCGTGGGATGTTATTCATGTCTAGCCTCTTGATCCTACTATCTTTTTGGTGCCTTGTTGGAACTCTCATAGGCTTAGTTATGTCTAGCATTCTTTTGGTAGTGATTAAGGGTTCATCATGATCATCTCATTCATGGCATCTATGGTGTCTATGCAGTTCCCTACTCTTCCTTCTTCTATGGCATGATTCCTTAGAGTGCCCTTGCCCTCTGTCTTGGTTGTCTCGTCTGTGACTTCAACTTTGTTTGCCCTTATCCTCATGATCTGTTTCTCTATGGCTACATCTGGACATAGAAGGATAGGGTTAAGGAGATGATGAAGGTGAAGAAGAAGGAGAACTGCCATCATGACAGTGTCTACTACTTTCTCTTTGGTGGTCTCTCCCTTGATCGCGATTGTGATTAGAATGCCCACCTTTGTCATGTGTCTTTGTTCCCTTTTTAGACACTTTGTGTCTATTGGTATCAGCACCTGGGTTGTGAATAGTAGAATGAAGGTTTTGATACACAAACCCTTGGCCAAAGTCAAGGGGAGGAACATCGTTATGTGGATGACTACCTGAGGTAGGTTCATCACCCTCAATTTCACTTAAAACATGTGGGACATTGTTAGAACATTTTCCCTTCAAGGACTTATGGTGTCTCTCCTATTGTAAATCCCTTTGGCATTGTGCTTCGGTGGGCTGATAGTCTCTCGAATCATAATCCTACGCAATGTACTCTGCATGTAAGTGTTGCATGCCTATTCATGTGAGAGCACGAAGGAGCATACTTGGGACTAAACGGTCGGGAGGTAACACTATGTTACCTTCCAAGTCACATCAACGCAGCTATTCGTCTTGGTGGAGAATAAAGGTGAAGTTAGGTACATATTCATTGGGATGAATATATACCACACAAAACTATTGAGGGATTGGCAGATCAATGTCATGTGTATTTTGCCACCGATTTCTTCTTGTGTTAGTCCTAGGTGGTGAAGTGCTTTTGTGTGAAGAAGAATATATCTTGTCTTGTTCAGTGTGTAATGTACTATTATTATTCTTCTTTTCTCTTTTTTATTTTCTTAACCAACCCTAAGGATTCATTCCAATGATGTGAATTATTTCCTAAGTTCTACTTAGCGCACAAAAAACTAAGTCCTCAGCAACGGTGCCAAATGATGAGTGGTGAGGTACCCCTACACTCAACCATATGAATACGAGCATTTCATGCATGATTTGGTCAAATTCCAAGGACTAAGTGCCTATGTGCCTTTGTGGAATAATAACAAGTTGATTAATCATTGTCTTCCCAAAATTACTTGTATGTCATGGTTGTATGGTTAAGTAAGCTTCAGGCATATGATTTTTATGGCTTTTATGTGTTTTGCATGCTACGCTAATAAGGAGGAAAAAGTAACAACTAAGTGACTAATCCAAATTAACTACTCATTAACTAAGTTCTAAGTACTCCTAATACCAGTATCCATTCCCACTTGCCGTACACATCTTGAACCAGTGCAACACTGCTAGGATTACGAAATGCTAATCATTACTAGGTTGCTAAGTGCTACATGCATGCTCAAAGCGGTCGTACTGAGTGTATTTAACTAAGATTGTATTTAACTAAGAGAGTTGTAGGGTGAGAGAAATTATTAATTAACCACAAAAGAATTAAATAATAATTAACACTACTTAATTTATTCTGTATGCTGCAAGTTTTATCATGAAGTTCATCTTTATTGCTATACACAAAGTGTGCTCAGGTACACAATGCTCGAATAAAGATCTGTTCACTCTATGACTTCTACTGCAGGCACACAGAAATAATTCTAACTCTGGGTGGAAAAATTGGCAGGAGTTTGGCTAAGGGACTAACTTATAATGTCTAAACAAAATGGTGCCACCTCTTATATATAGGCAAGGAGATGGGCCGTGATATCGGGTATCCGATATCGCATGGTCGATTCGATAGCACAGACGCGATATTGCGTACACGATATCACGGTTCATCATAACCAAGATAGGTGGTTAGTGATCACATTTTTAGTTTCCTTTCGATCTACCATTGTTTGATTGAATTCCTAAAAGATCACTAGCCAATGTATGAAATAGGGGCTCACTGTTGGCTTGTTTATGAGGAAGTGAATGACATTGTGGTTCATGTGCATAAATACTTTATATCCAAGCACATAGTGCCTAACCTACTCTATAGCAAACATTGTTGCCATCAATTCTTTCTCTGTGATGGTGTAATTCAACTATGCACCCATAATGCTTCGACTTGTGCAATGGATGTAATATGGATTATCATCCAACTACATAAGCATGGCTCCCAAGGTGTAGTTAAATGCATCTATCATGATATGGAATGGTCTTGACTAGTTAGGTGCTTGTAAAATTAGATTTTCTAGGAGGTTTTACTTGAGGCTTTGGAATGCATTTTTGCATTCCTTGGTCTAGATGAAAGGAGCATCTTTCTTTGTTAGATCAACCAACGATTTCACAATATTAGAGAAATTCTCTATAAATTGCTAGTGGTAGCTAGTGTGTCCAAGTAATGGCCAAAAATCTTTGATAGTTCCTAGTTGGCTAGTGATTCCTTGGATGATCTTTATCTTTTCAAGGTCTACCTCAATCCCTTCCTATGAAATTTTGTGCCTTAATACAATGCCTTCTTGGACCATGAGATGACTCTTTTGCCAATTGAGCTGTAGATTTGTTTCCACACATCTTTTTAGTACTTGCTCAAGGTAGTCCAAGGCTTGCTTGAATGTAGCACCATATGTGGAGAAGTCATCCATGAAAACTTCTACTTTGCTATCTATTTGCTATTGAAAGATGCTTAAGACTAGGCATTGGAAAGTGGCAGGAGCATTACATAGACCAAAAGGAATCTTGCGACATGCAAAGGTCCCCTAGGGACTTGTGAATGTTGTTTTGGCTTAATCTTCTAGTGTAATCTAGATTTGGTTATGACCACTATAACCATCTAGAAAACTGTAATAGCAATGCCAAGATATGGTGTCCAACACTTGATCATCGAATATCAATGAAAAATGATATTTGAATGTTTCCATGTTTAATAGCCTGAATTCAATACAAATCCACCATTTGTTACATCTATTTGGCACTATGACGAGTGGACTGACCCACTTACTATTCGTAATGGGATAGATGAACCCTACCTTAAGGAGTTGCTCAATCTCCTCTTTGACGATTTGCTTCAATTTTGGATTCAACTATCCTTGTGGTTACCTTATTGGCTTCATGAATGGATTAGTGTAAATGCAATGTTGACACATTTTTGGATCAATTTTAGTGAGTTTAAGATATGATGCAAATGCTATTGACCATATGTTGACAATTTTGCTTTCTATTTAGGAGCAAGTTTGGCATTAAGTATAATTGGCTTGCCATTTTTAAAAAATGCATATTCTCAGATAGTGGGTAGAGTTTTCAACTATAGGTGCTCTTATTTGAAATTCTTAGGGATCTCTAACTCTTCCCAATTGGTATAAGCATTTTCATCATTAGAGAGTTGGTGATGAACTTACTCTAGTTCATTCATGCTTGCGGCATAGGCACATGCCAAGCTTTTAGTAGGTTCCATGCACATTGTGCTATTGTTAGAATCAGTGGTCAGCCACTAGATGCCCTTTTGTTTTGTAACTACTACATACAAATATCTACTTCATGTGCACACTACCTACATGTAGAAATAGATGCTGATTTCATAGACCAAAGTTTTTGCATGTAATTACACCCTGTATCACTATATGCGATGCATGAAACTCGTCTCTTCTCGATCTTTCCAAATGCATTTTCCTTCGATATCTCTAGGGAAAGATCTCTGATGACCATTCTTCCATTAACAGTGCTTATCCATGCCTTTCCCATAATGGTTGGGAAGTCACCCTTACAGTTCTCAACCTTGATTACTAGGAAATCAGTAGGATAAGATCATCCATAAATAGTGAGCACAATGTCTTTGATCAGTCCTAATGAAATAGTGATGGAATGATATGCCAATTACAATATGATATTACTCTTCTTGAGAGGCAGTAGGTTCTAGGTAGTATAAATCTCATAAGAAATCAAGTTCACATTGGAACCTAAATCAAGAAGAGCTTTATATGGTTCATTCATAGAAATCTGTAAATGGATAAGAGGACTCCCAAGATCAACTAATTTCCTAGGAATGTTTCCAACCTAGTTCCAATCAAATACAACATGAGCATAACAATATGAATTTTAGGTGGCATTTGGTTTGAAGGGGATCCAATGGAATTGTTTGCAGAGGATGAGGTAGGAGTAGGATGATTAGTTGCTTGAGTCTGTGAGGGCTTAGTAGGCTGTTGGTTCGGAAGAATTGTCTTTTACGAGCATGAGGTTTTGAACCCCTCAGTTGATGAACTGGTTGTAGATTGACGACCCTTGTAGCGTTGGGTTTCTACAACTAGGTTGGAAGTTCACCCTACATGGATGAAGCAAGCAATAGCTGTGTTGAGGGTGGAGGAATAGGTGTAAGCATAGGAGGAGGAAAAGGATAAAATGTGATATTACTCTTGAAATGTGGAGAATGAACTCTATAGTATTTAGAAGGGTGGTAGTAATGTTGGAAAGGAGAAACATGATTGGAAGAGTCATAGGGAGATAGGGGTTACTAAATGTAATACTCATATGGATCTAGTTGCTTGTAACGGTATTGCTGCCTTGGTGATGGCATCCCCCATGACTATGGTTGGTGCCACTATTGATATTGCTTGTATGGTTATGGTGGAGTTCCATAGGATAATATTGTTATTGCTAATGGAACTATCTAGGATTACCTTACGAATAAGTCAATCTTCTAGGTGTTTACCTTTTTTCTAGTCATGAATTTAGAGCATACACCCTAGACTCTTGTAAGTGTGACACTATAGGGCAACATCCCTTAGGATGTTCATATTGGTAGATGTCAGACCCACTAGCATCATTTGATTTAGTTTTCACAACTTCATCTACTACAACGATTTTATCCTTATCCCTTTGGTAGGCACTTTTAGCTTCTTTTTGCCTCCTACGGTCATGATCACTACTTTGCTCTGTTGATTCTTTAGTGATTCTTAGAGTAGTTTGGAATTTTTCATATAAAGAATCTTACATTTTATCTTCCTTTGCTAACATTTTAGACATAGAATTTTGAATCCACAAGGTCCTTCTATTCACCATCTCATCATGAGATGACTCTTCCTCACTATCACAAAATCGAACCTCCCTCTTTCTAATGGAAGGATCACTATTGTATTCCTCAATACTTTCGCTTTTTATCAACTCTCCTTTTTCTTTTGGTACCTACATAATTAGCCTTTGGATTTTATGGGCTTTAAGTTCTAATAGTATCCCTTGGGCATAGACCCCAAGATTTTTTCTCAATTCTATTCTAAGTCCATCTATGATATGGCAAAGTTATTCCTATTGAGAATAATCATGGCTAGGGAATTAGTGTATGAAAGAATAGTATCTACCCATGGTGGAATCCAAGGGTTCATGGTTTCCTTGCTTCCATCCTTGGATCTGCCTTCTTAAATTAGACACTCCAGAGCATGTTTGATACTTATCATTAAATAACTCTAGCATTGTACTCCACCTGTGGATGGATTACAGCTCTAAGGACTAGTACTAGCTTTCTACTTCCTTGATGAGTGTCCTAGGAAATAGCTTTAATTTCTACCAATAATTTTCAATATTTTGTAAGCCACATGCATTATGAAAAGCTTGAAGATTTATTCATGGATTGGAGTTATATCTCCTCTCAAATTTGGAAATGTTGTTCATATCAAGTCGTCTAATTTGACTATCCTTCACATGCCTAGTTTGAATTTTTAGAGCATCTACAATATTTAGCATGCTTCAAGTTGCCAATAAAGGCTCATCATTGTCATTATTTCGATGATGTCAATGATGTCCTCTACTACTCCTTCAATCATGGTGGGCTCGGTGATCATCATTGTTGTCATGTTGTTCCTGTTGATCATGATTATTCTTTTTGCAGCATTTGTTAGAACTAGAAGAGGAAATAAAGGATGTAGAAGAAGAGGATGAAGAGTGAGAAGGATTGCCACCATCATGGTGTTTTCCAGCTTCTCTTTAGTTTTCACAACCATGTTCATCAGTTTTCTTATCCTCTTGATGCTTGTCTGAGCCCCTACCTTGACTGCCATTTTTACCTGAACCTAGATTGTTGATAGTGGACTATAGATTCAGGGTTGCACCCCCATCACCAATAACAAGGGGTGGGGAATCATCATGTTGAGAACCCCTAGAGGGAGGATCCTCATTGTCATTTTGGTTAAGTAGGAATAAGGAATTGGCAAACTGTTTTCCTTCATAAACTCATGGTGCTTCTCTTGGTGTCAATCTCTCCTACATTGTGTTTTAGTGGGATGAAAATCTCAAAATTCATAATCATGCACAATGTACTCCTCTTGAAGATTCTAGATGCCCATCCTCCTAAGGGTTTGATGTAGCATCCTAGGCATAGATCGATCGAGAGGCATTACAATGTTGCCTTTCATGTCTTGCTATCATAGTTGTTCATCTTGATGCAGGATGAAGATGAAGTCAGACACATACTCATCTGGATGAGTATACACCACCTTACATTCTTAAGGGACTTGCAATTTAGTATCATTGCACCTATGAGAAGAAGACATTTTGAAATACAAATAAGATATCAGTGTGCATATGTGATTATATTTATTGTGAGAATGATTTTTACGTTAAATTTTGTCTAATGATGTTAATGATGTTCACTAAACCTAGATAGTGCACATTTCAACAAAAATAACCCTTGTCAATAGCGCCAATGATGCATGACGAAGTACCCCTATGCTCAACCATACAAATCACTAAGTGTTCACATGTAATCTAGTTGAATTCTGTGGATTCTATGTCTTCTAGAGCACTACCCTCTAGGAAATGAACTTGCCCTAATAGTCATTTGTTGTCTTTCCAATTACACTTGTGATGTACAAAGCTATTTTCAAGTGTAATTAAGGCATATGATTTTTATTATTTTATGTTTTATGTTCCTGGTGCTTTAAAATAGAGAAATGAAGTGATCTAATAGCTAATTTAATCTAACTCATTAATTAATATTTAACTAATCCTAACATAAGTATCTGGTCCCACTTTCCATACATGTTCTAAACCCATGCATCGACTACTGGGATTAGCAAGTGCTATGCTACTGGGAAAACTGAGCAATAGCATTGTTGGAATTACTAAGCAAATATGTGTTTATGCTCGAAGTGGTCGTACTTATGTGTTTAATCTATTTAGCTTAATTAATTAATAAATTGAAGTCTAATTTAGCTTAATTAATTACATAATTAATGAAAACAATAAATGTAGAAATAAATCATTAATCTATTCCAAGTGTTGCAAGGTTTGATCAAAAGGTTCATCTTTATTGCTGTTCACATTGGTGCGCTCAGGTACATCAGTGCTCAAATAAAGATCTGTACACTTTCTAACGCCTACTGCGGGCACTCAGAGAAATATTCTAAGTCTCAAATGATAAAAGTGCAAGAGCTCTACTAAAACTATGACTTGACTTCCCATAAACATAGTTAGTGATCATGTATTTATAGACTTTATTATGGAGCTATGTCAACAGGGACCCATAAATGTAGAAAATGCTACATCGATCTGGCCATGTCAATTGCACAACATCACATAGATGGGGCCACATCGACAGGGGCCTGTTGACAAGGCCACATCAACAGGGGATCATCGACGTGACACTTTGATGCTTCATTAGTATGGTTAAGTTTCTAAGTGAATAAAACACCAAGATCTTATAGTTAAATTTTGACATGTTTGTATTTATTTAGGGGAGGTTATAACTTATTAAGTGGAGTATAAGTTAGGTTTGCATTATGGTACAAAATAATAATATAACATCACAAAGTAATTATTATGTATAATTGGTAGATTTTATCTTCTCATTAAGTGTGGTGCTATAACCATAGTATTCTCAGTATAACGAGTATACAAAAAGTTGATTTGAGATCTTCTCATTCAATGTGGTGCTGTAACCCAAGTATTCTTGGTATAATGAGTATACAAAAAGTTGATTTAAGAATCATCAATAAAATATTTGATTTAAAAATTTTAAGCATGGTATGTTACTTGAGATATGAATCTACTATTTATACAATAATGTTGGTAGTAACAGATTTCAATGTTTTAGCTGAAAAGAAAAATTTTAATTTTACTATTTAAATAATGGATAAGTGAAGCATATATTATGCATTCTTAAAAACATATGTACAAGGCTTTACAAAGTATGGTAAATATTTACAGTTTACAACTATTTTTTGATTGTGTGTCTTTCAATGTTGCTTGCAGGATTGTATATATAAAAGAGTTGCACAAGGATTGAATATATAAAAGAGTTGCACATGATTTCAAACATAGTGAGTATTGAATTATATTGGTGTTGGCACATAAATCTAAGTATGGTTTACATGGAGTTCATGTTCTTATTATTGATCACGATGTTTTATGTTTACTATTATTAAAAAAAATATTTGAAACTTATCATTATAAAGGTATAGTTATGTATTGTTTTGTTAACCTTATAGTATCAAATTTCTTTTAAAAATTTTTACCATTAACTTTTGTTTATTTGTCAATTATAATTTGCGATGAGGTGACGAATGCTTTAGATGTATTGAAGAAAGAAGGAAATATGTTTAATTTTCTAGTTACTGATGTGGATATAGTTTTTCAAGATGATTTCAATGTTATAAAAAAATAAGTATATATTTAATAGGTAAGTTCTTTGATATGTTGAAGGTTAAGTAATTTGATGTAGTTATTTGAATATATTTTAATATTTTTTCCTAAGTAATGTCTATTGTTGATGATAAAGATACTATCAACAAATCAATTATGCTTGGAGCATGTCATTACTTTCTAAAACCTATTCTTCTAAAAGATGTGAAAAGTGTATGGAAACATATAATCAGGAAAAAAAATCACTAGAAATATTTTTTTATTTGATGGAAATAAAGTGATCTAAAACAAGAAAAAAATGTTAGACATAAAACAGCATAAAGATAAAATCAAAAGTTTAAAAATAAGTTTGTGTAGTGAAATGGAAGAGAGGTTTATTACAAGTGGGAAAATGCTTGAAATAAATGGTAACATGGTGTGTTTAATTTATACATGTAGTTGTATTTTTTAAAATAAAGTAATATGTTTTATTTATTTCATATTATCATTAGGTAAGACTTCAAAGGAAATGGTACAGGAAAGTAATAATAGTTAGTTTACTTATGTAGATTCATAACATAATCTTCAAGTAAAAAAATATGAAAAGAAAAGTGTTATAAAAAGTACATGTTTGTATATAAATTTTGTAATTTTAACAAACATAATGGTTTCAAATTATGTAGAAATGTCACTTGCTATTGAAAGGATAAAAGAATTTGCTTTTTGATTCTACAAATGTTGATAGAAATAATATTTCTTCTTAATAATTAAAATTATGAAATGAAAACACTTTCTTGAAATCATGTTTAAGATATCATGGCAATATTGTTTCTAGTGCTCCATCAAATAGTCATATAGGATATGGTTCATCAAATAGAAATTTTGATGAATGTTATGGCCATGATGGAAATGAAAAATTGTCAAATGCATATAAAAATAAGAAAGATTCTTTGTATGATGGTAAGGATGATATAATAAATGTATGTTATGTTTTTTTCATATGTATAGGTATTTTTTAAAATATAGTAATATGTTATATTATTTAGGATTATCATTAGGTGAGACTTAAGAGAAAATAGGACACGAAAGTAACAATAGTAAGCCTACTTTTGTACATGTAGAACATATTCTTCAGGTAAAAAAAATATGAAAAGAAAAGTGTTATAAAAAGTACATGTTTATATATAAGTTTTGTAGTTTTAACAAACATGATGTTTTCAAATTATGTAGAAATATTTCTTACCATTGAAAGAGAAAAGAATTTGCATCTAGATTGTATAAATGTTGAGAGATATAATATTTATCCTCAATAATTACAATTAGGCAATGACAACTCTTTTATGAAATTATGTTCAAGACATACGTTTTATTTCATTGGGCATTGTTATATTTATGTATAATTCTTCTAAGATAGGCTATATGACTTAGGTTACACTTGCACTCATTCTTTTGGATCACATTTGCTTAGTGCATGTGATGTACTTCAGGATTTTCTTGTTATTAACATTATTTTTAAGGTTTAATGTCCATTACTCTTTCTATGCAACCTTTAATGATTTTTTAATGTAGTTTCCTTTCCACTTCTTTGCTTCAAATCTAGTGAAGTTAGAAAAGTGGAGATGACTTGAAAATGTGGGGTGTAGGAATTGAAACTATAATGTCAAATTAGAACTTTATAACTCAATATTTTCTACCAAAATAGAACTTTATAACTCATGATTTTCTACCAAACATANCAAAATAGAACTTTATAACTCATGATTTTCTACCAAACATATTCTCAAAGGTAATTGATGAAGTGTATTTTGTCTAGCTTCGATATCGAATATCCATTATCAAGATCCAAGAAGTCATGTTAGATATCCAATATCATGGGATGCATGTTAAGCTATAAATATAACACTTGAAAACATGGTTTGAGCATTCTTTTACTAATAGAGTAGCCAAACACTTGTAGTTTTATTTTGTACTCTTGGAGAATAGTCAGTGAGTACCCGCAATGTGGATATGAATCAATTGTACAACATCTTATTTGAGTGGCAATGTACCTAGACACATTTCATAAAAGACAATAAAATCAGGATTGGTTTTTATTCATTGTAGCACTTTGACTTAGATTAAATTTACTTTTAATGCAATTTATATTCCATATACTTAGTTAATATTTAAATTTTCATGCATATTAATGAATTGGCGAATGAGTGCAACCAGTTTCAAGTGTAAACACATATTTCCTTGGTAACCCCAGTAGCATGATTGCTTGGTTTGCTTAGTAGCATAGCGCTTGGTGATCCTAGTAGTGGATACATGGATTTAGGATGTTTATGGCAAGTTGGAAATAGACACTCATCACTCGTAGGCTAGTTTAGACTTTACTTTCCATTATTAATTAGTTTAAATAATTGATTTATTTAGTACCATTATGAGTAGGATAAGGTTGTAACAACATCATTTATCATATGCCTCACTTTGGACTAAACCATACATGACAATGCTACCACTAGTTCAAGTGGGAAGACAACGAGTTGTGATCATGACATAATGATCTAGATGCCACAACTAGTTCCATCCATGAAATTCAAATAGATAATGCATGAATTCTTATTACCACTCATCATTAACACTGTTACCAAGGATGGTGCTAGCTATCTAGATTAGTTATATTATACATGATCATTGCAAACACATTAATGATTTATCTTTCAGGAAATATTAAGCCACACACATCATAAACTAACAACAATGTCTCTTTCACATGGAAGCAGTAATGCATTGTTTGAAGAGAACATTCATTGGAGAACTAATGAGATATATATGGAAGAAAATGGGAGTGACCAAACTCATGAAGGGGTTTCATAGTTTCATGGACACCCTTAATACGCTAAAGGACTACATTCACCTAAGGAGGATAATAATAGAGAAGATGGAGTAAGTCCTAAATTAAGGATGGCCTCAAGGCCTAAGACCTCCTCAAAACCTAGAAAAGATAAATCAAGGGACCATCAGGAGAACTATAGATGCCATGGTGATTCTCCCAGTTCCTCATCTTCCTCTTCCTCTTTAGCATCTAGTTCTAATGAAGATGAATGTAGGTATAGAGATAGAGCTGGGGTATGGGGTCAAGATAAAGATGCAAATAAAAATGAAGGGAAAAATCAAAGACATCAAAATGAGCATAGATAAGATTATCACAATCAGACAAGTAGAAATAGAAATTTTTACCATGACATGTCTAATGATGATGAACCCTTGTTGGCCACTAAGAGCATGACATAGATGAAATAGGTACTTATAATACCCTATAGGCATTAGAGAAAAAGTTGCATCAAAAGGTTTGATATGAATAATGTCCCTAAATTTGTTGGAGGCTATAATTCTAATCCACAAAATTATTTACAAGCCTTCCATGATGCCTATGTCTTACAGAATGTTGAAGTGAGTGACAAAAGCTTAAGCTCTTTCCTAAGATACTAATAGATAAAGTCGAAGTGTGGCATAAATCATTGAAACCAAATACAATCCATTATTGGTTCATAATGCTAGAACTCTTCAATGAGAACTACCAAACCAACCTAAGAAAATGAATCCAAGGATGGAAACATAAACAACATGAACTTTTGGATATGGCCCTAGATAAATACTATTATCTACTACATAGATATCTAGTCCATGGTTTCTCTCAAGAAGAGCAACTTTTCCAAATCATAGACGGGCTTCGTAGTCAAACAAGAGTGACCCTTGGAATTTATGCTCAAGGTCAGTTATACGAATTAAAAGGCCATTATATAAGCAAGTGAAAAAAGAAGAAGGAGAGCTATGCAAACAAGAAAATATAGAGGAAAATAATTGGGATCCAACTCTACAAAAGAAAAAGGGTTCATATGTATGATAATGAAAAAGAGGTAGCTCTCGATGACATGAATTTACAACAAACCTTGTTAATACAAAAGTCTATCAATGAGCTTAAAGCAAGGCTAGATAAGGTATGGGAGTTAATGAATGACAAAGTTACAACTTATATAAAAATTTTAGAGGAGAGAGTAACACAAAATGAATCAAGTGATTAAAACAAGAGGAGGAAAAGGAAGTAAGAAATAGCTAGGAACATTAATCAACAAAAAGGAAAAATAGCTATAGAAGAAAAGGCTATAGACTCAACCATAGAAGAGGATGATGGATGTGACATCTACCTATATGACTATCCAAAGGGCTATTGCCCAGTCATGTTACATTTGCATGAGTATTGGGCTTTTACATTGAATCTCAGGTTTGTACAAAAGAGAATTCCTAGGAAATTACCTTAGTCACTAGGTAATTATAGATAGGCCTACAACCAACTGTACTATCCTAGTGGGACTTCTTATTAGCCTCAAAACTACTATCAATGAGAGTGGAAAAATCCAAATTCATGGTGAAGGCCATCATTAAACCAAAACTACCCTTATTGTTAGTTGAACTTGTACAAATATTCTGTTCAATAACTTATTTTCCCAACTAGTTTCACTTCCTCTACCTCGAATCACTACTACCACTCTCTCGAGTATCATCAACCTACAACATCTTCTAAAGGATCACCACCTCATGCCTCTAATTATTTGTCATATCCTCAATATTCTTATACTTTTGTCCATCATATGTCACCACCAACAACATAGGAAGGTTTGGCATCATGACATCAATGAAAGAATGCCACTTGTGCTATGAAGATACACAGAAATGGTAATCCTAGTAGATCTCAACCACAACATCAGAAAAAACCTTTCTTTAGAACAGTTCCCATACACAAGCACAAAACATGTAGACCTAGTAGAACATCAAAACCAACACAAGGCCAATGCAGTGCAAAATCCATCCTTGCTGAAACAGTGTCTTCTAATCATATGCAAAAGTCAACAACCATGACCACTAATGATGAACACATCATTGTGGAGAGAAAAATCCTTCCATGCATAACTAATAATGATAAAAGGTGCAATTGTGGGCTAGAAATTCAAAATATTAACACAACCTGCAATAAAGCTAAGGAACAAGTATGTGAGAAAAAAACTAGTCTACGTAGTAGCCACTAAACCAGAAGACACCCAATGGCTTGAAAATGAGAATATAAAACTATTTCAAAGATGCAAGAAAGAAACTAATCCACTTATTAGTTCTAGACTTAAGAAAATGACCAAACAAAGGACTTAGACATAGATATCTTACACTTTCATTATACACTAGAAGAGGATATTAAACATGGAGACTTGGGAATTAAAATAGAAAGTCAAGAAGAAGGAGCAAACACATCTAGATCCCCCCAAATAGAAATACTTTCAAGTCCAAATGAAGATACATTTTTGAATGATCCAAACGAGACTATCACCAATGTTAGATTTGCTACTACATGATTAATTAAATCAGTAGGTAACAGTGATAGATGGGAAACCGATTGTGTATAACTAGGGGATTGTGTAGTCCATCTCCCAAATGTGTGACCATAAGATTAGTCATGATGGAGATGCTCCATCTTGGTTCAAGAACTAATAAGTCTTTTCATTTTTTCATTTTACATTTTTTATAATTTTCCTATTTCTTTCAAAATTTTCTGATTCTTAATATGTTTTCCATTTATTAATTTTTTTCTTTTCTCAATATTTTTTTTCTTGAGTATTTTTCTTAATGTTTTATGGATGGTTTTTTAATGCTTCTATTAATAATATTGCCAATCATGATGTAGAATTCAACACTATGTGTTGGGTTTTTATGCTATGCTATCAAGATGATTGGTTAAGTAATTGTGTAAAGTAGTGAGACCACCTTATCCATCCCTTTAGTTCTCCAAATAAAAGGTCTCTTTCATGAAATTAAATTAATCAATGATCATTGTACCTTGAAGAAAGAGGAAACGATGACGTGGGAATGATAAGGGTGTGACCTCAAGGGGATTTGTTGGGTTCTCTTCTCTACTTTCTTTGTGTGGTTTATGAATCCTCAAGAAATGTATCATCACTCCTTCATTGACCAATAAATAGGAAGCTATGTCTTTGCATGGAGTCGTTCCCATTTCAAAAAAATTCAAAAAAAGAAAAAGAAAAATAAATAAATAAAAAATGAAAAAAAATAAAGAAGAAGAAGAAGAAAAGAATAATAATAATAATAATGGGAATTCAAAGCACTTCCTTAGACATAATAATGGACTACAAGCATTGGTTATGGGGCTAGAAAGACATGTTACTCATGTTTGAAGGCACCCCTCTAACTAAGGTCCTTTCTTCCTTCTTCTCTTTCCTTATTTTTTTGGAGTGATGATTGTTCTTTGAGGTGGTTGGGGACTCATGGTAATTAGTAGGAAGGAACACATCAATGCGAGGTCACTGTTCATGGTATGGACTTGGTTTAAACTTGCACAAATAGGTATGCTAATCATTTTAATCAAGTATTTCATAAGAACCTATTGTGGACATGGTTAAGTATCTTACATCTTGATCTCTACAATCCCTTCTCATCCCATTATTCACCTCATTGCTACATGTGATTATGAACCTTTTGGTTTTGTGTAGTATAGTGCAACATGTCAACCACTGTAGTTGTGTGTTGTTTGGAACAAAGGCATGATTTGCATTTAACTTCTTAGGTACTCACAGACATCTATAGAAGTGGTTATGCAAGGCCATTATGGTAGGAGCTTGCTTTGGGGAGGACCCACTTGCATACCTTTTTTTGATCATGGCTTTGAACTAACCTTCACATCTTTGAGAACATCAGTGATGGTTTCTCTAAATTTATGCATGATTTTGGGACTACTCATTTGTTTCCTTAATTTTTCGTACTTTTCTATTTCCATATCCATTAATATTTCTTAGCCATCTTCTAAATATTACCTTCGTTTTCAAATGTTTGAAAACTTATGCTCTTTGAAATTTTTTAAAATTTTTGAAATTTTTTCTAACATCCTATTTTTAAACATTATGGTAAATAGTAGTTCTTGATCAAAATAATGTGAATAACTTGATGATTTTAGCTACCTCATAGTCTTTGGAATAGTATGCTGTCATTACCTTATGCTTAAACATAAACTAAGGAATCTAAAAAGGGTTAATTACTAAGGAATATTTATCAAGACTAATGTTGATGCTTTGGTAACTACAGGTAATCCTAGAGGCAAAGCCTATGGAAGAAGGTCTTTTGCTAGGCATGAAAATGAAGCCAAAAGAGGGACAACAAAGGATATGCCCATGGAAAAATCATAGCACATACAAGATAGTAGCTCAAGCATTGCATATTTGCTAGATCCATGGGATGATGAGAAGAAATTTTAATCCATCCTTCAAGAATGTTCTACATAACCAAAGAAGGATCAACATAATAATCAAGGTTGAGCAACAAGAAGAATTATCTTTAGTGGATTTTGAAGACCTCTAAAAATTTTGTAATCGTTAATATCTATCCAATCTTTTTGTCATTTTGTAATGCATCTACTTGAATAAAATTTTGTAATGCGGCACTCAAAGTTAGCCAATAGTTAGCGTTAGTTAACAATCCCATCATTCCAAATTTTTTGTAAAGAAAGCTTGGTCCTAGCCGATTAACTTGAGGATAAGTTTTCATTAAGTTGTGGGGGTATGATGAAGTGTATTTTATCTAGCTTCTATATCAAATATCCAATATCGAAACCCTAATATTAGATACCTAATATTGGGGCCCAAGAAGTAATGTCAAATATCCAATATCATGGCATGCATGCCAACCTATAAATATAACACTTGGATGCATATTTTGGACATTCTTTTGCCAATATATTAGCTAAATTCTTGTAGTTTTATTCCATAGTCTTAAAGAATAGTTAGTGAGTGCCCACAATGTGGATATGAGTTAGTTGTATTGTCTCTTATTTGAGTGGCAATGTACCTAGACACATTCCATGAACAATAATAAAATTGAGATTAAATCTTATTCATTGTAGCACTTGGCCTTAGATTAAATTTACTTTTAATGTAATTTATATTCCATATAACTAGTTAATATTTATGTTTCCATGCATCTTAATGAATTGGGGGAATGAGCATGACCAATTTCGAGCATAAACATGTATTCGTTTGGTAACCCCAGTAGTGTTATTGCTTAGTTTGTCTAGTAGCATAGCTCTTGGTAATCCTAGTAGTGGATATGTGGGTTCAAGATGTGTACAACAAGTTGGGAACAAACTCTCATTGCTTGTAGGCTAGTTTAGACTTTACTTTTCATTATTAATTAGTTTAAATAATTTATTTCTTTATTAATGTTAGGAGTAGCATAAGGTTGCAACAACATCAATTATCATATGCCTCACTTTGGGCTAAACCATACATGACAAAGCTATCACTAGTTTAAGTCGGAAAACAATGAATTATGATCAAGGCATAATGATCTAGATGCCATAACTAGTTCCGTCCATGGAATTTGACCAAATTATGCATGAACACTTGTGATTTGTATGGTTGGGCATAGGGGGTACTTTTCTGCTCATCAGAAATGTAGGAAAAGTGGCATTTAATCCCCATGGTGTCAATAATGCAAGAAAGTAGTTGGGTGGTACAAACATGTATGCATGATTTTGCGGCATTAAAAAGCTAGGAGAAAAAACCTTTAGATGACACTTTATATTTGTTATAAGAAAATGTGAATTTGCAGCAAGCAATTTATATGATATGGACACATCAAGTCATTGTAAGTTAACATAGGAGGATTCCATCAACATAGTGGTGTGCTACCTAATATGATACTTCCTCTAAACTTAGGGAGAATGTAATGATATGTTAGACTAGCATACCCCTTGGAATTGAGCTTGGTGATTGCAAACCATATGCTACATGCAAAGTAAGAAATTCTTCCTTGACTTGAAGTCCAACATGTCACTTAGAAACCATAAGTCATATGCTCTAAGTTATGAGAAAATGATTTTCTTCCTAATATCGTGATGTAGCATAATTAATGTTTTTATCATCATCATCATCTTAGCCTTGTCCCAACAAAATAGGTTTGGTGACATAGTTCTTTTTCATCATTTGCCTCTATAAAGAGGTAAATCTTTGTTTATTTGTAATTGTTTCAAATCATCTTCAATCATTTTTCCCATTTTTTCTTCATCTTCCTTTAGGTGGATTTTCTAGAATAGGGATGTGATAACCTCTATGAAGAGCCAGATATTTGTTTATTTGNTTAGGGATGTGATAACCTCTATGAAGAGCCAGATATTTGTTTATTTGTAGTTTTTTCAAATAATCTTTATTCAATTTTTTCCATTTTTCTTTGTCTTCCTTTCAGTGGCTTTTCTAGAATAGTGATGCAATAACCATTTTTATAGGCTCATTGTCTTCTTTGCACATACCCAAACCATCTAATGTGCCATTCTTGTAACTTATAGAAGCCACTCCAAGTCTTTGTATAATGGTAACATTCAACATCCATCTATGCATTTGCATTTCTACCACATTGATTTGTTATTCATGTCACTTTTGCATTGTCTAATATTTAGAACTATATAAGATGACATACTTGGTTGTTGTATTGTCAAATTTTATTTTTAGTTTTATTAGTATTCTTTTATCACATGGAAAAACACTAGCTTGTCACCATTTTGACCATCCTACCTTAAATTATATTTTCTATATCTTTATTAATGTTACTATTTGAGTGAATAACTAATCCTATGTAGTGGAACTATTTGTAGTGAGATCAATGTTACTATAATAAGGTTATTTAATGTAAAGAATTATTACTAGTGATAGATGGCTTAAGTGATTACTTCATTGCATTTTTAGGCAAAAGGTTACTAGTTCAAATAATAATTAAGGCATTATTATAATTCTTTGGATGTATCTTGTTGACTATAATTCTTGGGAAGTTCTTATGATCATTCTTTAGGGATTTAATATTCCATCCCACATGATTATATAATTAATGCTCAATGAAACATTACTTATGTGATCAAAGTATATTATTTAATCTTAGAATGGTAATGTGTTTTATTACCACATTGCTTTTTAACATTTAGGATTCTAACATTACACCCCACTTGATTACATAATTGATGCTTAATGAAACACTACTTATGTGATTAAAGTGTATGATTTGTAATGCACATGTAATAGATTTAATCCAAAGTAAAATGGAGGTGTTGAAATACAAAATAATTGAAACATATGTACATCCCAAAATAAGAGTCTTATTAATAGGCTAACAACTTATTATTAGCCCCAAGGAAAACAGGATGTTGGAAACTAAAATAAGTGAAACATGGGTACATCCCAAGATATATAGTTCAATTAGAAAATTATATAACTCAAAATTTCCCACAAAAATTAGTAAATTATAGAAAGCCCACTAGAATTGAACTTATGACCTAGAGCTTCCAAATCAAGTGTCTTACCACTAGGCTAACATTGCATTGTTGGAACCTAAAATAAATCAAGCATAGGTATACTCCAAGGAAAATGGTAATGTGTTTTATTACCAGACTACCTTTCACTAAATTGTCGGAGGGTCATTTGTAAAGTGTGAAGGATTAAATTGGGGGTGTTCAAGATTTATAAAATTTTATAACTTAATGCT
Organism: Gnetum montanum; assembly: GCA_015680685.1. Classification (NCBI taxonomy): domain Eukaryota; kingdom Viridiplantae; phylum Streptophyta; class Gnetopsida; order Gnetales; family Gnetaceae; genus Gnetum; species Gnetum montanum. Next base: position 111,311 of record MNCI01028137.1, read on the forward strand.
ACCTAGTAGAATTGAACATATAACCTCAAGATGACCCATACTAATAAGCTAACACCTCATTGTTACTGAGGCTTAAATTACTACACATAAACCTTATGTATTTATTGAGGTTAAGCTTTTATTAAAAATAGGAGGTTACTAATAAGAAAATAAGTCAACGGGTTTGGCAATATTAATGGAGCATATGCCAGGGAAGAATCAATGACTATCTCATTTAGCATGGTAAATATAAATTATATCATGTGAATTTAGCATTTTTTCTCTTCATAATTTGTATGAAAGTTCTTCAATTTTGTTCCAATATAAAATAGGGATTTACTTGAGTCGTTGAAGTAGGAGGGTAAAGTAGGTTAGTTTTGGGTGATGTTGTGAGCAATCCCCAAAATATGCTTTTTTTCTAACTGATGGATGGAAACATGATATTACTGATTCCTAGGTTACACAAAAAATAGTGTTACACACAAAATACACTAAATAGTGTCACATAAAAAGAACTAAATAGGTTATTCTATCTATTTAGCTAGAGGGAAGTTATGGTATTCTAGTTTACACACAAAATAGTGTTACACAAAAAGAACAAGATAATAGTTAAAAGTTAAGTTACCTAACAGATAAATACGGCCTAAGATGTCACAAAAATTTTTACATAAAAAATTTAAATTGGTCATGTGATAGTTCCTTGATTTAGTCCATATGAGAGTAAATATTAATGCTCCTATTCATAATGAGACATAAACCTAAAAGAACAAATATAAGGCAGAAATGTTTAGAAAATAGCAAAGTAAGACAACAAGGTAGAGTTGTGGCATTGAATGTTTACTGCCCACTTACTACCAAATACATATACCACAAAGGGGAGATAAACAGGGATCAGCCCTTATGGTTTTAGCAAAATGCAAAATGAAAAAAAGTACTATAATAAGCTACAAAATTTAAGAGAGACAAGATTGATTATGCACAATCTATCTATTGAGATTCACATGTTTAGTTCCCACGAATTTAGCTTGCAGATGTTCGAGTTGTGAGTTAATGTTAAATCTGTCACTTGCCTACAGAAGCCAAGCCACAAGTGTTTTACAAATTTTAGTGCCTGATAAAAGAAAATTTGTAAATGAAAGTACAAAGTAGAAGTGTGGTTAAGATAGAAGGGAGACTTAGTAGGGATAGCAACATATCTTTCCTGTACATTGCATAGATTCCAACTACCCTATCAACAGTCTATATTTTTGTACATTTCCACCATCGTTCTCTATATTTTTATTTCTTTTTGGACTTCTTTATAACTGAATGTATAAGTAGCCATACAATGAATGAAATGAAATAACATATTCCTTTTCCATTGCAAATTTAACAATACTTGCCTTTGAATTGATAGCAAATGAAAAAATTTCCTCTACTAGTAAAAAGGTGCACAAAAATAAGCCATGAATAATAACCCTCCTCTCCCTCCCTAGATTCCTCTAATGGCACCTAATGGGACGCGATATCGCATGGGCCACGATATTACGTACGCGATATCGCATCCACTTGTGATATTGCATCTTCCCTGCGATATTGTGTACGCAATATTGCAGTCTGCCGCAATGTCTATAAATAAGAAGTGGCTCGTCCTTATTTGATATCCCAGTTTAGATTGTAGTGAAACTCTGGTAGTTTGATCCCTCTAGAGTTAGTTTATTTTGTGACGTACTTGGACATGCACATGACCAGCAATAAAGATCGAGATTACTTCATTATTGCAGCATTCACTGTGTTATTTATTTGTTTGTTATTTCTTTAATGTTATTTACTATTTTCTCTCTCACCCTTAAACTCCTAGAAGTGAAATGAGTACAACTTGATTACAAGCATTTAAGTGTGACTACTTGGTAGCCTAGTGGCGTAGCTAGGATCTACACTTGGTAATCCCAGTGGAGTACTTAGGACCTGCGCTTGGTAGTCCCAGTGGTAGTCGTGCATAAGGTCCAAGATGTGTATAGTTAATCAAGAAATTGGTTGCTCATTGCACTTAGGCTAGATTAGATTCTCTTACCCTTTCCCTCCTAGCTTAGCTTAGTTAATATTATTTTCCACTGCCATCAGGAGTAGCATAGAATTAGGAACATATCATACACCTCACTCTGGACTAAACCATATGTGACAAATATAAATACTAGTCCAGGTGGGAAGACAATGAACTGCGACCTAAGGTTAACTGTCTAGGTGCCACAACTAGTCTGTCTATGGAGTTCAACTGGATCACTCGTGAAAACACTCGTATTCGTATGGTTGAGCGTAGGGGTATCTCTACCGCTCATCAGCATCTTTTTGGCTCCATCCATTAGGGTCTAGATGCTCCTTTCCCCCTTTTTTTTGAAATTATTACTATTCTTAATTTAATAGTGCTTTTTGAATGTCAGTAGTAAATGTCCACTTAAATTTGAACCCATGACCTAGGTTTCTCTTACTAAGACTCTTATTTCTAAGGTAAGAAGTTGTAAGTTTGCTGATCAGGGTTGGCTCATAAGAATTTCCATGCAAAGAAGCTATTTTGTTGGGACAAGGCTAGGATGATGACGATGAACATGATGAATTATTATATTGTATTAGGAGTTACACTCAAGGCATCGTTATATTCCTCCATAATTCTCCTATGTAGTTCTTTTAATATATCATGCTAACTATATGTCTTGGGGTGAACTTATAATCAAACTATTTAAAATCTAACACTCCCTACCCTACAAGATCATCTAATGTTTCACCTATTGATTTGATGTTTCTTTTGTAGGTTTGATTTTTCTCTAATGAAATTGATGTTTAGCTTGCAAATCTAATTTTTCTCTAATGGATCTAATTTCTCATTCTTTGATTTTTCGCCAACAGATTTGATCTCTTTAGAATTAATTACTTTAAAATTCTTCAATCAATGACAAAATGTTTACATCAATGTAGAATCTTATAATGCATATTTACAAGTTGGTGACGTCTTCTTCTAGTTATAATGATAAAACTAAGACACATGACTTTGTTCTCTTTAATAATGTATATGAGCCATTAGTAGTTGATTTTACATAATGATATATATTGATGAGTGGTGAGAGTTCCCAACACCCAACCATACAAGCCACAAGCATATGCATGCAATTATATCATAATCTGTAGATGGGATAATATGAGTATACTAGCATATTAATGACAAGTTTGTGATTGTTGTCTTCCGACTAAAGTTAGCAAGTTTCAAAGTATATGGTTTAACTCTATTATGATTAAGTCATGTTGAAGGCTGTTAAATTGCTAAGGAAAAATGTTATGAAATGAATATAGGTTCTATCAACTACAAGCAATGGGAAAGTAAAGCTAAGTTAGCTTAAAAAAATAAGCATTTGAACCTAGTTTACCATACATGTCCTAAGCTAACATAACTACCATTGGGATTACCAAGTAACTTTAGTGTTGAGAGAATTGAGAAAATCTACTATTGGGTTACCAAATGATTATACTTTTTGCTAAAAACCAATCGTACTTATTTCCTCCATATTAATAAACATGGAAAAAGTAAATGACTAATGGAATGTAAATGAAAATAGAAAAGTAAATGCATAGGAATGTAAATCTATTCTAAGTGAGATGCTGCAATGACAAAGAATAATCTAAATCTTTATTTCTATTCATAAATTATGTTTAGGAATAATCCACTCAAATAAAGATATCAAATAACTTAGTTTAGCACAATGTAGACATTCACAATTATTGCTAAATTTAATAAAACAAATTCAAAATTTCACTAAGTATTGGACCAAAAAGGTAAGTTTGGCACAATGATGGGTTCATGTTTATAAGCATGAGCATAGCCCACTACATCACATCTACAACATCATTCTTTGAGCTGCAATATCATATCTATGACACATTGTAGATACAATATCATAGCTAATGAGTGGTGAGTACCCCTTACGCCCAACCATATGAATCACAAGCAGTCATGCATAATCCAATCAAATTCCATGGATGGGACCAGTTGTGCATCTAGATTGTTAAGCATTGATCATAGTTCACTATATGTCCACTTAGACTAGTGGTAGATTTGTCACATATGATTTAGTCCAAAGTGAGGCATATGATTCTTGATGTTGTTTCGGCCTTATGCTACTCTTAATGATAATAAAGAAATCAATTATTTAAATTAATTAACAATGACAAGTAAAGTACAAATTGGCCTATGGGCAATAAGTATTCATTCCCAGCTGACTGTACACATCCTAAACCCTTGTATGCACTACTAGGATTACCAACTGCTTTGCTACTGGGTGAACCAAGTAATAACACTACTAGGATTACTAAGTGAATGTGTGTTTACACTCAAAATTGGTCACACTCATTTTTCCAATTCATTAAAATGCATTGAAATGTAAATATTAACTAAGTATATGGAATATAAATTGCATTAAAAGTAGATTTAATTTAAGTCAAAGTGCTACAATGAATAAGAATCAATCTTGATCTTATTGCCATTCATGGAATGTGTCTAGGTACATTTCCACTCAAATAAGACATCGTACAACTGACTCAGATGCACATTATGGGCACTCATTGACTGTTCTTTAAGACTATGGAATAAAACTACAAGAGTTTAGCTACTCTATTAACAAAAACCAACACTACTTTGATGGGGTCATGTCAATGCATCATTGCATGTGTCAATGAGGTCACATTGATGGGGTTGCATTAAGGTAGTTGCATCAAGGAAGCTACATTGACATGGCTATGTTGAAGTAGCTACATTAATGCAACCAACTGATGCTTCATCATATCCCCATGATTGAATAAAAACTTTTCATTAAGTTAACAAAATAGGACCAAGCTTTCTTTACAAAAAATTGGGAATGATGGGATTATTAACTGACGCTAACTACTGACTAACTTTGAGTGCCACATTACATAATTTTATTCAAGTGGATGCATAAAAAATGACAAAGTGACAAAAAGACTGGACAAACATTGAAGAATTCAAAATTTGCAAAGGTCTTCAAAAATCTAGTGAAGATTATTCTTCTTATTGCCGCTAGTGGTGGCAAACTTCCAGCCTTGATTGTTATGTTGATACTTGTCTAGTTATGTAGAACACTCTTGAAGGATGGACTAAAATTTCTTCTCATCATCCCATGGATATAGCAAACATGCATTGTTTAAGCTGTTATCTTGTATGTGCTATGATTTGTCCATGGGCATATCCTCTGTTGTCCCCCTCTTGGCTTCATTTTCATGCCTGGTAAAAGACCTTCTTGCTTAGGCATTTCTTTTAGCATCACCTGCATTCATCAAAGGATCAACATTAGTTTTGCTAAATTTTCCTTAATAATTAACCCTTTTCAAATCCTTTAGTTTGTGTTTAAGCACATGATGATGATAGCATACTATGCCCAAGGCTATGAGGTAACTAAAATCATCAAGCTATTCACATTATTTTGATCAATTACTATTAGTTACCAAAATGTTTGAAAATAGGATGTTAGAGAAATTTTAAAAATTTCAAAAAATTTTAAAATGGACATTCTTAGCCCCCATGACTAATGAGCATAACTCTAGAAGCACACAAGTTTTCGAACAATTGAAACCAAAGTTTGATTCAAAAGATTACCATGAAATATTAATGGATATGGAAATAAAAAAGTAGGAAAAATTAATGAAACAAATGAAAAGTAGTCCCAAAATTATGCATAGATTTAGAGAAACCATCATTGATGTTTTAGAAGATGTGAAGGTTAGTTCAAAGCCATGAATAACAAAAGTTATGCAAGTGGGTCCTCCTCAAAGCAGGCTCCTACCATAATGACCTTGCATAACCACTTCTATAAATGTTTTTGGGCACCCAAGAAGTTAAATGTAGACCATGCCTTTGTTCCAAAAAACACACAACTACCATCGTTGGGATGTTGCACTATACTACACAAAATGAAAAGGCTCATAATCACATGCAACAATGATGTGAATAATGGGATGAGAAGGGATTGTAGAGATCGATATGTCCATAATAGGTTCTTGCGAAAAATGTGATTAAAATGATCAACATATCTGTCCATCCAAGTTCAAACCAAGTCCATACCATGAAGAGTGACCTCACATTGATGTGTTCCTTCCTACCAACCACCATGAGTTGACAACCACCTCAAAGCATGATCATCACTCCAAAAAGAGGAGAAAAAGGAAAAAGGAAGGAGGGGCCTTAGTTAGAGGGACATCTTCAAGCATGAGTAGCATATTTTTCTAGCCCTATAACTAGTGCTTGTAGTCCATTATTGTGTCTAAGGGTTGTGGTTTGAATTTCCATTATTTTTTTTTCTTTTTCTTTTTTTATTTTTTTGTTGTTTTTTCATTTTTCTTTGAAATGGGAACCACACCATGCAAAGACATATCTTCCTATTTATTAGTTGATAAAGGAGTGATGATACATTCCTCGAGGATTCATAAATCATATAAAGGAAGTCACAAGTCCCCTTGAGGTCACACCCTTTGCCATTCTCACTTGGTCATTCCCTCTTTCTTTAAGATACAATGATCATTCATTAATTTTAGTTTCATGAAAGAAGAACCAAATTGTTTCCATTAAAAAGACCTTTTATTCAGAGAACTAGAGGGATGAAAGAGGTGTTCTCACTACTTTACACAAGTACTTACCCAATTATCTTAATAATATAGCATAAAAATCCAACACATACTATTGACTTCTACATCATGACTTGGCAATATTATTAACAAAAACATAAAATACATTCATAAAACATAAAGAGAATGACTTAAGAAAAGAGAAAAATATAAAGAAATAAAAAACATATGAAGAATTAGAAAATTTTGGAACAAATAGGAAAATGATAAAAAATTGTAAAACAAAAAATGTGAAAAATAGTTGTTAGTTCTTGAACCAAGATGGAGCATCTCGCCTACAACTAATCTTATGGCTGCACATTTAGAAGATGGATTGCATAATCCTTTGGTTATACACCATTGATTTTTCATTTATCATCATTATTGATTTAATTAATCATGTGGTAGCACATGCAACATTGGTGATAATCTTATTTGGATCATTAAGAGATGTGTCTTCATCTAGACTTGAAGGTATTTCCATTTTGGGGGATCCATATATGTTTGCTTCTTCTTCTTAATTTTCTATTTTAATTCCCAAGTCTCTATGTTTAATATCCTTTTTTGATGTATAATCAAAGTGTAAGATATATGCATTTAAGTCTTCTATTTGGTTAATTTTCTTAAGTCTAAAACTAATAATTAGATCAGTTGCTTTCATGCATCTTTGCAATAGTTTTATATTATCATTTCCAAGCCACTAGATATCTTCTAGTTTAGTGCTTACTATGTAGAACGGTTTTTGCTCAAACACTTGCTCCTAAACTTTATGGTGGGTTAGTATAGGGGTTGTGGTAATATTTCAAACTATCAGTCCATAGTTGCATCCTTTATCATTATTAGTGATGCATGGATTCTTCTATCTCTCCACAATGATAAGTTTATCATTTATGTCTTATGTTGGAGTGGTAATGGTTTTTGTTTTTTGCATATGATTAGGAGACATCATTCTAGTGAGGAAGGTTGTTGCACTAGATTGGCCTTTTGTTGGTTTTGATGTGTTGGTAGGTCTACGAGTTTTGTGCCCATGTGTAAAAATCATCTGAAAGAAAGGTTGTTTCCAAGGTTGTGGTTGAGATCTACTAGCATTATCATTTTCACGTATGTTCACAACACAAGTGGTATTATTTCATTAATGTTGTGGTGTCAAACCTTTCTATGTTATTTTTGGTGACATATGGTGGAGGGAAGTATGAGAATATTGAGGATATGATAGAGGATGAGAGGCATGAGGTGGTGATCCTTCAAGTTGATGATATTTTGGATAGTGGTAGTAGTGATTTAAGGTAGAGGAAGTAGAACTAGTCAAGGAAATAAGTTGTTGAACATAACATCCATATGGATCTGGCTAGTAGTAAGGGTAGTGTTGGTTTGATGATGACCTACCTCATGATTATGGATTTTGCCACTATGGTTGATGATATTTTTAACGCTGATAAGAAGTTCCACTAGGATAGTACGATTGGTTGTAGAACTATCTAAAATTACCTTGTAAGAAAGGTAATTTCCTAGGCATTTACTTTTGTATGAACTTGGGATTCAAAGAAAAAGGTCAATACTCATGTAGATGTAACATGACTAGGCAATAGTTATGTGGATGTTCATATAGGTAGATGTCACATACATCATTTTCTTTTATGTTTAATTCTATAGCCTCTACTTCTACAACCATTTTTTCTTTTTGCCAATAAGAGTTCCTACTAGTTTCTTGGTTCTTTTTCCATCCTCTTGTTTTGATCACTTGATTCATTTTGTGTTACTTTCTCCTCTATGGTTTTCACGTAAGTTGCAACTTTTTCATTCTTCAACTCCCACATTGTATCTAGCCTTGCTTCAAGTTCATCAATATACTTTTGTATTGGTAGGGTTTGTTGTGAAATCACCTCATTGAGAGCTTCCTCTTTTTCCTTATCATAGATATGGATCGTTTTCTTTTGAAGAGTTAGATCCTAGTTATTTTCCTTTACATTCTCTCATTTACTTAATCAACCTTGGGCATAAATCCAAAGGGTCTCTCTCATTGCATTACGAAGCCCATCTATGATGTGAAAAATTTGCTCTATTGGAGAGAAATCATGGCTAGGACATCTATGTAGTAGCAAATAGTATCTATCCAAGGCCACATCTAAGGGTTCATGATTTTCTTGCTTCCACCCTTAGACCTATTTTCTTAGGTTGGAAACTCTCGCATAGGTTTGGTACTTTTCGTTGAAAAGCTCCAACATTGTGGACCATCGGTCGATTAAATCTAGTTCGAACGATCTATACCAACTTTTAGCTTCATTTAGTAGTATCCTAGGAAAGAGGTTAAGCTTTTGCCACTTATATTCAATATTTTGCAAGGTGCAAGCATCATGGAAGGCTTGTAAGTCATGTTGTGGATCAGAATTATGGCCTCCCATAAATTTAGGAATGTTTTCCATATTAAGCCATTTGATGTGGCTATCCCTTTGATGCCTTTGGGATATTTGAACTACCTCCCTAATCGATTTTAGGCCCCTAGTAACCAATAAGGGTTCATCTGTACCAGACACATCCTGGTGATAATCTATATTTCTATTCATTTAATTATGATGATTTTTTCTATGCTCATTTTGATGTATTTGATTTTGTTCTTGGGTTTGATTTCTATCTTTATCTTGACCCCACAGTGGAGCTCTATCTCTATACCTATGTTCATCTTTGTTAAAACTAGACATTGAAGAGGAAGAGCAAGATAAGTAACTGGGAGAATCTTCATGGCTTCTATAGTTCTCCCAATGGTCCCTTGGTGTATCATTTATAAATTTAGAGGAGGTCTTAGGCCTTGAGGCCCTTCTTGTTCTAGGACCTACTTCATCTCCTCTAGAATTATCTACCTCAAGTGAATGTATTCCTCAATTGTAGTTAGGGTGGAAATGAGCATATGAAATCCCTACATGAGGTTGTTCACTTCATATTTCTTTAGTATAGATCCTGTTAGTTCTCTAATGAATGTTCTCATCATATGTTGCATTATTGGTACAATGTGAAGAAGACATGTTTTTAAATGTGCAACTTAAAATGAAATATTAATATTTTCTAATAGATAATTACAATGATCATTTATAATATAACTAATCTAGATAACTAGCACCATCCTTGGCAATAGCTCCAATGATGAGCAACAAGTACCCCCTATTTCCAACCATACAAAACACAAGCATTCATGTATGATTTAATCAAATTCCATGGATGGGACTAGTTGTGCATCTAGACCATTAAGCATTAATCATAATTTGCTATCTTTCCACTTGGACTAGTGGTAGCTTTGTCATGTATGATTTAGTCCAAAGTGAGGCATATGATTCTTGATGTTGTTTCGGCCTTATGCTACTCCTAATGATAATATAGAAATCAATTATTTAAATTAATTAACAATGAAAAGTAAAGTCTAAACTAGTCTACAAGTGATGAATGTTCATTCCTAGCTTGTCGTACATGTCCTAAACCCACATATTCACTACTGGGATTACAAAGAACTATGCTATTGGGCTAATCGAGCAATAACTTTGCTAGGATTACCAAGTGAATACATGTTTACGCTCAAAACTGGTTGCACTCATTCTAACAATTCATTAATATGCATGGAAATGTAAATATTAACTAAGTACATGGAATATAAATTACATTAAAACTAAATTTAATCTAAGTCAAAGTGCTACAATGAATAAGAATCAATCTCAATCTTATTGTTGTTCATGGAATGTGTCTAGGTACATTGCCAATCAAATAAGACATGGTACAACTAACTCAGGTCCACACTACAGGCACTCACTAATTGTTCTCTAAGCTATGGAATAAAATTTCAAGATTTAGGCTACTCTATTGACAAAAGAATGCCAATACATGATTGGAGCATGCTTATTTATAGGTGAAAACTGACACTACATCGATAGAGCCATGTCAATGAATCATTACATGTGTCGATCGGGTTGTGTCGATGGGGTCACATTGATGTAATTGCATTGAAGTAGCTATGTCAAGGTAGTTGTGTTAAAGTAGCTACATCGAGGAAGCTACATCTGCCTTGATGCAATGAACTGATGCTTTAACAATAGCCTTTTACAAAAATGTGTGTTTATTCAAACTTTGAGTTAAATTCCTCATAATTGAAGTGTTGATTTGCAATTAAATGATGTGATGAAAAAGCATAACATTCAAGTTATTCAAACCAAGTATTTTTTATTAAGTTAGGTAATGCTTCAATGGTGCAATGTGCCCTAGATATAGGATCTTTTACACATAAGTATGCAATGTTGATCATTCGTCATTAGTCTCCTAATTTTGATGTCCAATCTAAATAGTATACCCTAAGATATATACTCTAATTTGAACATTATAACTTAGCATTTTCCACCAGAATCAAACCCATGACTTAGAGCTTTCAAATTAGGAGTCTTACCACTAGGCTAACATCTCCTTATAATTAGAACATTATAGCTTAGCCTTACACACTACAATTGAACCCATGACTTGGGGCTTTCAAATCAAGAGTCTTACCACTAAGTTAACACCTCATTGAATCTAAAATAATTTAATGATAAGTACATCCATAACATATAACCAATAATGAGGCATTAGCCTAGTGGTAAGATACTTAATTTGGAATCTACATGTCATGGGTTTGATTCCCATGGGTGATGGTAAGTCATATAAAGTTCTATCTTGGGATATACCTGTGTTTCAGTTAATTCAAGTTCCAACACCCCCACCCCGGCTAACATAAAATATGAAAATAATTATAGAGAAATATAATAATGTCCTCAACATGATTTGAATTGTGATGAGTGGCGAGGTACCCCTACACTCAACCATATGAAACGAGCGTCGCACGCGCAATCCGGTCGA
>MNCI01028137.1:122807-164589 GCA_015680685.1 Gnetum montanum
TGCACGACTGCCACTGGGACTACCAAGCATAGGCCTAGGTACGCCACTGGGATTACCAAGCGCAGACCCCAAATACGCCACTGGGTTACCAAGCGTAGATCCCCCTAGCTACACCACTAGGCTACCAAGCAGTCATACTTAAATGCTCATAATCAAGCCGTACTCGTTCCGCTTCTAGGAGTTGAAGGGTGAGAAACTAATCGCGATGAGTAACCGATTCCTTAACTAGCCATACACACCCGTAGATGCTCGTAGCTAAGTCGTACTCACACAGCACTATGAAAGAAATAAATAACATGAATTAAATAACAATAAAATAAACTAAGTGAATGTTGCAATGATGAAGTAATCTCGATCTTTATTGCCAGTCATGTGCGTGTCCAAGTACGGTACACTTGAATAAAGACACCGTACAATTACATTCACCACACTGCGGGTAGACATGGGAAAAATTCTAACTCTGGAGGGATCAAACTGCCAGAGCTTCGCTACTCTAAAACTGAGATCCTTAAACAAGGAAGAGCCGCCTCTTATTTATAGACATGGCGGCGGACTGCGATATCGCATACGTGATATTGTAGGGAAGGACGCGATATCGCGGGGGATGCGATATCGCGTCTCATCAAATTGGATAACATAACATATTAGAAGAATTATAGAGAAATATAATAATCTCTTCAACATGATTCAAGCTAGCCACATATTACTTAACAAGATAATGAATAACTACTTGAGTCACCTAGCATAGCTATGCCATAAAAATGCAATTTTGGTTATGAAAATTCTTCCTAGCATCCACCTTCAACTTTAATCTTAATAATAATGACTTTAACAAAAATGAACAATTTTTTTACAAGTTTATAATTAGTTTAAATACAACTTTTGGTTGACTGGTTAGATAGTTATGTCTCCATTTTTGTGACCAAAAGAATGAGATGTTAGCCTAGTTGTAAGACTCTTAATTCAAAAGCTCCAAGTCATGGGTTTGATTTTGATAGACAATACTAAGTTAGAAAGTTATAATTAAACTATATATCTTGGGGTGTAACTATATTACAATTATTATAGGATTCCAACACTCCTTAATTTGATAAGTCCAAGTTATGGGATTGATTATGGTGGACAATATTGAGTTATAACATTTTAATTTGACTCTATGTCTTATGGGTAACTATGCTTAAAAGGGTAAAGGATTAATAAAAGTAACATGGGTTAGATAAATTCAAATTTTAATGGAAAATCAAACAACATGGAAAGAAAGATTAGAATCCAAAATCAAAAGGTTTTTCAATGTAAGTAATTTAGATACTTTGGGTCTCTAGTTCAAGTAGATGGTAAAATTAATAATTATGTGATAAACATAATTGAAGTAGGATGAAGGAAATGGTGGGAAGCTAGCAAAATTCTTTGTCATAGAAAAAGTCTTGCTAAATTGAAGAATAAGTTTTATAGAATTATTAACAAACTTGTAATTCTTTATGGTATGAAATTCTTACTTATTGTAAGGTAGATATTGGTTGCAAGTAGAAAAGATCAGATCAATTACTTTCTCTATCTCTTTTTCTTTGAAGAAAGTTAAACCTAGTTCTATGGTAGGCTAGGCAAATCTAGAAGATTAAATATTGATTACATTATTAACAATGCTAGAGATAAAATTAAAAATTTGAGAACACATTAACTAGAAAGAAAAAAAATACTAAACAAAAGGGAAGCTACTAGAGCTTATAATACAATACCAAAAGAAGGCCTCATATTTTAACAAAAAACAAAGATAATGAAATACTAATGTTTGGTTGCTTGAATCTATAGATGTTGAATTGTTGAAGATGTTGAATCATTATATATTACAATTCTAAATGTAAATTCTGGAGTGGACTCAATAATAGAAGAGGGGAGGGGGGTGGGGCGGGGGTGGTGGGGCGTGGGGGAGGAGGGGGGATGGGGGGCAGGGGTGGTGGTCATAGAAGAATATCATGATACATCTTCATAAAAACACATAAAACCAAACAACGTTTTTAATCTTAGAAGTGGAATCTATAGATGTAACATTTGAAGAATCATATAACAAGATATGTTCTAAAAGAGAAAAGCAAAATACAACATTAGACAAAAGGGATCCAAAGAATGGAATCATAGAACAAATAAGCAATACAAAAAAGTTAAACTATGAATTTTTCTCAAATGAATAAAGCTAATTAACTAAAAGCATTCTTTCTTAAAATTCAACACTACCATGGTAGTGAGAGGAGAAGAAACAATTTATAACAAATCTCAGAACTAGGGCCTCACAATTTCATTGTTCTTATGTGGAGACCCACTAATTTCTACTACACGATAGTGTATGAAAGGCAAAGGAAATAAGGGCTCTACGTTCATTGTGTTTTCATGTTTCTAGAACTTGGAAGGTTTAAGAAATTATGTCATGAGTGAATATGTAGTTCCAACATTTGTTAGTCACATATTTAGGTAGTTCTAATTTAACTATATGTTTTTGGTGGTAAAGATTATTTTTGATGAACCACGATATTGGGGCCATGATATCGCATCCACAATATCAGATCCATGATATCAGAGCCTACCATGCAATGTCAGATACTTGATATCGGGACTTGTCTCCTTACATATAAATAAGAGGTGGGTGCATTTGATTTTATAATAGTTAGTTAGACCCTTAGCCGAACTCTTGCCTTTTCTCCCTCCCAGAGTTAGAATTATTTCTACGTGCCTATAGTAGGAGTCATAAAGTAAATGGATCTTTATTCGAGCATTGTGTACCTGAGCACACCTTGTGTATGGAAATAAAGAAGAACTTAGCATCCAGAATAGATTAATTTGTGTTAATTGATGTTATTAAATGCTTTCCTAGTTAATTAATGTCTTCTCTCAGCCTACACTTTCTTAAGTAAATACACTCAGTACAACCACTTTGAGCATGTGTTTAATGCTTGGTAACTTAGTAACAATTAGTATTTGGTAATCTCAATAGTGTTNATCATATTCCTCAAGCTTAATTAACCATACAATCGTGACATACAAGAAAGTTTGGGAAGACAACGATTAACCATCCCGTCCTTGTTCCACAAAGGTGCATAAGCACTTAGTCCTTGGAATTTTACCGGATCGTGCGTGAAATGCTCGTATTAATATGGTTGAGCATAGGGGTACCTTGCTGCTCATCATTGGTGCCATTGCTGAGGACTTAGTTGTTTGTGCACTAATTAGAACTTAGAAAATCATTTACATTGTTGGAACGAATCCTTATGGTTGGTTGAGAAAATGAAAATAATACATTGCACACTGAATAGAAAAGTATGACTCCTTCTTTGTATGAAAGCACTTCACTGCCTAGGTCTGAAACAAGAAATAATTAGTGGCATAATACACATGACATTGATCCACTAGTCCCTTAACAGTTTCGTGCGGTATATGTTCATCCTGATGAATATGTGCAAAACTTTATCTTTATCCTCCACCAGGATGAACAACTACGTTGGTGAGACTTAGAAGGTAACATAGTGTTACCTCCTGATATCTCTATCTTGAGCATGCTTTTTTGTGATCTCACACGAATTAAAATGAAGAACTTATAGATAGAGTATGTTGTGCATGATCATGACTTGAGAGAGTATCAACCGATGGAGGCACAATGTCAAAGGGATTTGCAATAGGAGAGACATCATGAATCCATGAAGGAAAAGTTGTCACAAAATGTTCCACATGTCCCAAGAGAAAATGAGGGTGGTGAACCTACCTCAAAAAATCATCCACACAATGATGTTCCTCCTATTGACTTTGGTCAAGGGGTTGTGTATCAAAATATTTACTCAACTATCCATAACCCAAATTCTGGTACTGATATACACAAAGGGTCTAAAAAAGGAACACAAGCACATGACAAAGATGGACATTCTAATTGTAACCACGATCAAGGTCGTGACCATTGAAGAGAAGAAAGTAGATACCGACATGGTGACGGTTCCTCTTCTTCTTCACCTTCATCATCTCCTTCACCCTCTCCTTTAGGATCTAGACATAGTCCCAAAGAAAAAGACCATGAGGAAAAGGGTAAGCGAAACAAGAATCATAGACGAAGCAGTCAAGAAAGGGGATGAGGGCACTCTAGAGAAACATACCATGAGAGAAGGGAGAGTAGGAAAAAACATAGGCATCATAGATGCCACAAACAGGATGATCACGATGAATACCTAATTGCTACTTGAAGTATGCTAGACATAATTGAGGCCGTTAGGATCCCAACAAAGCACCAAAAAGATAGTAGGATCAAGAGATTAGATATGAACAACATCCCATGATTTGAAGGGGGATACAATGCTGATCCTCAAAATCATCTACAAGCATTTCATGATGCATGTGCCTTACAAAACATAGAAAGAAAATGTCAAAAAATTAAGTTGTTCCCACGGACACTAGTTAAAGAAGTAGAAAGCTGGTACCAGTCCTTAGAACTGAAATCCATTTGTAGGTGGAGTACTATGTTAGAACTATTCAATGAAAAGTACCAAACGTACTCCTGAGTGTCTAACTTATGAAAGAAAATCCAAGGATGGAAACAAGGAGGACATGAACCCTTGGATGCTACCATGGGCCAATACTATGCACTGTTACATTGTTGTCTTGGCCATGGTTATTCGCAAAGGGATTAACTGTGCCATCTTGTAGATGGGCTTAGGCATGAAACAAGAAGAACCCTTAGGACTTATGCCTAAGGAATACTATCCGAGCTTAGGTTCCATAAAATTCAAAAACTATTGGAGCAAGTTGCTAAGGAAGAAGGTGAGCTACAGAAGAGAGAAAGTGTAGAAGAGTATAATAGAGATCCTTTCCTCTAGAAGAGGGGAGTAAGATTTTGTGAGGATGAAGAAGAGTAACCACTCGAAGAGATGGTAAATATGAAAACTTTGCCTATCCAAAATTTGACATCAAAAGTATCGGCAAAGGTAGACCAAATGTGGGATTCCCTAGACAATAGATTTCAAACTATTCTTAAATTAGTAGAGGAGTCTAGAGAGCAAGGTAGTGAAAAAAGAAAAAAGAGAGAAGCTAAACATGAACATAGAAAGGGTAAGGGAAACGTTGCCATCATTGAAGAGGTTATGGATTTAGAAATATACAATTGTAGTGGATGTGAGATATGTTAATATGACCATCCTAAGGGATGTTACCTTGTAATCTCACATTTGTAGGAGTCTGGGGGTGTATGCACTCAATCCATGATTGAACAAACAACAAACACCCCAAATGTTACCTTACCCCTAAGGTAGCCCAAGAAAGTTCCACCAACCTTTAATGTATTATCCAAGTGGAACTCCACTACAATCGATTGAGGAATATCAATAATGGTAACACCCACAATCATGGAGAATGCCACCACCAAGGCAACAGTATCCTTATCAGAAACTTGATCCATATGGATATGATGTGTAGTACCCAATCTCTCCACGTGACTCTATTGGTCACATTACTCCTCAACATCACTACCAAGCCCATGAGTATTATGGGACTTCCTCTTCTTGGGGTGATATTTTGCAAGCATACCATCCTTCTCATCCCACCGCATCTCTTCCACCAATAGCTCCACTACCACCTGCTCCCACGATGCAAGGTGAAGTTCTTGCCTAGTTGCAACAACGTAATGCCACAAGGGCTGTTAACTCTTAACCTACTGTTGGTTCCAACAACCACATGAAGAAAAGGCCTTTCTTTATAACCAATAGTCCAACCAAGCCCTTGCAATCAAAAGTAGTTGATTCCTTAGATGCCTCAGTATCAATCAAAACTTTGGAGCCTCCTTCAACCTAGCCACCACACTCAATGCATATGGTCATGGTAACACATGCTGTTACCAATTGGATCAAAGCTAGCCATCTTTCTAGGAAATTCTCTAATCTTGGGAGTGCTCTGATATACTTACAAATCATTGGAAATGAGCCATGCAAAGCTCTTTTGGATTTAGGTTTTAGTGTCAATTTAATCTATCAAGAAATGTACAAGGTTTGGAATCTACCTTCATTGAAAAAGAGCAACATCCATCTAGAGTTGGCCAACCAGTCCATCATTGTCCCATTGGGACTAGTGGAGGATATTGTTACCACTATTTGTGGGTGGTCATCCCCAGCTGACTTCCTAGTGATTCAGGTGAACAACGGTAAGGGGGACTTGCCAATCATAATGGGAAGGGCATGGCTAAGCACCATCGATGCATGCCTAGGAATCTGTGATCTTTCTCTAGAAATATCAAAGGAAAATACATTCGGAAAGATCAAGAAGAAAAAAATTCCATGCATCGCATATAGTGACATGCGGTGTAATTGCATGTAGAGGTCATGGTTTGAACAAAGTTTAGCACTACCTACATGCAATCAGTGTGCACAAATAATCAACATACAAAGATGCCTGTATGCAGCAGCCACATGGTAGAAAGGCACCTAGTGGCTGACAACTGATCAATAAAGCAGTTCAATCATATGCATGGAACCAACTAAGGGTTTGAATTGCACTTACATTGATAGCGTAGATGCATTAGAGCAAGTCCACCACCAACTTCCAAGTCTTAACCTTGAAAATATCAATTGGGGGAAGTTGGAAATCCTTGATAAATTTGAGGAAGAGCCCCTTGAGCTGAAACCATTGCCCACCGATATGGAATACATGTTCCTTAAAAATGAAAAATTAGTAATTATTAACACGAAGCTTGCTCCACAACAAAAAGAGAGACTACTGAAGGTGATAAATAAATGGTCGAAAGCCTTCACCTGGTCATATCCTAAATTAACTAGAATAGGCCCTAGGATATGCTAGCATAAAATTTACATCAATCCCTCCATGAAGCCTTGAAGAAAACCGTAGAGGTGATTGAACCCAAAGCTGAAGCAAGTAGTTAAGGAAGAAATCGAATAGATTCTCAAGGCTAGGTTCATATACCCCATTGTTGATAGTGAATGGGTTAGCCCCTTAGTTATTGTACCTAAAAAGGAAGGCAAATGGAGGGTGTGCATAGATTTCAGGCTACTAAATATGGAAACATTCAAAGATCACTTTTCATTGCCATTTGTCAGCGAAGTCTTAGGCATCATCACAGGGCATCGTTATTACAGTTTTCTCGATGGATATAGTGGATATAACCAAATAAAAATAGCCTCAAAAGACCAAGCCAAGACTATGTTCTCCAGTCCTTGGGGAATGTTTGCATACAAATAGATGTTGTTTACCTTGTGCAATGCCCCTACAACATTTCAAAAACTAGTTCTAAGCATATTCCAATAGTAGATAGGGAATGGCATGAAGGTCTTTATGGACAACTTCTCCACTTTTGGAGCAAACTTTGATCAAGCCTTGAACCAGTTAGAACAAGTGTTAAAAAGATGTGTAGAAACTAATTTCAGGCTCAATTGGTAGAAAATCCATTTGATGGTCCAAGAAGGCATAGTACTAGGGCATAAAATCTCACACAGAGGAATAGAGGTAGATCTTGAGAAAATTAAAGTTATCTAAGAAATTACCCATTAACTAGAAATTGTCAAAGATATTCAGTCATTCCTTGGATAGACTGGTTACTATAGGAGAGTTATTGAGAACTTTTCAAAGGTTGCCAAACCATTAGTGGAATTAATGAAAAAGGATGTACCTTTCAAATGGACCAGGGAATGTGATTTAACTTTCCAAACTCGAAAACAGAAGCTAGTAGAAACACCCATTCTACAAGCTCTTGACTGGTCTAAACCATTCCATATCATGAATGACGTGTCCAACTATGCCTTAGGAGATGTACTTACATAGTTAGATGATCAAAAACATCCTTATTACATCAACTATGCAAGTAGAAATATCACTGGTGCACAACTTAACTACACCACAACAGAGAAAGAATTAATGACTGTAGTGTTTGCACTAGAAAAGTTTAGACACTATGTATTGGTATATAAAGTATATATACATATAGATCATAGTGCAATTCGATTCCTCATGAATAAGCCAATGGTAAGTCCTCACATCATATGATGGCTTGTAATCTTACAAGAGTTGGATCTTACGATAATCAATCATAAAGGCACTAAGAACATAGTTGTTGATCACTTATGTCAGTTGCAATGGGACAACAAAGAGGATGAATATCCAATTTCTGACTATTTTCCAGATGAAATCCTCTTTCTAGGTGTAGTACATAATCAATTAACCATGGAGACAAACTAGTATAGTAGCATTCTTACCTATCTCCTCACACAACAAACACCACAAGGGTTTGACGCCAAAAAGAAATAACAATTTCTTCATCGAGCCAAGTATTTTATGGAAATCAATGGGCAACTTTACAAAGTATGTCCTAATGGCTTACTTCGATGGTGTGTTTCTGATATAGATCAACTGCGAGTTCTCCAAGATGCTCATGAGGGTTCTTGTAGGGGTCATTACGCTGGGAGACGAATAGCCATTAAGATCTTGTTTCTAGGATATTATTGGCCTACATTGTTTCATGATGGTCATCAATTCATCTAATCTTTAATGTGATGGGAGAATGATTGCTAGAATGGAGGATCTGCAACAATGGATTTAATCATTAGAACCCTTTGACATTTTGGGAATTGATTTTATGGGGCCCATTAGACCAATGTCTAATGTAAAAGCTTATATTATTTTTGCCATTAATTACCTAACAAAATGGGCCGAAGTAGTTGCTGTTAAAGATTATACATCATCTATAGCTGCATGATTTTTTCAACAACAAATCTTGAATAGGTTTGGTGTGTCATGTGCACTTATTTCAGATAATGGTACACACTTCATAGGTGCAACTTTTCAAAAATTAATGCAACACTTAGGTGTTAAGCATAAATTGACTACACCATACCACCCCCAAGTGAACGGTTAAGTAGACGTTACCAATAGGGAGATTACAAAAATATTGACAAGAACTATTAGCAAGTATAGGCAAGACTAGAGCACTAAACTAGACGATGATCTTTGGGCATACCTCTCTACATGGAAACTCCCTATAGGCTACTCTCCCTACGAGTTAGTGTATGGGAAGCTTCTGACACTTCCTATTCAAGCTGAGAGCTGTACACTATCCACGACATATGACCTCAACCTTGACCTTAATTTAGCATAGAAACAATGGTTAGTAACCCTTAACCTGCTAGATGAATACCGACTACCTACCCTGTCATCTAATAAATTGTACAAGGCATTCAATAAATAACTTCATGACCTAAGAATTAGGAAAGTTAAATATCAACCAGGAGATCAGGTTCTCTATTGAAATCCCACACATGTGCCAAAACGTACTAAATTTTAAACACTGTGGTAAGGACCTTATATTATTTATGCAACTTTTCCTTCAGGGGCCATGACAATATACAAACCTAAGAGCTTGGACAAGAAACTATTGGTCAACATGCAACAAACCAAACCTTTTCATGAGCTTAGGATAGCCAGTACACATGCTACCTCTATTGGTGGACAACCCTGCTCACTATTTCGAATCTCCTCCTTCCAACTAAATCTTGGGGGAGATGGCCACCTATGCTAACCATTTTAGGCCCTCAATTCTTTTTGAATTTTTTTTTTACACATTTTTTTGCACATTTTTCAATCTTTCTTATTTTTGTTTTACACGATTGTTCACATTGTTACTATTTCTTTGTTTGCTTAATTTACTTTTATTTGTCATCCAATAAGTGCTCATGATGGTGGATTGAATTATATCATATTGATTGCTAATGTTTGATTTTTACCTTTGAATTATGATGCTAATATTAATGTATGGTTCTTTTGGTAAAATAGGCAATGAGTCCATGCCATCCACTCATCCATACAACTCTATGGTCTCCTTTGGTTTGGAATTGTACAGTCCCTTTTTTCTAAGTAAACTTATTAATAAATTGGTGGCTAGGTATTTTTCAAACCAAGGAAAGACTCAAGGGATGAAAAGGGTATGATTTAAAGGGGATTCGATGCATTTGTGCTAGCCATTCGCTTGTGTGCTTGGATGCTTTTTCTTAGATCTTCCACCATTCTGACATTGTTCAAACATCAAGAAGATGAGTGAATAAAAATAAGTCTTTGCATGGTGTGGTTCTCATGTAAAAAGTAGACCCCTTAGACATATTAATGAAGTATGAGCTACAAGCATTGGTTATGAAACTAGAAAGACATGTTACCCATTCTTGAAGGTTTCCTCTANACTGTGTAAAATCCCTTGTGTATTTTATGGTTAATGTGACTTAGTAGAACTCATCCCAAATCNCTTTCCATTTTCCACCTCATTTCTGGTTTTATCATTAGTACATCTCTGAGTTTATGCATTGTTTTTCTTTGGTGAATTCTTGTAGGTAAGTTTTTAACTCTTGCTTCCAAATGACATTCCTAGAGCCTACGGACTCTTTGGTTTGTGGGTTTGTCAGGGCATAAAGGGCATGAGCTTGCTTTGGGGAGGATACATTGGGATTCCTTTTTGGTGTAATTGTTAACTTATTTTCCTTAAACATTTCCTGAAATCAATCATTTCTTGTTTCATCCCCATCCATGACATCCATTTTATTGGCATTGTCGTTGTTATTTTTTCCATCTTTCTTGTTCGTCATATTTTTCCATCTTATAGCTACCGGAGGTTTGCTCTTAGTCGTGGAGGCCTTAGCACAAATTTTTCAATTTTTTCTATTCTACTATTTGCTTAACCCCTACACCTTGGGTAGTTACCAGTGATAAATCTCTAAACTAGTTTCTTCCATAACCACAAATCAGCAAGTTTGGTGTCGTGGCTATGGATAAACAATAGAAGGCATAATCTCAACATTGGTGGCAATACACTTCATCTTCTTTCTCTCTCTCTTTTTCTTCAAGCTACCAAGTAAAGGCTTGGATGTCATTTATTTATGAGTGTTCACCACAATGGTCATGAACACTAATGTTGTAATATGCTTATTGATCCGTTCACTGGGAACGTTGACTCTATCATCCCATTCCATCCTTTGTTGTCATTTAGTCAATAATCCCATACCTTCCCAATATTTTGTAAGGAACTCAAGGACGAGTTTTCATTCAGTCATGGGGGTATGTTGAACTATGATATCGGGGCCATGATATTAGAGCCTACCATGTGATGTTGGATACCTGATATTGGGACTTGTCTCCTTGCCTATAAATAAGAGGCAGGTGCACTTGGTTTTGCAATAGTTAGTTAGACCCTTAGTCGAACTCTTGCCTTTTCTTCCTCCTAGAGTTAGAATTATTTCTGTGTGCCCGTAGTAGGAGTCCTAAAGTATATAGATCTTTATTTGAGCATTGTGTACCTAAGCACACCTTGTGTACAGCAAGAAAGAAGAAATTCATGATAAACCTTCCAGTATCCAGAATAGATTAATTAGTGTTAACTAATGTTATTAAATGCTTTTCTAGTTAATTAATGTCTTCTTTCACCCTACAATTTCTTAAGTAAATACACTCAGTACGACTGCTTCAAGCATGTGTGTAACGCTTGGTAACTTAGTAACAATTAGTGTTTGGTAATCCAAGGAGTGGTGCACTAGTTCAAGATGTGTACGACAAGTGGGAATGGATGTTGGTGTTAGGATTAGTTAGAACTTAGTTAATGAGTAGTTAAGTTAAATTAGTCACTTATTTATCTCTCTCCTCCCTTATTAGTACAGGACATAAAAACATAAAAGATATAAAAATCATATGCCTCAAGCTTACTTAATCATATAATCATGACATACAAGTAAGTTTGGGAAGACAACGATTAACCAACCTATCCTTGTTCCACAGAGGCACATAAGCACTTAGTCCTTGGAATTCAACTAAATCATGCGTGAAACGCTCATATTCATATGGTTGAGTGTAGGGGTACCTCGCCACTCATCAATTTTTTTAAATTTTTTTATTCTAACATCCCCCAAATGGTAAATGGTTTGAGGTTATGTCCTACACCTTATACAAGGCTCACTTACAATCAAAACTTTATAGTGTAAAAGCACAAATATTTTGAAGCAACTTTGCGTTTTGAAAACATAATATCCTTTTACAATGCCTCCTTCAAAGGGTTCTTAATACTTAAAGCCACCTTTTCATAAATTCACAAACTTTAAACATGTTAGAACTAAACTTATCAACTATTAAAGATTTCATCTCAATTCATGCTAGAGCTAATTGAAACATATGAACGTCATGTTCATGCTTGGAAACATATTTATGTTGTAAAGTGAAGAACTCATGAAACATATATGTTGGAAAATACATTGATCTTTGTTGGCGACCGTTTGGGATGTGACTGCCAATGAGTGTCCTTGAACAGGATTTAGGTGCCTGCTAGTCTCTGGCAACACCAAGGCCTAGATACCTCCAAATAAAATCAGTAGTTAATATGAGTATGTGTGTGTGATTTTGTGGCATGCAGTTGTGTGAAATGTAACGATTGTGTTGTGTGTAAACTACAAATGACTTACTTTAAAGAGATTCAGCCAACTTTGTCAATTACTGTGAGTTGTTGAAAGTTTCCTATTTTGTTCAACTGCCTAGTCTATGTGGTCCTTATAATACCTACTTGTAACAAATAAAATTTTGAGAAAACATTTGAGCACAACTTCACAAATCTATTCCTAATTTTCCCTAGAGAAAGAGATAGTTCCATAAGAAAACTAGAAATCGAGCAAGATTCGATGGAAATAGACAGAAAAGAAAGCAGATTTGTGTAAATCTCAAATATTTAAATAAGGTAAAATGACACGAGTAAAGACTTCGCAATAAAACAATCCCAAATTCAATATCTATGAATTTTTCAAACTTCCAAGGCTCAAACAAGCAATTTCTTCAAGACAATCCTACTATGCTACCAAAAATTGCTGCATAAACTACCACGTACGAGACTCCATTTTGGCTAGATAATAGATGTCAACGATTGCATTCAAAAAAACCTTCTAAAGACTTGAAAATTTCTGATTGAAATAATACAGAGATTCACTTTAAAGATAAAAAAGAAGCTATTCTGGTCCCATCAAAATACCAAAGATTTTCTGAACCCTCTTGACTACTGAATTGTTCAACAGCATGAATACAAGTAGAGGCTCTCTTACAACAATCCCAATAGCAGTTCTTATACGTTGCACAATAACCAAATTCACTACTAAAATGCTCTTAAGGCTTTTAAACAAAAGTGCTTCTATGGCAAAATTTTAACAGAAATTTTCTATCAGGCAACAAGAAAAATAAGAGCAATCTAAAAATCCCAAAATTACTTGCCAAGGATGATACTATCTAAACCACTAGCTAAACAATTTAAACAAAATAAAAAATAAAATACATAACTCACAGGACCATGACAAAGAGGCTAAAATATTTTCTTTAGCAAGCCATCTCACAAGTAATCTTCTTTACAAATCTTCTTTACAAATGCTCTTCTCAAGACCCAAAGTGTGTCTTCAAGTGAGAGCCCAAGTACTAGCTAGAAGCCTTCCCAAAGTGTGATGTATCAAGTGCCTTCTTCCCAAAAGTCATCCCCCTCTTTTCAATCCAATCTAATTTTGGGATAGGAATCGCTTAACTGCAGGTTCAATTAGCATAATGTGGACTAATGAATTTTCCATATAATATTTAAAATGCTGAAGTGCTTTGATGGCTGGAAAAGATTGTTTCTCTAAGTCTGAATAATTTAACTCTAAACCTTTCAACTGATATCCAAAAAATCCAATTGGTTCATCTTGATTTTCATCATCTTTTTGTGTTAAAACGGCAGTGATAAAATCATTTGAAGCAAAAGAGTATAACCAAAAATCTTCCTTAAGCCTAGGCTTCACCAAATATGGAGCCTCTTGTATTACCCTTTTAATTTCTGATAAAGCTCTTTCTGATTCTGGTGTTTTCTCTACTTGGATATCCTTTTTTAGCATATGCATCAAAGGCTTGGTAATTTCAGTAAATCCGAGGATGAACTTTTTCACAAAGTTTATCTTCCCAAAGAAAGATCTAAGAGATTTCTTACTTGTGGGATGCTCAATATTCTGTACTGCTTGGATTTGGGAATTGTCTATGGAAATTTCTTCTTGACATATTACATGGCCTAATAAACTTCCAGATTTAACCCTGAAGATACACTTCTTAGGATTTAATAAAATACCAAACTCACGACATCTATCAAAAACTTGCTGGAGATGATCAATACGATCTTCTTTATTCTTTGAAAATATTGTAATATCATCCAAATAAACCACCACGAATTTTCCTAACAAATCCTTAAATGCTAAAGCCATTGCTCTTTGAAAAGTAGCTCCAGCATTTGACAATCCAAATGGCATTCTTTGGTAAGTGAAAGTTCTCCATTTGGTAATAAATGTTGTTTTGTATCTATCATTCTTATCTACCATGATTTGATTATAACCTGAGAAACTATCTAAGAAAGAATATACTTGATAACCTAAGATTTTAATAAGCATCTCATCAATTCTTGGAAGTGGATACTTATCCTTTTTTGAGGCATCATTCAGATTTCTAAAGTCTACACAAAGCCTTATATCACCATTTTTCTTTTTCATTGGAACAAGGTGAGTAAGCCATGTAGAATATCGTACTGGATATATGATTTTTGCTTGCAACAACTTCTTGATTTTGGCTTCCATAGCTGGTTCAAATGATGGATTAAATTTCCTTTGTTTTTGCTTGACTATTTTGCAACCTTCTATTAAAGGGATTTTATGTGTCATCACATCTTACCTAAAATCTTTAAAATCATCATAAGACCAATCAAAATTGTCTAAATTATTTCTTAGACATGATAACAAGTTTTGCTTGAAATTTGAATCTCTTTCCTTTGTAACATTCAACATCTTCGGCATCTTGTCTAAGCCAAAATTCACTACCTCGAAAGCTTGACTATCTGGATTTTGCATATCCTTCCCAGTAAGTAAATTTTTCTTGAACTCATGTTCCAATTCAATCATCCTTTTTGGAATGAAATTAGCTTTGGAATTTGACGACATTTTAGGCATCACTTGACCCTCAAATTCTTGTTTGTTCTTCATAAATCTTAGTACTTGACCATCGTCTTCAAATACTTGTAAATGTCTTATATTATTTGGTACTGATGGCTGATGTTCTTCTTCAATCATGACATCTTTGTAACTTTCTAATATTTGCATATCCAATGTTGATGCTGGCTTTGCCAAATCATCTACTATAATATTCTCTGCTCTATTTATATGCTCTATTTCTAGTTTTCTTGTGGGACTGTCTCTTTCTCTAGGGAAAATTAGGAGTAGATTTGCGGAGTTGTGCTGAAATGTTTTTGCAAAATTTTATTTGTTACAAGTAGTTATTATAAGGACCACATAGACTAGGTAGTTGAACAAAATAGGAAACTTTCAACAACTCAGAGTAATTGACAAAGTTGGCTGAATCTCTTTAAAGTAAGTCATTTGTAGTTTACACACAACGTAATCGTTACATTTCACACAACCGCATGTCGCAACAGCATACACACATACTCATATTAACTACTGAGTTTATTTGGAGGTATCTAGGCCTTGGTGTTGCTAGAGACCAGCAGGCACCTAAATCCTGTTCGAGGACACTCGTTGGCGGTCGCGTCCCAAACGGTCGCCAACAATCTTGAGACAAAAGAAATGCATGTTGCTACTTCTTTTATTACTTTAAAAATTGATACTTTATGAAATAAAATAATTCTTTAGTAACACTCAAAACAAAAAGGTTTCCCTACAATATTTGGACATTCATTTAAGCTTTATGTAAATTTTTGGGAGAAAAGCCCTCTATGTGCCCACATGAAACTAAATAAGCCATTTTAGCTTTTCTTTTTCAAAAATAAAAGACATGGAAAGAACCATGGTTCATGAATTTAAAGATAGCTAAGACAAAATGTTACTAAAGTGTAAAAGACATGGAATCAAACTTTGATTCCAAGGATTATATATCAAATTTTCATTACATTAAAATACATTTCATTTTCAAATGATTGAATTCAAAAAAAATACCTTTAATTAAAAGGAAAAGAGATGATGAGGGATTTAGTATTATTTTAAAATCATTTGATAGGATGCAATAATAGTATGATAATAACTATTGAACTTCAGACAATTTATAAGATATAGTTTATGACAATTTGCTCTCCTAAATTTAGAGATTCAACAAAGACTAGGATTACATTAGAAAAATAAAATAGTTCAAATTTAATTTTATTAAATTATATCAAATTTTAAAGAAAAAATATGAACCCTTGCAATTTGTTTATGGGGGGGTGTTGGACCCCAAAAAGAAGTTCTATTGATATTAACAGTGTATCAGTTATAGGAACCTGAACAAGTCATAGGGTTAAGGGGAAGGGGGAAACTGAGAGCACCATGCATAAAACTTGGGACCAACCTTATAAATAAACAAGTATTATGGGAGGAAACCCTAATTGGGGCACCAGTAAACATCCACCCATGCTGACTCGTTACAAGATAGAAGGACATAGAATTAGATAAGGAAAAAAAAAACTCTCAATTAAGGATAGAGAGAGTTCCAATGGTGACTCCTCACAACAGAAATGGAAAGCTTCCTTATTGAGATTACTAATTTTGAGTGTTATTAGAATGCATAAGTCTTTCCCATAGTTGCAAGAGATGAACCAACTGATGTCTATCCATATTGAACTTGGATGCTTGAGATGTGAGTTGGAAATGAATGAGGTGAAAGATTTGCAACTTTTCCAACCTGGTGAGCAAACATTTATTAGAATAATATGTCCTTTGAAATATAACATTGCATCTTCACTTCCAAACATAATATAAAATAGTAGTCCTAATAAATTTTCATAGAAACTTGAGATTAGCAGAAGTAATGTTTAAAAAACCAAATATGACATCCTCTTGAGAGAGCTTGTATGAAGGAAAAACTATGGAAGCCCACTTCCACACATGCTGAGCAAAGGGACAATGCCAAAACACATGGACAAAGTCATCTTGTCCACCATAGAGAGGGAAATTGGGATTGGAAATTCCTAGATATTCTAACCATTTTCCAATAGGTAGACCATGGTGGAGGAGACACCAGAGGAATTGCTTAATTTTGGGGAGGGTCAGAAGATTCCAAATATTTTGGAAGAGAGGGATCCAAAATGATACTAACTCGTGTTTGTGAAAATGCTTATTGTAGCGTTGAATGACCTTGGATGGGTCATGCATAAGATGAAAGGGGATAGATGGCCGGTAGGGTAAGAGTTTAATCCCATTAATCCATTGAAGGCCTTGAAAGGGCTTTGCACTATAACATCAATGTGCCAATGACCATGGAGAAAGGAGTAGATTTGGACTAGGAAATGGTTCATTGCAGTTAACTCCCCATACAAATTGCTAAACTTGACCCTCAAAATCCAATGGCTAGCCAACCTAAAGACAATTCAAGGAGATGACACCTTTCCGAAACCACAAGGTAGCCACCTTAGCCTTTGTGATGGCAAAGGAAGCGGGTGCCAGAGGTAACCACCATAGACACAATTTAGAGAAGATAGTAGGATGGATCTTAACGTTACTCTAGTCAATGTAACTATGCAAAATTTTCCAGGTCCTCCAGATGCTTTTGAAAACATGAGAACCTGGAAGAATGATAGTGAAGGGGGAAAAGATCCAATTGACAAAATGGATGCCTTTCTAGAAGGGATTTTTTTTAGGACATGCTTGATGAAGCCTTAATTGGAGGAGGATCCCAATGATGTCTGAGGTATCTAAATGTTGAACCAACCACTTAGCAACCAGGGTAATTCCTTGCTTATAGGAATTCAGAAGACCTAATACACCTTTATTCTTGGGGAGAGTAACAATATTCCAAGTGACTCAATAAAATCCCTTCTGAGAATCTTTGGAGGACCACATAAAGTTGGGAAATAACCATTCAAGCTTCTAGTAGGTAGCTTGGGAGGGGGCCCAACCCAAAGAGTAATACACATGCATGGATGCACATATGGACTTACAAACAAGGTATTTACCTGCAAGTGTGAGGGGTTTAGTCTTTCATTTATCAAGTTTCTTTTGAATCCAAAAAATAACCTTCTCCCAGAGAATAGAGGTTGAACCTCTAAAACAGAAAGGGTTCCCTAGACTCTTAACGATGTCTTGATCCTGGAGCCGCTTCCAGTTATAGCTGGTCACATGGTTGTAATTGCCCAAAAATATATAAATAGAGGATTTATTCCGATTTATAGTGGAACCTGAGAGTGTACAATATTGCTCCACCCTTGATAAGAGGCGGTGCAAATTGGCATCTGTGTTTTGAACTAGAAAGAAAGAGTCATTGGCGAAGTGCATTATGAGGAGCCATTGTTGAGAGGAAGATAGGCAAACCCCAGTGAGAACTTTTTTTTGAATGTCCATGTTAATCTAATGACAAAGAAAGTCTATGGTGATGATAAAGAGATAGGGGTAAAGGGTATAGCCTTGTCACACTGACCTATGTATTGGAAATGGAGAGGTAATGTCAAAGGTAGTGGCTATTCTTGCCGTAGCATCTGAGAATAAACATTTCACCATATGCAGGAACTTAGGTCCAAAACCAAGTTTGGCCATGGTCTACAATATAAAATCCCATTTTATGTTGTCATAAGCCTTGGCATAATCAAGTTTTACTAGGAGAATATCTTGTCCATCATCCTTGGCCCACTTGAGACCTTCCCATGCTGCAACCACATTGTCTAAAATATATCTACTAGGAACAAATATTGTTTGTTGGGGAGATATGATCTGGCCAAGAATTTTTTTCAGTTGTAAGGTAAGGCATTTAGCCCAGATTTTATACACTACATTGAGGAGAGTTATGGATCGTCAATTGAAGATATCGGCAAGATCCCCAAACTTGGGGAGGAGACGAATTACCCCTTGATTTAGATTGGGCCCGAGGGAACTAGTTAAGATAGCCTTGTTAATGACCTACAAAAGATCATTTTCCACCAAATCCCAATGATTTTAAAAAAATTTGATAGGGAAACCATCATAACCAGGAGCCTTACCCCGACTTAACTTAGAACAGGCCACATGTAGCTCGACCAGAGTGATATCAACATCAAGACTTTGTAGCATAGTGGAGTTGATAAGGCAAGGATAATTGGGGGTGGCAGCCTTGAATGAAGAGATGTCCATTAGGGTTGCTACAAAAAGGGTTTCATAGTGATTCTTGAGAAAAGAGAGGATACTGTTATGATCAATAATAGTGGTACCATTGCTAGAGATTTTTTCTATAGAGTACAAAGGGAAAGCAGAATTGAGATACTTGAAAAATTATTTACAGTGTTCATCTTATATATTTAACCAAGTGAGCTGACTTTTAGTTAGGGCACTTTGTGCTTGGTACACATCCCACTATTGAAAGGCTAATCTTGCTCTAGCTAGCTCCTCATGAACTAGAGTATTGAAGGGGTCTTAAGTGAGATGTTCAATAGTGAGGTGAATTTTGTTGTATTCTTGTCTGGCCTAAGTAGCCACTGCCTTACCATACGAACGAGCAAAGTTCCGCACTCGACATGAAGCCCAATGCCACCAATTAATCCAACACACCTAAGTTAGGGGCCTAGGTTTGGCATATCAAAGGTTGGATAGAAGAAGTTGGGCTGCAGGAGAAGAAAAATAATTTTTGTGTAGTCAAAAAAGATGGAATTTTCTTTAGTGAGGGCTACCATGAATCTTGATAGAGATGGAGATAGGAAGATGGTTTGAGAAGGTGGCATGGTGATGAACCATAGTAGTGGAGAAGGCTTGCCAGAAGGAAAGGGTGGAGAAATAGAAGCTATCTAACCTACTAAAAATGCGAGCCTACCCAAGATAGAGATTGCTCTAGGTAAGTTTGTGGAGGGGAATGCCCGCAGAGATGTCCACCCCATCAGAAAGGTAAAACCTTTTCTTGAAGGAAAACCAACTTTGATACTCAAGATTGGGTAGTTGAAAAACACCCGTTCGAGCTTTTCTTGAGGGAATTCAACCATATTAAAATCTCCTCCAAAGATCCAAGGCACTGGGGGAAGAGAATTTGCAATTTCTTGCCAAAGGAAAGCTCATTCTGCGAAGTCGTTTGGGGCATAAATTGAGCAAATACCAAATGGGCCATGCGAGGAAGAGAAGGTGGCCCAAGAAACTCTATGCCTAGAATTGAAACCACTTTGAACGATTTTAGTTTTCTAATAGGGCGAAAGGAGAATGGCCATGCCTCCTTTCCTACTTGCATGGCACATTGCTAGGATTGAAGAGTGAGGAAGAAACCAATGGGTGGAAAAGGATAAAAGGTCAGCTGAAACCTTAATTTCTTGAAGGAGAATGTAATCAAAGGCTATATTAAGACTAGAAATAAAGTTTCTTGCTTACTTCCGTCGAAGCCTACCAGTAAGGCCTCGAACGTTCCATGAAAGGAGGTTCATGAAGAAACAAGGGGCAAGTCAACAGAAGGTTTGGAAGTCAAAGTATCAACTTCCATTGTTCCTAATGGGAGGGCAAAGGAGTTTTTCGTGGAAACAGGAGCCATGGAAGTGTTCAGTGGAGTGGAGCTTGAGGGAGGAGTAGAACTGAAGGAAGCTTCGACTTGTTTCCTTTCACTACCCCCCATGAACTCATCCACCAAGATTGAGTCTGTGACTGCCTTATAGGGGATGACATGGGTGGAGGTGTGAGTACCTGATTTTTGTTTTGTGGTTTGGTGGGGGGAGACTGAGAGGAGGATTGTGGAGTTGTTGGAGAAGGAGAGTCGAATTTAAAGGATACTGAGGGTGGCTTAATGATGTGACTGAGGAATGGATTTTATGAGATGCTATAGGTTGTTTTTTCCTGGCTAGGATAGGGAACTTCGATATATGATGCTCAGCCCTATGACAATAGCTACACAAGTTTGGAAGGTAAAAATAGTCCACTTTTTGGTTGTAGAGTTTTCCCCCAACAGCAAGGGTTAATGAGGTCTTCTGAAGAGGGAGGTCTAGTTCAATACAATAACGGTGAATTTGAGTTCCATTAATCACCATACAATGCTCTAAAATAATAGGACCCAAGGTGCAATTTTCAATTTATTTATGATAACATCATGTACAGTTAAATCAAGCTTTTCCACCAAGAGAACAACCTCTTTCATTGAAAATGAGTGTCTTAAGTATTGTAGCCATTGCATTGAGGCCTTGGATGCTATTGTTACCACTATTGCAACATCTTTTTTTAATGAAGAAATGATAGAGAATTTTTAAAATATACCATTATTCTTAGCCATTTAGTGATTGATTCCATGTGCCCACTTTTCAAAAATACCTTTGAAACCAGACCAATAAAGGTTAAATATACTATTCTGTCTTTATTTAGCATTTCCAAGATTGATCTTTGAGATACAAAGATGTTTCTTAATGTACCTTAATTTTTTTATTATTACTATTTTTATTTATACCTTTAAAAAACACCAAAACATCTATTAAAATTATAGTAATGATGCAAGCTACCACTATGAAATCATCTCAAATCCCGCATGACTTTTGTTATGCCACTAAAACTAGAAGTCGTAAAACATGCAAGTTTGTCAAAGAGTCATCACCTAAGGTTCAATGCTCATTCTGCTACATGGGTTAGGGAATGAAAACATGCAAAGTATTTATTGTAGAAAATATGAAAATATGCTTACCATATGAAAACATGCAAAGTATTCATTGTAGAAAATATGCAAGTATGCCTACCAAAGGGTCATGACCTGAGGTTCAATGCTTATTCTTCCTAGCAGATCCTTGGAGGGCTAGTAGATAAGAAAAAGTCTAAAATTTTTTGGAGTGAACCTTTAGCCTTAAAACATAAAAGAAAGATAAATGAACAATGAGATATTTGGTATGATTTTAAGACCATTTGATAAGATAGAAGGATATTATTATAATAGTTATGTAACTGCACAACATATAAAATATAGCCAAGAAGTGATCTAAGTATTGGTAACAATAAAAATATCTAGTAATAAGAATTGGAGATAATCTGCAACTCTTTATGAGCAAAGAATAGATCATTTTCTTATAAAATATATTGCCCCTTGAAGTTTGCATGATTCCAAGCAATCATTAGAGTATCAAAGTAGAAGAGTAGAATACTATTTGAAGCTATGAGATAAGTGAAGGTGTTTTCAACACAATTTTTCAATTGATAAAAGTTTTTATGGTTAATGCCTATAAACTATAGAATGACTATAAACACTAACATGATACTTCAAAAGAATACTAGAGGAGTATAACAATGCCTCAAGTACATCTTCCATAACAAGATAATGAATGGGTCACCTAGGGTAGATATTTAATATAATATCTTGATAGAACTTACTTGGAATATAAAAGCACTTCAAGCATAACTCAAACTAGTAATCTATTGCCTCCTTAATATTTATTAAATAATAACATAACTAATACTTAAGGTCTTAGTGGATATAGTAAAAATTTTAACTTTAGTTTTATTAATAAAACAACATCTTATTTCCAAGTCTAACCATACAAAAAGGAAATTCATCTCGAAAAAAGTAGTCTAATAATGGAAAACATACTTTATTATAAAAGAGAGAACCTTGTTTTATTATCTAATCCCTAATGTAGGTCATTTTCCTTCATATGTTGTCTCTTTCCTACGTAAGAGGAAATGACCATAAGTACACCCTAAGACATATAGCCAACATGATACTTTAGAAGAATAATAGAGAAATAGAATGATACCTCAAGTATCAGTCAAACTTATAACCTCTTTTCTAACCAATAACCTTGTAATCTAGGATAGATATTTGACATAATACCTTGATATAACTTAGTTTGAAATTAAAACTATCTCAAGCATAACTCAAACTAGTAATCTATTTCTTGTTTAGTATTATTTAGAGAATAACATAGCTACTTGGGATCTCAGTGGATATAATAAAAAATTTTGGATTTAGTTTTACTAATAAAATTACTTTTCATTTTGAATTCTAACCATACAAAAAGGAAATTGACCTTCAAAAAATTGTTTAATAATGTAAAACCTACTTTAGTATAAAAAAGATAATGTTTTCTAACCTAATCCATAATTTAGGTCTTTGTCTTTCATACGTTGTATCTTTCCTATGTAGGAGGAATGTATTTTTAAGGGTAAGATACTTCAGATTAGAAGTGAAGTTCACTTTCATGAGTAGCCCTTATTAAGGTTACTAAAATACTAGCTTAAGAAACCCTAGATCATGATTTTAATTGCACTAAACAATGATGAGTTATGATAAAAATTTTGTAAAAATAAATTTTTCATTATAGATATAAGAATTTTAGTAGATGTGATTAAATACATTTAAATTAGTTTAGTTACCTATTTATTAGGAACTTTAAAATAAAAGTAAACCTTAAAAAATGTCAAACTCAAGGAAGATAGGATCTTACTAGTAAGCTTGAATTTTCCCTAGTAATTGGGCCCAAGAAACTCAATTTGTGATTGTTCTATTTTCATTTTTTTGGGAGACAGGACTAATCCATTTTTATCAATTAGATCAGCAAATATTTTTAAATGCTCTACATGTTCTTTTGCTAATTTTCTCAAGATTAATATGTCATCAATATATACTAAAATAAAGGGGTATGAATGGAGTCGCTGGAATAAATCACCCTTGTTAGGAATTGGGTGTTGAATTGATTTAATTATGTCATTTAATGGTTTATAATTCACCACCAATCTTTTTTTCCCCTAACACGTTTTGCTCGTTTGTTCACATAAAATGGAACATAGGCAAATATACTTGTGTTGGGCCTAATTAATCCTTTTTGTAAGAGATCTTGTATCTCTTTTTCACATTCATTTCTAAGGCTTGGAGACATTCCAATATGTTGAGTTGTTGCCTTTACTTTGACTCTGTCTTTAAATTCAATGTAACACCAATGTTCCTTTTTGTTTCTAAATTTTGTTGGATCTTCACTAGTGTACTATTGGTGGGTTGATTTTACTTCTTCTAGAGCTTCCTTTTTTAATTCAATTTGGTTGATGATCCAGTTTTCTCTTTTATCATTTTTGTTAGGAATTTTTTGTTTTCCACATTGTTGTCTAGCATTTACTCTAGGAAACTTATAGGAGTCTAAATAAATATATGTGGGTGTGATTTTTATAGAGAAATGTTGTAAATTATCTAGTCCTAATAGGCAATCATAGGATGGTAAAGGAAATTGACAAACGATAAATTCTATAATACTATTGTTTGGCATTTTTACAGGAAGTTTCACCTATTTTGTGAGCATTCTTTGCTAGGTATTAAAGGAGACTTGTGTGGGTTGTCTTTCTTACCAAAATGCTAAAGGCATTGTTCCTTCACATGCTAAAGACACCTCAGCTCCCATGTCTATGAGGCACTCAATATCATAAGGATGATATCCTAGCCATTTTATTGAGAAAGTAAAGGTAGGTAGGATAGACTTTGAGAAATTTTGATTTACCTATAAGATAAATCTAATTTTTTTTGTTTATTTTTCATAGGCTTCTTGTTGAAAAATTTCTTCTATTTTTTGTAATTCTTCGGATTCATCAGTTGCTTGTTGAATAAACTTCCTTAATTATTTTATCCTATATTATTACTACATAGAAGTCTAAGTATCCTCTGGAATAGACAATTGGAGGTTTTTCTCTTTTGGATTTTCTAGATTTAATTCTTCTACATCTTCAAGGTCTTGTGAGTCTTGATAGAGTCCTATAGATTCTTCTATTATTTTTTTATGGGCTTCTGATTCGTTTCTCTTACTCTTGACTTTCTACTTATAGGCCCGATACTTATGTAAATCTTTTATAGGGACTTTTTGCCATTTTCTTTCTAATTGTTTTAACTGGATTTTCAGTAAAATGTATTTTTGGTCCTTGCAATAAATGTCTTCCTCACTATCTGAGAGTTCATTCATGTAAACACATATACACAAATGAATTAGAATCATAAGAATAGATTCTTGGTTCATTATGATAAGACGGATATCTTCAAATTCAGCTTCACTAGAAAACTAATCTGAAGATTCTAAGTAAATGTTACCATTTGCAAAGGATATATCAGAACCATACATAAGAAAGAAATCATCTTTAGTCAATTTTATCTTTTCAATGAAATTTACTTTATGTGGATGATCATTTTTCCATGGCCATGACAGGGCCCACCGAGATCATTATGACAATGATGAACCTCTGTTGGCTACCTATAATATGTTAAGTATTTCAAAAGTAGTTAGAATTCCAACCAGACACTTGAAAGATGTTTCATCAAGAAGCTAGATATGAATAATGTTCCAAAATTTCATGGGGATATAACTCAAATCCGTAGAACCATACGCAAGTCTTTCATGATGTTTGTGTCTTACAGAACATAAAAATGACTAGTAAAAGCTAAAATTGTTCTTAAGGATACTCACTAAAGAAGCTGAAAATTGGTGCCAGTCCTTAGAACTAGAATTTATCTACTGATGAAGTATGATGCTGGAGTTTTTTGACAAGAAGTATCAAAATTACTCCAGAGTGTTCAATTTGTGAAGGAAAATCTAAGGATAGAAACAAGGTAATCATGATTCCCTGGATGCAGCATTGGGAAAATACTATTCTCTTTTGCAGCAATGCCCAGGCCATGAATGCTTCCAATGGGATTAGCCATGCCATATCATAGATGGGCTTAGGAATGAAATGGGAAAAACTCTTGGGGTCTATGCCCAAGGAAGAATTTCTGAGCTAAGGATCCATCAAATTCAAAGGCTAATCAATTATGTGACCAAAGAGAAGCTGAGCTTAAGAAATGTAAAAATGCATAGAAGTACAACAAAGACCCCTCCATTCACAAAAGGGATGAGTTTCTATGATAATAAGGAGGAGGTACCACTTGATGAAATGATGCAAAGGAAAATGTTACAAATCGAAAAATCCATCATTAAAATATTGGCTAAGGTAGACAAGATGTGGGACTGCTTAGATGAGAAGTTCCAAATAGCTTTGAAGATCATAGAAGAATGAAGAGACAAAGTGGGTAGTGATCATGACAGAAGGAAGAAAAATTATGTAGAATAGGGATATCATAACAATAAGGGTAAAGTTGCAGTAGTAGAGAAGGTTGCAGATTCTAAAATAGAGGATGATGGTTATGGAATTTGCCAATATGAACATCCTAAGGAATGTTATCCAATGTTTTCACACCTATAAGAATATGGGATGTATGCTTTAAATCCTAGATTGGAAAAATGGAAAATACCCAAGTAATTGCCTTATCCACAAAGCAACTACAGATAGTAATTCCACCAACAAATGTACTATTCGAGTGGAGCACCTCCTCAACCTCAAAATTAGTATCAAAAGTGGAAACATCCACAATTGTGGGGGATGCCACAACCATAGTAGCAATATCCTTATTAGTAACCAAATCCCTATGCCTATTATGTCCAATAGCCTATATCCCCATGTGACTCCTCTAGTCATGCTTCCTTCCCGTACCACTACTACCCTCTAGAATACTATAGAGCACCTTCTCCATGAGGGGAGTCTCCTTTTCCCTTTTTCCTTCTAAACACCCATCAACTCCAACACAACATCTGACAACACCTTTTCCACCTACTCTATTCATGTAAGGAAAAATTCCTGTTTAGCCACAACAAAGAAATGCCATGAGGGTAGTGAACCTATAGTCAAATACCCATCCAAGTGAAATCCCACAAAACTCTCACAAACACCTATGGGTGCAACCTTGCTACTTCTACATCTAAAAGTTCTATCAAGTCACCTTCAAACCAAAAATCTTCTAAAATCCACACTATCATGTTGACCAATGTGATCATAGATTAGATTAAGGTTGGCCACCTTCCCAGGAAGAGATCTGATCCTAAGAGTCCCCTCATCTACTTATAGATCACAAAAAATGAACCATGTAAGGCTATTTTGGATTCAAGTTCTAGAGTCAACCTGATTTCCCAAGAAGTGTACAAGGCTTGGAACCTACCTCCTTTAAAAAAGAGTAACATCAAATTAGAGTTGGTAGATAAGTTCATCACTATCCCTCTAGGGCTAGTGGAGGACATTGTGACCATAGTCTGTGGGTGGTCCTATCTAGTTGATTTCTTGATGATCCATTTGGAGAATTGCAAAGGGGACTTTTCTATCATTATGGATAGGACATGGTTAAGCACAATCAATTCCAAAATGGGGATTCAAGACCTTTCCTTGGATATTTCCAAAGTAAAAGAATTTTACAAAGTAGAGAAGAA
Organism: Gnetum montanum; assembly: GCA_015680685.1. Classification (NCBI taxonomy): domain Eukaryota; kingdom Viridiplantae; phylum Streptophyta; class Gnetopsida; order Gnetales; family Gnetaceae; genus Gnetum; species Gnetum montanum. The sequence continues at coordinate 150,022 of MNCI01028137.1, forward strand.
GAGAGTTTCATGCATAGGGTGCAATTGCATTTAGAAACTATGAACCATCAATGACACATCACTTCAAGCAAGTAATCAATGTGCAAAAACAATAGTGATTCAAAAGTGACTATATGCAATACCCACAAAAGAAGAACATACCCAGTGGATGATAGAAGATGATGAAATTCAATCAAACATATGCATGGAACCAACTGAGAGCCTTACCAATACCTACATTGAAAGCATGGACAAAATGGAGGAACTCCATCATCAACTCTTCAATGCACAAAGCGAAATGGATTAGGAAGAGTTGGTAATCCTTGGTAACTTCAAGTAAAAGCCTCTTAAGTTAAAGGCTCTACCAATAGGCATGGAATATGATTTTCTTAATAATGGCAAGCTAGTGATAATCAATGTCAGACTTGCTCCTAAATATAAGTAGAAATTATTGAAAGTTATGAAAAAATGGTGAACAACCTTTGCATGGTCATATCATGAGCTTGTAGTAATAGATCCTTAGCTACATCAACACCAGATCTACATAGACTCCTCTATAAAGCCAAAGAGGAAACCATAACAATGATTGAATCCTAAACTTAAGAATATTGTCAAAGAGGAGATTAAGCAACTCCCAAAGCTAGGTTCATCTACTTGATTGTAGATAACAAGTGGGTTAGCCCACTCATTATTATTCTAAAGAAAGGAGGAAAGTGGAAATCCACCTACAATAAAGTTGAAATCCACCTGAAAGAGTTGCAAATAGAAGAGATGATAGAATACATGGAGCGTGCCAACCTCCGATATGCAAACTTGGCTATGCTAGCTACAAGGAGGTCAAAGATAGAGCTAAAGAAGTAGATGGCCAATTTGTACCTTCTATATGAGGCAAAATTCAAGCACCATAAAGAGACAAAACAAAAGTTGGAGATAGCCAATGCAAAGCTTGAAGTTCTTAAGAGCCAATTCACTGATCAACAATTGATTTCTAGGAACCTAGCTAGAAGAATAAATGATTACCACGAGTTGCAAAACCCTATAAAGACATGTAACATCAAAAAAAATAATTCATAGCATTGTTCATGAATGTTAATGAGTTATTCCCTACAATGCCTTGTCCATGGGACATCTCCATGCTAGCCTACATTGGCAAAGCCATGTGGACTACATATGACCCACACAGTAAAAAAGAAAAAATGAAAGAATTATTAGATGCTTTCTATCTTCCTACTAAAGTAATATTCGTAGTAAGAGAACCTTAACTGTTGCCACTACCATGAGTGCCAAAGCTTAGCAAAGGTCCTTCAGCATCCTAGGAATCTCCACCTCCTAGCACTATTTGAACTTTGCTTCATCTTTAGCAATCAAATGGGTCTTGCTGTCAATTTTGTAAAGGGTGTCTAATTTTATTATCATGGATACCAATTTTTATAATTCCATATAATTTAGAACTCAAAGTCAATCAGTAGTTAGAATTAGTTAGTCAATAATTTCATACCTTCCCAATTTTGTAAGAAGCTTGATCCTACTTTTTTTCACTCAAGGATGAGTTTTCACTCAATCGTGGAGGTATGATGAATTATGTTGATTGCTGTGTCAACATAACCCCATCGATGTAGTCTCATGTCAAGCCTATAAAAATGCACATACCCATTGCATCTATGACATATTATGTCATTAGTGTAGTCAAAATTTTGTAGTTTTCTTTCTCCAAAGTTAGAATATTTTCTAAGTTCCCACAATAGGAATTGAGGCAATTGTATAGATCTTTATTCAAGCATTATGTACCTAAACACATTGATGTAACTAGTAATAAAAACAAGATTCTTGATGTTCCTTACAACACTTGGAATAGATTAATATTTCTTACATGCACTTTATTATTAATGTAATTTATATTCTTGTCTTCATTAATTAATGTCTTTAATAATGAACACATAAGTACAACAACTTCGAACATATTGTTTAACACTTGGTAATCCCAGTAGTGTTATTGTTTGGTTCACCCACTAGCATCACATTTGGTAACTCTGTAACATTAATATTATTTTAAGATGTGTACAACAAGTGGGCCTAGATACTTATGTTAGGATAGTTAGCCTTAGAACTATTAGGTAGCTAGAGTAGTTAATTTACCAACCATTTATTTTTACTTCAAAGCTTAGGATAAAAATATAAATATAAATAAATATCATATGCCTTGGTTCATAATGAATCATAAATAAGAACCTACACAAGTGCAAGCTAAGAAGACAATGATCACATTTCCCTAAGTCAACATCTCTATCTATAGGCACACTTAGGAGCTAAGTCCATGAAATTCGACTAGATCGCTAGTGCATGCTTGTGATTCATATGGTTGGGTGAAGGGATTACTTGCTACTCATCGGTTTCTTTCCCATTTGATTATATTTTCCTACACATTATTTCATAACCTCCCATTTGTTAATCATGATATTTTTATTTTTGTCAAGTAATCCTATTCTTTAACTAATAATCATGGCTTAAATTATGTATGCCATTTTTATATTTTACAAAATATTACTAGCATGGAGCAATGGATTGGTATAAAAAATGCATCAAAAAAGCAAATTAGAAGAAAAATTGAAGTAGGTTCAAATAAATTGCAAAAAAGATATTTTAAATAGTTTAATCACATTCAAAATAAATTATATAATAAACTCTTTAAAACTATTCACAAGAGAAGGATATAAAAGAGAGGAGAAGAAATAGGTGACACACTTTTAATAAAAGTACAAATAAATCTCCTAATAGGGTCTACTTGTAAAATAAAACATATGTTGTTTTCGTTCTATTGGGATAAAGGTTATGGTAACGATCATTATTTTTGTTTTTCCTTTTAAGGAGAAGGGATGTCTTTGAAACCTTTAATTCTTCTAGCTACATTTGTCTTTTATAAATATGTATTTTCAAGCCTCCATAGACATCCTACATAACATTATAATAGTTTTTCTTTTTTATATTGTTAAATTATTCTTTCTTATTTTTTGTATGATGATGATTCTTTTTGTTTTGTGTTTTTAAGAGTGGATGTCTTAGGAACCTTTAATTCTTCTAGTTGCACTTTCCTTTTATAAATATGTTTTTCCAAATCTCCACAAACATCCTTAATAACAATATAATAGTTTGTATTTTTTTATATTTTTAAATTCATTTTTCAAATTTTCTATATTCTTATGATTTTTTGTTATCTTTAATTTAGGATGAGAAGTATGTACCTCTAAATTAAACATCCTAAAATATTTTCTTTAGCCCCTACATCATGGATGAGTTTTTCATAATAGTACCATTCTTCCATTATCTCAAGAAATGGAGAGGGATCCTATATTTTATGTAGTCCAAAACCATAGTAAAGAGTTCTATACATACTATATCTTTCCACTTTATTGCCTAAACATTATTTTGTAATGGAATTAATAAAAATAACAGGCAAATTATTTAAAAGCTATTTTTAAATAAGAGACTCAATAAAGTTCCACCATCTTTTTAACATTCCTTCAAAGTTTAGTGTAGCATTTAAGATGGCATGCTCATAAGTTTTCTTTTCTAACATAATTTGTCTAGAAATAAAGCCATTAATCCTATCAATTTCTTTCTACCTCTATCTAATAGATTTATTATCTATACTAAAATAAGGTGGAGGTTTTTCAGATGTTTTTCCTACCTACATGGCTATGAGATCCTTGGGATCTTGCAACACTATTCCTGGTTTTATGAGTAGTTTCTTTTCTTCTTCGTCTAAGGATCCTTCACTTCCTATGTAGAGGATGTTATCCTCTTCTTCATTTGCATTCACTTGTTCCTCTTCTTTACCTTTCTCTTGTTTAGGTATAGTGTGTACTGCTCTCCTACCATGTGTGGGTCTTTTTCATTTTCTTTTTGTATTTTGGTTGAGGTGTTAAAGGTGGAGAGTCTATGTAAAGGTTGTCTGTTACTGTTTGGGATGATTTTCCTTTGGTTTTATTATATTTTTCTTTTTAAACCCAAATCTTATGAAGTTCTTTAACATCTTTCTAAACCTCCCTTACTTCTGCATAGGTCATGAGATTTTGGTCACTGACATAAGCTAGCTTGTGATTCATCTAATTGTGTAATTTTATGATGTCAAAAGGTTGATTTACTGAAGTTTTATATTGCATCATGTGAGCTACCTCTTTTGATTCTTCAATATTCATATTAATCTTCAGAAGTTCATCACACTCTGTGCACCTAAACTCTTTGTCTACCTTATGGATATTTGGATGGATGCGTTCATTAATTTGAGTTGTCCTACTCATTACTTGGGATGGTCCTTCTTATTTAGAAGAAGTAGAGGCATCCTCTATTCTTGTTTTCCCTTTCTCATCCACTACCATTTTCTCACCTTTTTGTTTGATAATCTTCCTAGGGTCCATTTTTATACCTAATTCCTTGAAAATTTTGTTCATCCATTGTATTCTTTCTTCATCTTCTTCCCTAGAGGATTTATTGAATGGTTTTATTATTTTTTATTTTTCAACAAGAGCTAGGGGATCATAAGGTAGAAATTTTGGAGGCTTTAGTTTAACATAATATCTACGGGTTCTCGAAGGAGTTTTGAATAGAGACCTTTTTGATTTTCTATAGTCATAAAATTCTTTGAAAGGATCTTCTAGATTTGGGAATAGTCTGTAGATAAGAAGATCTTCAGTATTTATTTGAGTCCCATATTCTAAATTAGTAGATCCAACAAATGGAGCTTGCTAACCAAAAGGTAATAGTGTCTTTATTATAACAAAGCTAAATAATTTAAAACTTAATCTAGTTCCTATAGTGCAATAGATACTTTGATCTATAATGTCTAAAGGTATATATGTGATTAACATTAAACTATTAAGCAAGTGAGGATCTAAGAGGGAAAGAGTGAAATTAGGGATTGTTATGATTAGGGCATCTGTAACTAATCTATCCTTAGCTTGGGTGATGATAGCTTCTTGGAATGATTTGAACATTTTGTCTATTAAAGCTATCCAGTAAGGTTTATGTAACCTGTAATTAAAATGAGGATGAATGTGTATGACAATTTTAGCAAGATGAATATATTGATATCCTTCTTTTTGCCACTTTGCTACCTCCCCCAAGTCAAAAAATGTGAGAGCTACCGGACATAAACTAGACCCTATAATGCCTAGATCGCATTCAATAATATGCATTGACTGAAAGGATTCAAAGGTGTGAAGTGAATATTTTGGATAAAAATCCTTTTAAATGGGTGGTGGTGGCAACATACTAGCATTCTACAATGAACAATATTATGATAAATGCTGAATGTAAGGGAAAATAGAATTAGAACCTAGAGTTGGTCTTCCGGATGAACTTGCCATTAGACGTCTCAAGCACTTCCACTTTTCTCTTACACAAGTTACACTCCTTCCTTCATGGCCCTTACTGCATGACTTATAGCTTCTCCAGATGGATTTGGTGCTGACCCTATGTCCACCCCTGGTTGTGAAAGAAAAAGAACCACAACAATAGGCTCTGATACCAAACATTACGACAAAAAGAAGGATATCAATATATTCATCTTGCTGAAATTACCATACACATTCATCCTCATGTCAATTATAGGTTACAAAAATCTTACTGGATAGCCTTAATAGACAAAAGGTTCAAATCATTCCAAGTAGCTATCATCACCCAAGCTAAGGGTAGATTAGTTACGGATTCCCTAATCATAACAATCCCTAATTTCACTCTTTCCCTCTCAAATCCTCACTTGTTTCATAATTTAATGTTAATCACATATATACCTTTAGACATTCTAGATCAAAGAATCTATTGCACTATAGGAACTAGATTAAGTTTTAAATTATTTAGCTCTATTAGTATAAAGACACTATTACCTTTTGGTTAGCAAGCTCCATTTGTTGGATCTACTAATTTAGAATATGGGACTCAAATAAATACTGAAGATCTTCTTATCTACAGACTATTCCCAAATCTAGAAGATCCTTTCAAAAAAATTTATGACTATAGAAAATCAAAAAGGTCTCTATTCAAAACTCCTTCCAGAACCCATAGATATTATGTTAAACTAAAGCCTCCAAAATTTCTACCTTATGATCCTCTAGCTCCTGTTGAAAAATAAAAAATAATAAAACTATTCAATAAATCCTCTAGGGAACAAGATGAAGAAAGAATACAATGGATGAACAAAATTTTCAAGGAATTAGGTATAAAAATGGACCCTAGGAAGATTATCAAACAAAAAGGTGAGAAAATGGTAGTGGATGAGAAAGGGAAAACAAGAATAGAGGATGCCTCTACTTCTTCTTTTGAAGAAGGACCATCCCAAGTAATGAGTAGTACAACTCAAATTAATGAATGCATCCATCCAAATATCCATAAGATAGACATAGAGTTTAGCTACACAGAGTGTGATGAAATTCTGAAGATTAATATGAATACTGAAGAATCTAAAGAGGTAGCTCACATGATGCAATATAAAACTTCAATAGATCAACCTTCTAACATCATAAAATTACACAATTGGACAAATCACAAGCTATCTTATGTCAGTGACCAAAATCTCATGACCTATGTAGAAGTAAGGGAGGTTCAGAAAGGCATTAAAGAACTTCATAAGATTTGGGTTCCAAAAGAAAAAAATAATAAAACCAAAGGAAAATCATCCCAACAGTAACAAAAAACCTTTACATAAACTCTCCACCTTTAACACCTCCACAAAAATACAAAAAGAAAATGAAAAAACCCACACATGGTAGGAGAGTAGTACACACTATACCTAAATAAGAGAAAGGTAAAGAAGAGGAATAGATGAATGCAAATGAAGAAGACAATAACACCCTCTACATAGGAAGTGAAGGATCCTTAGACGAAGAAGAAAAGAAGCTACTCATAAAACTAGAAATAGTGTTTCAAGATCCCAAGGATCTCACAGCGATGCAGGTAAGAAAAACATCTAAAAAACCTCCACCTTATTTTAGTATGGATAATAAATTCGTTAGAGAGAGGCAAAAAGAAATTGATAGGATTAATGGCTTTATTTCCAAACAAATTATCTTAGAAAAGAAAACCTATGAGCATGCCATCTTAAATGGTAGACTAAACTTTGAAAGAATGTTAAAAAGATGGTGGAACTTTATTGAGTCTCTTGTTCAAAAAAAGCTTTTAAATAATCTACCTATTATTTTTATTAACACCATTACAAAATCATTTCTAGGAAATAAAGTGGAAAGAGATAGTATGTATAGAACTCTTTACTATGGTTATAGAATACATAAAATACAGGATCTCTCTCCATTTCTTGAGATAATTGAAGAATGGTACTATTATGGAAAATTCATCCATGATGTAGGGGCTAAAGAACATAATTTAGGATGTCTTCCCAATCCTTTTCACAGTTATTATTGTGCCCAATTACAAAGTGAAGAAAAGGATCTTGAGGAAATGAGTTTAAGTGCCATCCGCCAATTCTTAGAAAAATTCACCAGAGATCTTTGTATCCAACAAAAAACACAAAAAATAGTAGGTTCATTAACAAGAAAAATAGGAAAATATTTATGCTTAGAAATGTGTCTAGAAGACAATTTTTCCAAACTAATTAAAGAAAGAAACTAACAACAAAATCCATGTGAATGTAAACCATTTAGAAAGCAAATTTGTTATCGTAAAAAACCTAAGAAAGTTTGGAAACAAAAATATGAGGATAAGCCAAAAAGGAGAAACTGGGCTAATAAACCATTTAAAGGAATGTTTAAATGAAAGAAAGGTTCTTACAAAATTGGGAAGTTAGATGTTTTATCTGTCAAAAAAACATTATGCTCACCAATGCCTATGATGAATCCTACTATGCCTTATTTCATTGCGATGTTCTTTCCTTTATTGCTATCCTTGCCCCTATTCTTGATCATCTTGGTATGATCTGTGGTTATCCCTATCCTGTCGTTCATCTTTATCTTGATCAGAATTATTTTTTCTTTAGTCTCGACCTTTGCCTCTCTTGTTAGAGTTAGAGGAGGAAGATGATGAGGATAATGATGAGGGTGAAGAAGAAAGAGAATTAACACCAAAACGATTCATCCTACATCCTCTTCTTTGGTCCCTACCTCAATCATTTTTTTGTCTTTCTCTTTATGCTTGTTGTTACCTTTGCCTTTGGATGAATGGCTTTAGTTGTTATCTTTTGAGGTCCCCTGATCTTTAGAACTGCTCTTTCCACCACCTAGGTTTTTCATAGTTGATTGTAAGCTTTGGGTAAGGGTCTTCCTATCAAAGAAAGGGGGATATTTTATGTACTGGGACTAGCCTAAAAATAATTCATCACCTTCTTTATGCTACTACAAGAATAATTGGGTAGGGAATCTCTTTCCTTTTGAAGCTTGATATCATGCTTCCATCTACTAATCCTTCTTCTATTGGGCATTGATGGGATGATAATCTTGATAAAGGTTGTCTTGGATATCATACTCATTGTTAAATCCAACGATGCCCAAATTGATCATGTTGTTCATTAACATTGCAAAAACAATCGGTCAAGAGGCAACACAATGTTGTTTTTCATATCCCTCCATCATAGCTACTCATCTTGATGTAGGATGAAGGTGAAATCTAGAGTGTAAGGATCTTGATGGGTGTAGACAACACAGGATTTTTGGGGAATTTATGTCTTTTGAACCTCTTTCCTTTGATTGGTTTTGGTTGTAAATGATGGTAGAGATTCTTCCCTATGAGAAGAAGCCATGTCAGTTCATGTTTTATCATTGAATGATCCTTACAACATCTTTATTTGATATCACTATCTCTTCTACTTAGCATATTCAGCTAAACTAAATCCTCTATGATGAAGCCAATGATGAGTATCAAGTAATCTCTTCACCCAACCATATTAACCACAAGCGTGCACTAGCGATACAATCGAATTTCATGGACTTAGCTCATAAGTGTGCCTATAGACAAAGATGGTGATTTAGGGAAATGTGATTGTTGTCCTTTTAGCTCTCACGTGTGTAGGTTCTTATGTATGGTTAAGTATGAGCCAAGGCATATGATATTTATTTATATTTATATATTTATCCCAAGAATTGAAGTAAAGATAAATGGTTGGTAAATTAACTCCTCTAGCTACCTAATGGCTCTAAGGCTAACTATCCTAACATAAGTATCCAAGCCCATTTGTTGTACACATCCTGAACTTGTATTAACATTATTGGGTTACCAATGTTGCACTAGAAAAATTTGGTGCTGGAAAACCAAAGATTTCTGATGAAACAATTTAACCTTGGATGCCATGGGCTTCAAGAGAGGGATTTAAAGCACCTTGGATAGTCTTGCTGATCACCTATAGACTTAAAATTTGTAAATGGATGTAAAATAAATTTGATGAAAATGTGGATCTAATGCTAGAGAAAACACCAAAAATAAAGTTCAAATGCACAAATGAATTGCAATATTTCATTAAATAGTAAAGTGTTGTAAGACAAAGTTCAAATGAGTATAAGTTTATGTGCTCATGATTCACAAAATATTGCATGGAAGATGCTTAAAGTTCAGTGGAGCCAGTAGTGTGTCTTGCAGTTAGCTTCATGATCCAGATGCTCCAAAGTTTTTCTCTCAAAGCTCTTTGCTCCTTCTCTGATAATGAATCTTGGTTTATTGATGGATGGTCATTGGACTTTTGATTGATCTACACTACTATGAGAGTTTCTTTGCTTAGCCAAATGCAAAATTTGCCAAGAGTTTTTTGAGTATGATCATCTTTGGTTTTTATAGGCCATTGGAGTTTGATTTGTTGCTATAAATTTCTGCCATGATTACTTATTGATTGCTACAAATTTTTGACATTGTAGGCCATCCAACCCAATGTATTTATCAAATTTTGATAAATGTAATACATAAAAAACCATCATAAATATGATGGCTTCATAATTAATATGCTACATTCTCTAAAAGTATGTTGGGTTCCATAAAAATATGTTGGGTTCATCATGAAAATTAAAGCCCAATACTTTATACACTAGTTATAGGTGATCCTAGCATATAAACTACTATGGCCATCATAAAAACCATGGAAAACCCAAATTTGGTGATTCTCAAGGCATTTTCAGCCTTTCCAAACTCAGGTACATACATGATACAACCTTTTTCACTTGAGAAGTAAGGCAATCACAACTTATGAAGCATTTTTTTGCTTCCATAAGTTAAAATATGTGAGATTGCAGCCTATGAACTACAAACTTCACATTTTACAATGAGATCCTACCTCAAGTTCTAGGGTGAAGGTTATAATGCTAGATGTTGAAAAAAATTAAGGCAATTATATCTGCCATTATTTTTACATCAAATTACAATGGTTTTGGTCATCAATTTTAACATGAATTTTCTTTCTAGTGTTTCATTAGCCCCTCTTTGTTGATTTTTTGAGGATTAACTTGAGAGACATTGACAAAGAATGCAAAATACCACCACAGGTCCATCACCGATGTTTCCTCTCTATGCTTGATTCTGTAACTGTTGAACCATGTTGAAAAGTACTTGTAATGGTAAGATGAGATTATGATGAGATGATATAGGATAAAGGATATATTTGATTGTAAGAGAATGGTTATAGGGGTTAATAGTGAATTCTATCATGTTAACATCATGATTACAGTATGGCAGTGACATGTTTGTTGATCGATGTAGCCTTTGCACTTCATGCTTCAGAGTGCTGGTCACTTAGTAATGTTCTTAAGAAACCAACACTCATCTCTAAGGCTTCTTTGGCTAGTAGGCTCCCCCATTCGTTTGTTTAGAGCCATTGTTTTAACATTTGGGCTTCATTGGCCTTTCAGCTTTCTTGGCAACTTACCTTCCAATTTTTTTGGGGTGAAATTTTCATTAGGTTTCATTGCCAAGGCCAAACGTAGTTTGGTTTTCTCATCGAATGAGATGTATTACATGCAATGAATTTGATGGTGGAGCTTAAAAAAGGAGATGCCGCATGATGACAATGCATGCATGTCAAACATAGGTCATCATTATTGTTCAAGATAAGGAAGGTTGTAATTAAGCTACAAGATTATGGCTCAAGAAGGGTAATAGGAGTGATGTAAGACAAGCACTCTTGCTATAGTAGGACAAGCTACTAAATTTTATGCATCAAGGTCATGTGGTAACTTGCTACCATGATGAGTTGCACCTTCACGATGACTTCTAGGCTTCATCTTGCAAGCACAACACCAAGAGAACAAGAAAATAAGACAAAGAATACATGTTATTTCAAAACATTACATAAGGTTGCATGAGATAACCAATGAACTATAGGTGACCATAGGTTACCATCGATAAATCATTGAAAGATTTGTGTTTTGCATCATAGATGTTACAAAGTTTTGTAGTTCATTCATTGTGTTAGAGAGAGTGAGAGAGAGAGAGAGAGAGAGAGAGGACATGCAAGTTCACTTATTGTAGATCATTGGAGATATCAACATTGGTCATTTGTTCCAACCTATCAACAATGGTAAACATCATGCAAGTGTTAGATGTAATCAAGGGCTATGCGATGGATTTCATGCTACGTTGCAAGGGTTCGATGATGTCTTGAATAAGGTTAAGTTCTAGTTAGGAACTTAGTTTCATGTGTTTTCTCCTCACCCTCTTGGTTTAGATAGAAACTTTCAACCAAGGACCCTCTATGATGTCTCTAGCTTCAATGTCAATAATAATCAAGCTACTTTAAGGTGTTAGGGTTGCATGGTAGAATGGTTTCAAGGCTTAAGGTTTAGGTATGTAAGGTTAACTTGGTCTAACAACATCATAAGAGGGACCCATTTAGGCTTTAAGGATAGTCAAATTTGCTTCCTCCTCCTCCTAGCTCAATCCTGCATGACATCAAGTGATACTTGTGTAATAAAATTATTAAATAATGTAAAAATAGTGTAAAATACTCTAATAATAAAGTAAAGGTTGGTCAAAACATGGTCAACAAAGGTTACAAGGGATAGGTTAAGGTAAACAGGGTGGAGCAAGGGTTGAATGATGTAAGATAGGGTCAAATGAAGGCCAAATGAAGGTCAAAACCATATAAAATGGTATCAAACAAGGTCAAATAAGGCTTTATTGATGTCAAATGATATCAAATGAGGTCAAATAAAGTCAATCAAGGTCAACATGGTGCCAAATTATGGAGAATTATGATTAACCAAGGCTGAAAGATGTAAAAAATGATGAAAATGAGGTTAAATCACACCAAATGATATGAAGATGATAGACAATAATATGAAATATGGTCAAGTAAAGTCAAAACATAATGGGGAGAATGCCAAACAAGGCAAGGTAGTCAACATATAACATGGTCAATTAAGGTCAATCATAGTCACATTTTATCAATTTTAGGCCTTAGCGGGCCATGGTAGGGACCTACTTCATTAGGCAAAGTGACTACAAGGTAAAAGTAAGGTAAGACTTGGTAAAACAAGGTAAAATAAATTCATAACATGATAAAGACAAAGTAAAAATCAAGTGAAAACTATTTAAAGAATGGCATCAAATAAGCAAAGTCAAAATAGTATTAAATTTAATATATGTTTAATATAAATTTTATTTTTTTATTTTAATAATTCATTCCTCCACATAAGCAACATCGCGAGTCTTCAGAAAATAACGGTCCAGACGTAGGCTATTCAAATGACTAGGATCAATAGCTCATCACCCTTTCACTGGTGGATGACTAGCCTAACCAACATGGCGTTGAAACGAAATGACAACCCTTTGATATCTCAAGGTTCTAAAAACTGCTCAAATTCAAAGCTTTATGTTGCACACAAGTGCATTCAACCTCAAGCTAAGTGATGAGTGGCGAGGTATCCCAACACTCAACCATACGAATACGAGCGTAGCATACACAATCTGGTCGAACTCCACAGACTAAGTGCCTACACACCTCATGGAATACTTAGGGTTAATCATTNTTACTAACTCTAACTAACTAACTAAATCTAAATTAACCTAGCATCAACATCCGTTCCCACTTACCATTCACACCCTAAACCGATGCAACCTTAGTTACCAAACACTAATCGTTGCTAGGATCACCAAGCGTAACACATGTGCTTGAAGTGGTTGTACTGAGGCACTTAACTAGGAGAGAAGGGTTGAGAAATATTTAATTACTAATAAATCATTTAAATAATGAATAATAAATAACAGTAAATAAAATCCTAACTAGCCTATTCCATGCACTGCAAGGTTTATCCAAGAAGCTCGTCTTTATTGCTGTACACAAACTTGTGTTCAGGTACAATGTCTACTCGAATAAAGATCTATTCACTCTGGAGTTTCTATTGTGGGCACATGGAAATTAATCTATCTCTAGAGGGGGAAAAATGCTAGAGTTTCACTACGGTCTTGGCCTAGAATGGAAAACAAGGGAGAGCCACCTCTTATTTATAGATATGACGACGCTCCACGATATCGCGTACGCGATATCGTAGGGGAAGACGTGATATTGCATACGTGATATCATGAGGGATGTAATATCATGATGGCTATGATATCATGTATGAGATATCGCAGCCCATGTGATATCACATCCCATCATACCCCCATGACTTAATGAAAAATCATCCTCGAGTTCCTTACAATAATATAGGGAAGGTATGGGATTATTGACTCAAATGAAACTAATGGGATGACATGTGAACGGATCATCATTACAAGACATAAAAAAATTGGTGTTCATGACAACAAGAGTGAACACCTTATTACATTAACATTAGCCTCATTTGGCAATGAGAAAGAGAGAGAGAGAAATAAGTGTTGTTGTTGCTAACGCCCGGATTGTGCCTTTCATTGTCCATCCGTAAGCACACCATTGATCTTGCTCCTTGCATAACTACTTCAGCACTGCTCCATTCCAAGTGCTCCCTCCAGATCTGATCCGTTGTTGCATGATTTCCATCTACACACACAACACAGTCTTATATTAGCAAGGGTAAATGAATTTCAATGTAGTTGATACCTTGTTGCAGTGAAAAGTCCATTGGCTGAGTTGTGGTATGGATGATTTGGGTCTAGAGATATATTAATGATGACTACTAAAGGTGTAGGGGCTAGGAGAAAATCGAAAAAATTGGACCCCGTACCCCCATGACTAATCACAAACCTTTGGTAGCAAGAGAATGGAAAAAGAAAAGGACTAAGAAGGATCAATAAAAAGAGACAATGGTAACATCAATAAAGTGAATGTCAAGATGGAAATGAATAAAATAAAATATATTGCAAAAATGTTAAGGGAAATAATTTAATGGATGCACCAAATAGGAATGCCAGTGGGTCCTCCCCAAAGCAGGCTCATGCCCTTAATGCCCTAGCAAACCCACATTTAAAGAGTCCATAGGCTTTGGAAATGTCCTTTGGAACAAGAGTTAAAGTCTTAACCATAAGAATTTACCAAAAAGAAAACAATGCATCTACCAAAATATACACTAATGATATAACCAACAATGAGGTGAATAATGGAGAGAAGGATGCAGAGAAGAGAATGGAATGGAATCCCAAGAACAAGGTGGTGTACAGCCCCTTGTGTGTTTCATGATTAATGTGACTTGG
>MNCI01028137.1:164646-205756 GCA_015680685.1 Gnetum montanum
GTTAGAGGGAACATTTGTAGTTCCATAACCAGTGCTTGTAGCCTAAAGGATTATTCTATCTAAGGGGTGTGCTTTGAATTCTCACTTTGTTTTTTTTATGTTTTTATGCGTGAGAACCACACCATGCAAAGACTTCTTATCGTTATTGTCTTAGCTTCCAATAATTGGGTAACATCGGAACGACAAGAAAACTCAAGAAGGAAACATCCAAGCACCCAAGAGAACGACCAACACAAATGCATCAAGTTCCTTTGAAGTCACACCCTTTTCTATCCTTGAGTCCTTCCTTAGTTTGAGAAATACCAGTCACCGATTTGTTAGAGTTCTTATTAGAAAGAGATTGTACATTTCCAAGCCAAGAGAGACCATAGACTTTTTTGGATGTATGGATGAAGTGGACTCATTACCTGCCATATCAAAAGAACATACTTTAGTATCAACATCGTGACTTAAAGGTAAAAAACAAACATTAGAAACCAATAGAAAAAAATTCATACCATCATGAAGAACACTTATTGGGTGACAAACTTATAGGATGGATAACACACACACAAACACACAAAAAAAATGAAAAAGTATAATCATGTTGTAAAGAAAAAACAAGAAAAGTTAAAGAAATTTACAAAACAAAAACATGTAAAACAAAAACTTGTAAAACAAAAATGTGTAAGAAAAAAAATGTGTAAAACAAAAACATGTAAAACAAAAACTTGTAACACAAAAATGTGTAAAACAAAAACTTGTAAAAAAAAAACTAAAAAGAACTGAGGGCCTCCAATGATCAGCATAGGTGACCATCTCCCCCATGACTAAATTGCAAGGAAGAGATCTGAAATAATGAACGTCTATTTGAATTTCGTAAAAGTGCCCAACTTCTCCCAATTGATGTTCTTAGATTCATGGGTGGAAGTTGGTGACGCTCATACTCCAATGTCTTGATGCCTTCGTTGTTGCATGAGTTGTTCCCTCAGTTTGTTCTATGCATGTTGATCAATTGCTCTTTCGACTAGCTGTCAACCACAGGGTGTCCACTACTTGTGTGGTTGCTACATACAGGCAATTTTGTACTTGCATTTCTTGGGCACACCGATTACATAGAAGAAATGTTGAGCCTTCCTCCATGTCATCATCCTCTGAGTCACTGTATGTGATGCATGGAACTTTCTTCTTCTCGATCTTTCCATAAATGTTTACCTTCGATATCTCCAAGGAAAGATCACAGATCCCTAGGTATGCATCTATTGTACTTAGCCATGGCCTTTCCATTATAATTGGGAAGCCCCCGTTGTCACTGTTGACTTCTATCACCAAGAAGTTAGCTGGGTATGACCACCTACACATAGTGGTAATGACGTCCTTCACCAATCCCAAGGGAATGGTGATGGACTGGTTAGCCAGCTCTAGTTGAATGCTGCTCTTCTTGAGCTGGGGCAGGTTCTAGGCTTGATACATTTCTTGTGAGATTAAGTTGACTCCGGAACCTGAGTTAAGAAGAGCCTTATGTGGTTTGTTCCCGGTGACTTGTAAATAGATTAAGGGGCTTCCAGGATCAGAGAGTTTCCTGGGAAGGTGGCCTACCTTGATCCAGTCAATTATGGTATGCGTTAACATAACTGTATGCATACAGCTCTATTGTTGGACTGAAGGGTGTCTCGAAGTCTTGGATGGTGGAGGAGTGTACCTAGACTTAACTACTTGTTGTTGTGAGAGATTTTTTGGGCCTTTGGTTCTGAAGAAAGGTCTTCTCTCTTTACGGTTGTCAGAACCAACAACGGGTTGAATGTTTACAGCTCTCGTAGCATTACATTACTACGGTTGAGTCGGGAGTTCCCCTTGCATTGTTGGAGTAGGAGGTATGAGAACCATAGGTGGAAGAGGTGCGGATGGATTTGGAGGATGGTAGGTATGTGGGGTGCCTCCCAGAGGAGAAGGAGTCCTCCTAAAGTACTCCTGAACTTGGTAGTGACATTGGGGAGTTGTGTAACACATAGAGTCACTTGGAGAAATCGGTTGTTGCACATAATAGCCATAAGGATCAGGTTGCCAATAAGGGTACTGTTGTCTTGGCGGTGGCATCCCCCATGACTATGGGTATTGCCACTGCTGATGCTGTCCGATGGGTTGTGGTGGAGTTCCACTTGGATAATACGTTAATGGTTGGTGGAACTGTCTTGGGTTACCTTGAGGATAAGGTAACCTTCGGGGTGTTTGTCGTTTGTTAAGTCTCAGGTTAAGTGCATACACCCCAAACTCTTGTAGATGTCAGATAATTGGACAACATCTCTTAGGATGGTCATATTGGTAGATCTCACATCCACCATCATCGTCTATGTCTAAGTCCACAACCTCATCGAAGATAGTTTTTTTCCCCTTACCCTTGTTATGTGCAGGGCCTGAATCTTGCCTCTTTTTCTTATCTTTGTCACTACTTCATTCCTCCTTAGAATCCTCTACGATTTTCAAGATAGTTTCAAGTCTAGAGTCTAAGGAATCCCATAGTTGATCCACCTTAGCCGATACTTCTATTGTTAGTTTTTGGATCGGTAAGATTTTTCTGTTCATCAACTCTTCGAGTGGTGACTCATCCTCTTCATCGCAAAATTTCACTCCCTTCTTTCAAAGGAAAAGATCATGATTATATTCTTCCACACTCTCTCTTTTTCATAGCTCACCTTCTTCTTTAGCTACTTGCTCCAACAAGCGATGAACTTCATGGGATATAAGTTCTGATAGTCTCCCTTAGGCATAAGTCCCAAGGGTTCTCCTACTTTCATACCTTAGCTCATCCACGATGTGGCGAAGTTGGTCCTATTGTGCATAACCATGGCCTAAGCAATGATGTAATAATGCATAGTAGTGGCCCATGGTAGCATCCAAGGGTTTATGATTACCTTGCTTCCATCCTTGGATCTACTTACGCAAATTAGACACTCTGGAGTACGTTTGATACTTATCATTGAAGAGTTCTAACATCGTACTCCACCTCCTAATGGTTTTTGGCTCTAAGGATCAGTACCAACTCTTTGCTTCCTTGATGAGTGTCTTGGGAAACAACTTAAGTTTCTACCACTTGTTCTCTATGTTCTGCAAGATGCAGGCATCGTGGAATGCCTATAAATGATGTTGTAGATCCGTGTTGTATCCCCTTTCAAAGTGTGGAATATTATTCATGTCTAAGCCCTTGATCTGACTATCCTTTTGATGCCTTGTTAAAATTCTTATTGCCTTCGTTATATCAAGCATACTTCGGGTTGCAAGTAGGGGTTCATCATGATCATCTCTTTCATGATGCCTATGATGTCTACGTTGTTCCCTACTTTCCCTTCGTGCATGCCCTTGTCCTCTCTCTTGACTTTCTCGTCAAGGTCTCTCATTTTTCCTACCTCTATCCTCACCGTTATGCTCATGATGGTTGTACCTAGATGTGGAAGGAGAGGGTGAATGGTGTGATGAAGAAGAAGAAGAAGGAGAACCATTGTCATGATGATGCTTCTTACCCTCTCTTTGGCTGCTATGGCCCTAATCGTGATGATGATCTAAGTGTCCATCCTTTTCATGTGTTGTTGTTCCCTATGTGAATAGTTGGAATTCATAGGGGTCAGAACTAGTGTTATGTCTTGTGGATCATAGGTTCTGATACCCTACCTCCTCATCATTGTTAGGAGGGGGAACATGATTTGATAGAGAACCTGTTATAATGGGTTCATCATCTCCTATTTCACTCAAGATGTGCAGGACACCTTTGTCCTTCAATAGTGTATGTTGGCTCTCCTACCATGAGTTCCTCATACATTGCACTATTGTGGGATGATAATCCCTTGTATCAAAATCTTCTGCAACATATTCAGCGTATAGTTCTGTCATGTCGATCTATGCCAAAGCATGGAGGAGCATGTTTGGGACTGCCCGATCTAGAGGTAACACTATGTTACCTTGCAAATCTCTCCATCGTAGCTGTTCATCTTGATGGAGGATAAAGGTAAAGTCTGGTATGTACTCATTGGGATGAGTATATACCACTCAATATTGTTGAGGAACCGACAGATTTTAGTTATGTGTTTTTGATTGCCGACTGTTTCTTGTATTATCCCTAGGTGGTTAATTGCTTTTGCTAGAAGAAGACATTGTTATCGATGTGCTATGTAATGGTTATATAAATTTCTTTTAATTAACCCTAAGGTTCATTTAAGCTCCCAACAATGTGAGTGATTTCCTATGTTCTACTTAGCGCACAAACACTTAGTCCCTAGCAATGGTGCCAATGATGAGTGGCGAGGTATCCCAACACTCAACCATACGAATATGAGTGTAGCATGCACAATCTAGTCAAACTCCGTAGACTAAGTGCCTACACACCTCATGGAACACTTAAGGTTAATCATTCATTGTCTTCCCAGACGTACTTGNCTAACTAACTAAGTCTAAATTAACCTAGCGTCAGCATCCGTTCCCACTTACCGTTCACACCCTGAACCGATGCAACCTTGGTTACCAAATGCTAATTGTTGCTGGGATCACCAAGCGTAACACACGTGCTCAAAGTGATTGTACTGAGGCACTTAACTAGGAGAGAAGGGTTGAGAAAGATTTAATAACTAATAAAGCATTTAAATAACAAATAATAAATAACAGTAAATAAAATCCTAATTAGCCTATTTCATGCACTGCAAGGTTTATCCAAGAAGCTCGTCTTTATTGCCGTACACAAACTTGTGTTCAGGTACAATGTCTGTTCGAATAAAGATCCATTTACTCTGGAGTTCCGATTGCGGGCACATGGAAATTAATCTATCTCTAGAGGGGAAAAACTGCCAGAGTTTCACTACGGTCTAGGCCTAGAATGGAAAACAAGGGAGAGCCACCTATTATTTATAGATATGATAGCGTGCCGCAATATCGCGTACACGATATCACAGGGGAAGACGTGATATCGTGTACACGATATCGCGAGGGATGCAATATTGCGATGGCCACAATATCACATCCCATCACTAAGCATATTACTCGTAGATGCATAACATCCATCTTTTGATGAATAGCAAGCATTTATTAACAATTTATCTTTTAATTTATTCTTTTCTTTATCCTTCTTAAATTTTTGAACCAATTTTCTTTCATTTTCCTTCAACCTGAATAGTTGATACATGTTAATATTTTTGGTTATTATCTTAAGGTCTTCAAATAAATCATAATGATATCCTCCATTCTAGGATGACTACTTCCTCCATAAATCTTACAATAGTTCTACGTAAAGGAATTTTAGAAAGTACTTGGTGATGATGGCTTTATTATCTTCTTATGTTCTTGAGCCTCATAGATGATATTTGAGGGTCATAAAGTTATCAATCCTTCTTTTGTTTCAAATTTTTCATATTTCAATACTAAATATATGAAGGTTTTGCAATGGACTAGATTAATTTACTAATGACCAGTGTTTTAGAATTTTGCATATATTGGTTCTGCTAATTACCAAATAACAACAACTGCCTCAAGGTAAGTAGAAAAGGTCCAGAGAAACTCCTTGAATGAGAAATTGTTGTGAGAAAAAGAAAATAGGCTAGTACTGAACATGGAATGATGAGAAGATAACATCAGAAAGTGTCCATTTCCTTTCATAAGACCTCACAAGCCTACATTACCTCATGTACCAAACAATGGAAATCAAACTCACTATGAATATAGTCTTTGTGATGGTGTTGTAAGATGACATGTAGTTGGTGAACAAATCAAGATAATGAGTAAAAAAAAATCGAGTGTGGAGCTCTTGCATCTCTAGTCAAATCCCTACTTCATGGTATTTCTTTGTTTCCCAAACAAAATCTTGAGAGCTAAACCCTAAATCAAAGATATGGTTTGAGAGACCAAGCATAGAAATAAATCTTGGGCTTTAGAAAAGCTTTGTGTTTCCCTAAAAAAAGAAAAATATGGTATTTGCAAATGATGGAAGAAATAGAGGGTTGGAACAACAAATAGATTTTAGAGCCAACAAGAGTTTTTTCCTACACAAAAAAACTATGAATTGAAATAATAAGGCTATGAAGTAAGGCTTGGTGATAAAATGCAAACAAAAAAACATTAAGAAAATCATAACAAGTTGTAATGTGCACATAAGAAAGACAAAAGAAAAGCTCTTGGAAAGCCATGGCTCCACCAATTTTAGGCCCTCACAGGCCATTACATTACCAGTTTTAGGCCTTTGCAAGCTACGATGTTGACATAGTTAATCGATGGTATTGACATAATTAACTGATGGTAGCAACATATTGTCCTCACAAATGATAATATCACCACCCTCATATGCAAGTGAATCTCCTAATCTAAAGGAGATAAGACTACATGAAGCTTAGCTAACCATGGCCTTCCTAGGATCAAGTTGAAGCTATCTCTTCAACCACTAGGAAATTAGTAGATATGGGGAATTTCTCACCAGCCATGAAATCCAAGGAGATAGAACCTCACATCACTACTCATGATCCATTAAATGACTTGAGTGTTGAGGTAGAGGTTTTTTGGATGTTCTCAATTAAGCCTAGTTTCTTAATAATAGTGTATGGTATCACATTGGTTGTTCCCCATCATCCACATGAACATGATGAACCTTATACCTTTCAACATGTATAGTAATAAGGAGAGGATTGGATAGCACTTCTATGTTTCAAGAGTCAATCTTCACCTCACTATCACGAAATTTAAGCATAGGTTGATGCTCATTATCCCTAAGTGAAGCTTGCTCAATGACAAAGTGGATTGATTCTTTGTTGGCAGGCATGTCTCTGCTCACAAGAATAGAAGTCAACACTTGAGCTAGTGCATCTCTATGAGTAGTAGAAGTCATGACTAGGTTGTACAAGTTCAATAACATGTTCTTTTGTTTCAAGGATTGTTTGGCTTGTTCCATTGTTGCAAAGAAATTTTTTCCATTAGCATGTAATGTTTCAACCTTGGTGGTTTTAATTTTCTCCATCCTTCCTAGAGTTTGTGGCTTAGGTTTCAGTGTATGTGCCTTAGGCTCCTTTTCCATGGGTGTAGCTGATCTTGGTGTAGGTCTAAGTGGGTTAAGTTGTTTCAAAGCCTCTTATTGTTAGCTACCTCCTTAATAGGTCTACAATCCAGTAGGGATTAGACCTCCTCCTTGTTGGGTAGTAAGCCAATGAAGGTATTGAAGGTATTATTCAAGGTTTTGGAAAAAGTACCATATGTGAATCTTGCTTGAAAAAAATCCTCAAAATCCCTTCCAATGACATCCCAATAGGCTTTGAAGCATTCAAAAATCCAATTGTCTAGCCTAGGTGTCTTGTGATTTGGTACCTCAAATACTACTAGACAAATCTCCTCTCTAGAGAGTCTTCCCTATAAGAACTCATTATCAATAGGGGAAACCAAGTAGGGGATCATACCTTTCAATAGCCCAAAATTAACTTTCTTATTCTAGTAATACAAGTTACAAAAATAGGCAATTGCAACTTTGAGATCCTTTTGGACATCTAGGGAGAATTTGATCAAGCCTGAGGCATAGCTGTGAATGAGTTAAAGAAATATTTGTATTTCATATTGCAAATGAAAAAGCAAAGAATGGGTTTTCCAGCCTAGTCAATTCAATACTATAATGACCATAAGCTTTATGATCTATGAGTGAGAATTAGATATCGAATTCTCATGTTTATTTGGCTATATTTCTAAAATTCGTAGATAGCATATTACACTTTTGAAATTTAATTGATGATTGCTTGAGGAGAATTTATTGATATGGTAATTTAGCAATAAATTTTGATCATTAATATTTTCTTGATTCAAGACACCTCTTACTCATACAGTTGAAAATAGGAAATATCATATTGATGAATATCCTCTAGGAGCAAATGCAATTGTTGTTGTTAATGCTTATACAAGGTAAATTATTATAATGAAAATGAAAATTTGTGCAATGATTTTTTTTCAAATGAAATATTTACTTTAAACAAATATTTTATCATTTATTATGATCGTAGATAAAATATGGAGGATGTTATGATCCTGAACACATCTTTGGTAGAATGTGATTTTTGTCATGGCCAAATTTATGAAGTATGTCTTAGCTTAATTGTTCATTACTACTAAAGACATTTGATATTAGTTTTTGAATTTAGGAGTACTTCCTTTCTTATATAACTTAAAAGATCTTTCATATCATTAATTTATAAATATTTTAACCATGTAACCATTTATCATGCATTGTGTGTATTACTTATGTTATTAGAAATGTGACAAACATAATTACTTTTTTATGTTCTTTTTGATTTTTGGGAGATCAACTTTGTTCTTTTTGATTATGTTTGTTAATCTTTCTAATCAAGATCATATTGCAAAATACGTCACTCATTTTCAATAATTAAAATGAAAATTTACATGTTAAAATCTTTGCAGATTATTAGCCTTCAATGTCAAAGTTGGTGGGTGTTTTAAGGTACCCTAAAAAGATTCATTAACAACATAGACAAATTGCAAATATACAAGGAATAAAACCAAGTAGCTTAAGAGCCTAAAAATGTGCTAAAAATCTGAGGTGGCTTAGGAAGGATGAGTTTCCTTTTGCTTTTTACTAGATGCTAAGCCATGATGTAGAAAATCTAGAGTTGGCTTGTTATGAAACATTCTTTGAAGAAAATTTTTCCAAATGGCTTCTAAAACTCAACTCTCAAAATAATACAAAACACTTTTATGATGTTTCATGGCTAGCAATGAAATCAATCATTATCTAATTCTAAGCATATGAGTACCCTTGGATACATTTGAAAAAATTGGAACTTATTAGAGAATAGTAGCATGACCTCTTGAGAAAATATCCTTTTTATGTCAAGGATGAATCATGTTAATATTTTAGAAAAGAAAACCTTGATAGTTAGGAAGTTTAAAACTATTGCTAAAATGGTATGACTAGGATATTGAGGTGTCTTCGGGGCATTATTTTTTTTGGAATTAAACTCTTATGTCTAAATGACCATACAATGGCATTGCCTACAAGACTAAAAAATATAAAAAGTTGGGCATTTTAAGATATTTTTAATTGTTGGATTGACAGTTGACTAATTGAAAACTGTTTGAATTTGTCGATGAGATGACTAGCTTAGTTTGCCTATAAAAAATTTTATCTAAAAGATACAAATAAACATGTCCACAACTTTTGTGACATTTTAGTAAAAAATATTGAATTTTTTAATAGTTAAAGAGAATAAAAATAATAAAGCCTTTGGCTGCAACTTTATGAAGTAACATGTTGAGAAAGGCATATTTCTTTACTTCATGGCTTTGGCTTTTCCTTAATTAAATTCATCTTGTATACAGTGGCCTAATTGTATTCTTAACCATATAATGTTGTTTCATTTAAATGTGCATAAAGTACATTAAAATACATGCTATTATTGTTTACCACACTAATCTTCAGTTTTCAAAGCTTTGTTTATTCTATTTCCATGCTTTTGTGTTTGTTTAAAATATGTATTTGCGAACTTGTTTGGACACTTTTTTTGTGTTTCTAAATTTCATAAAGCTTAGATAAATAGATGTCATGCACAATGCAAGGAAGAATTTACATTTACATTATAAGGGAATGAAAACAATACCATTATATTGGACTAAGACTTGATCTCATTTCCTTTTATTCATAGTTTTAAACATTAGCATTGCCTCATTATATTAATAATTATTTAATCTAAACCTATGTGCTTAAATTTGCACACACACTATTGATTTGACAAAAACAAGAAATGGAAAAGATAGCACTATGAAAATTTTTGGGAGATCTAAGAAAGATGCCTACTATAGCCATTTAATTGATATAGATGGACTTTCATATGTTGGGTAGGTTATGCATGTGGCATTACATTTGTGGTATACTGGCTACATAAATTATTGTCACTTACAAGTTAATTTTTTCAATTTCTTTGGAGTATTGAAAGTGGAGGTCCTTATTGTTCTATCATCAATACTATAACTTCAAAAAGTATGTTGCATAATCTCAAAGGAGTAGAGGCCACTATTCTTGACTACGTGGTTGTCGTAGGCATAAAAATGAAAGATCCAATGTAGAAGGTACTACATTAGTGCTTAATTTAACTTTAAAAAAGGTAACAATTAAGGAAAAATATGAACATTGGCTTGTTAAAATGGCAATGTAAATTACATTTGCAAACTTGAAATTTACAAAATAAAAAATTTAGGTTTTATAATATATGTTTTTTTAAAAAATAGATTTGGTTTAGTTTTAGGACCATCATGTAGAGTGATGCTAACGTGCTCATTTCTTAATTTTGGGAAAAAAACCTTAATAGTGTTTTCCTCCATCATTACTCACATACTATATATCAAGAATTGTTTTTTCACTTTAAAAATATGAATTTTTAAATAAAATTCTTAGATAATCAAAGCACACCATGTAGTGCACTTAACTCTTACAGGTTTGTTACATTGCTAGCCATTGCTACCCTACAATGGGCTAGTGATGCATAGTCAACATAGTTCTTAACAAATCTCATCTTTTTTGATTTTGTTGAGTGTATTTACCCAATGATGGCTATGATGTAGTTTGTCCTAGTTGCTGAAGATTACCACTTGATGAACTGTGATATCGAGGATGCAATATCGCATCCACTATATCGAAGCCTACCATGCAATGTCGGATACCTGATGTTGAGACCTGCCTCCTTATCTATAAATAAGAGGTGGGCATACTTGGTTTTGCATTAGATAGTTAGACCTTTAACGAAACTCTTGCCTTTTCTCCCTCCTAGAGTTAGAATTATTTCTACATGCCCGCAGTAGGAGTCACAAAGTGAACAAATCTTTATTCGAGCATTGTGTACCTGAGCACACCTTGTGTATGACAATAAAAATGAACTTTATGATTAACCTTGAAGCATCCAGAATAGATTAGTTAATGTTAATTACTATTATTAAATGATTTCCTAGTTAATTAATGATTCTCTCTCACCCTACAACTCTCTTAATTAAGTACACATAGTACGATCACTTCGAGCATGTGTTTAACACTTGGTAACCAAGTAACGATTAGTGTTTGGTAATCCCATTAGTGTTGCACTGGTTCAGGATGTGTATGGCAAGTGAGAACGGATACTAGTGTTAGGATTAATTAAATCCTAGTTAATGAGTAGTTAAGTTAAATTAGTCACTTATTTATCTCAATCCTTCACTATTAGCACAGGACATAAAAACATAAAAGCTATAAAAATCATATGCCTCAAGCTTACTTAACCATGCAATTATGACATACAAGTAAGTTTGGGAAGACAATGATCAACCAACCTATTCTTGTTCCACAAGGGCACATAAGCACTTAGTCCTTGGAATTCAACTAGATCATGCATGAAATGCTCGTATTCGTATGGTTGAGCATAGGGGTACCTCACCGCTCATCATTGGCTTCATTACTAGGGACTTAGTTGTTTGTGCACTAATTAGGACTTAGGAAATCATTCACATCATTGGAACGAACCCTTAGGGTTGGTTGAGAAAATAATAAATAAAAATACATTGCACACTGAATAGAAAATTATGTCTCCTTCTTTGTACGAAAGTGCCTCACCACCTAGGTCTAAAACAAGAAACAATCGATGGTGTAATACACTTGACGTTGATCCCCTAGTCCCTCAACAGTTTCGAGTGGTATATATTCATCCTGATGAGTATATATCAAACTTCACCTTTATCCTCCATCAAGATGAACAACTACATTGGTGAGACTTAGAAGGTAACATAGTGTTACCTCCCAATCATTCAATCCCAAGCATGCTTCTTCATGCTCTCACATGAATTAGCATTCTACACTTACATGTAGAATACATTGTGCAAGACCATGACTTGAGAGAATACTATCCTACAAAGGCACAACATCAAAGGGACTTGCAATAGGAGAGACATCATAAGCCTTTGAAGGGTAACTGCTCCCAAGATGACCCACATGTCTTAAGCAAAAATGAGGGTGGTCAACCTACCTCAAGTAGTTGGCCAGACAATGATGTTCCTCCCCTTGACTTTAGCCAAGGGGTTGTGTATTAGAACCTTTGTTCCACTATTCATAACCTAGGTTCTGATACCCATGGGCACAAAGGATCTGAAAAAGGGACATGGACACATGATAAAGATGGACATTCTGATCGCAATCGTGATCGAGGCCATGACCACCAAAGAGAAGGTAGCAGACACTATCATGGTGATGGTTCCCCTTCTTCTTCACCTTCATCATCTCCTTCACCCTCTCCTTCAGTATCCATATGCAATGATAAAGAGAAAGACCATGGGGATAAACGTAGGCAAAGTGGAAGTCATAAGTGAAATAACCAGGAAAGGGAATGAGTCTAGAGAATCACAACATAGAAGAAGAGAGAGTAGGGAACAACATAGGCATCATAAACGCCATGGACAATATGATCACAATGAACCCCTACTCACTACTCGAAGTATGTTAGACATAACTAAGGCTGTTAGAATTCCAACTAGGCACCAAAAAGATAGTAGGATCAAGAGATTAGATATAAACAATATCCCACAATTTGAAGGGGGATACAACGCTGATCCTCAGAATGACTTTCAAGAATTCCATGATGCATGTGCATTACAAAACATAGAAAATGAATAGCAAACACTTAAGTTGTTTCCGCAGACACTAGTTAAAGAAGTGGAAAGTTGGTATTGGTCCTTAGAATCAGAGTCCATTTGTAGGTGGAGTCCTATGTTAGAATTATTCAACGATAAGTACCAAACATACTCTCGAGTGTCCAACTTGTGAAAGCAAATCCAAGGATGGAAACAAGGAGAACATGAACCCTTGGATGCTACCATGGGCTGATAGTATGCACTATTACATTGTTGTCCTAGCCATGGTTATTCACAAATGGATCAACTGTGCCATCTCGTAGATGGGCTTAGGCATGAAATGAGAAGAACCGTTGGGACCTATGCCCAAGGAAAACTATCTGAGCTTAGGTCCCATCAAATTCAAATACTATTGGAGCAAGTTGCTAAGGAAGAAGCTGAGCTATGGAAGAGAGAAAGTCTAGAAGAGTATAACCAAGGTCCTTCCCTTTAGAAGAGGGGAGTAAGTTTTTGTGAGGATGGAGAAGAGTCACCACTCGAAGAGATGGTGAATAGGAAAACTTTGCCTATCAAAAATTTTACATTAGAAGTATTGAAAAAGGTAGACCAAATGTGGGATTCCCTAGATAATAGGTTTCAAAATGTTCTTAAAATAGTAGAGGAGTCTATAGAGCAAGGTAGTGATCACGAAAAAAGAAAAAAGAGAGAAGCTAAACATGCATGTAGCAAGGGTAAGGGCAAAGTTTCCATCATTGAAGAGGTTGTGAATTTGGAAACAGACAATGATAGTGGATGCGAGATATGTCAATATGACCATCCTAAGGGATGTTGCTTTGTAATATCACATCTACAGGAGTCTAGGGTGTATGCACTTAACCCATGATTGAACAAATGGCAAACACCCCGAAGGTTACCTTACCTCCAAGGTAATCCAAGATAGTTACACCAACCCTTAATGTATTATCCCAGTAGAACTCCACCACAACCGATTAAGCAATATCAACACTGGCAATACCCACAATCATGGGGAATGCTACCACCAAGGAAATAGTATCCTTACTGGCAACCTGACCCATATGGATATTATGTGCACCAGTCAGTCTCTCCACGTGACTCTACTAGTCATGTTACACCTCAATCTCACTACCAAGCTCATGAGTATTATAGGACTCTTTCTCCTAGGGGTGATGTTCCACAAACATAGCATCCTTCTCATCTGGCCGCATCTCTTCCACCAATAGCTCCACTACCACTTGCTCCAACTATGTAAGGTGAAATCCCTACCCAGCCGTAGCAACATAACGCTACAAGGGTTGTTAGCTCTCAACCTACTATTGGTTCCAACAACCACATGAAGAAAAGACCTTTCTTTAGAACCAATAGTCCAACTAAGCCCTTGTAATCACAAGTGGATGATTCCTTAGACTCCTCAGTATCAATCAAAACTTCAGAGCCCCCTTCAACCCAATCACTGCACTCAACACATATGGTCATGCTAACACATTATATCACTAATTAGATTAAAGCTAGCCATCTTTCCATGAAATTATCTAATCTTGGATGTTCTCTGATATACTTACAAATTACTAGAAACAAACTGTGTAAGGCTCTTTTGGATTCAGGTTCCAGTGTCAACTTAATTTCTCAATAAATGTATAACTCTTGAAACCTACCTCCATTGAGAAAGAGCAACATTCATTTAGAGTTGGTTCATCAATCCATCACTATCCCATTGGGACTAGTGGAGGAAATTGTTACCATTATTTGTGGGTGGTCATATCTAGCTGACTTCCTAGTGATTCAAGTGAACAACAATAAGGGGAACTTCCCAATCATCATGGGAAGGGCATGGCTATGCACAGTTGATGTGTGCTTAGGAATCCATGATTTTTCCCTAGAAATATCAAAGGAAAATATATTCAGGAAGATCGAGAAGAAAAACATTCCATGCATTGCATACAGTGACAATGGATGTAATTACGTGTAGAGGTCATGGGTTGTGCAGAGTTTAACATTGCCTGCATGCAATCAGTGTGCACAAGTGATCAACATACAAAGATGCCTGTATGCAGTAGCCACATGATAGGAAGGCATCTAGTGGCTGATAGCTAATCAAGAAAGTAGTTCAATCATATGCATGGAACCAATTAAGGGTTTAACTTGCACTTAGTTTGATAGCATAGACACATTAGAGAAAGTCCACCACCAAATTCCAAGCCTTAGAATTGAAAATATCAACTGGGGAAAGTTGAAAATCCATAAGAAATTTAATAAAGAGCCCATCGAGCTAAAACTGTTGCCCACTAGTATGGAATACACGTTCCTTAAAAATGGAAAACCAGTAATTATTAATGCTAAGGTTGCTTCACAACAAAAAGAGAGACTACTAAAGGTAATAAATAAATGGTTGAAAGCCTTTGCTTGGTAATATCCTAAATTAACTAGAATAGATCCTAGGATATGCCAACATAGGATTTACATCAACCCCTCCATGAAGCCTCAAAGACAACTGCAGAGGCAATTGAACCCAAAGCTAAAGCAAGTAGTTAAGAAAGAAATCGAACAACTTCTTAAGGTTGGGTTCATATACCTCATTGCTAATAGCGAATGGGTTAGCCCCTTAGTTATTGTGTATAAAAAGGAAGGAAAATGGAGGGTGTGCATAGATTTTAGGCTACTAAATATGGAAACATTCAAAGATCACTTCCCATTGTCATTTGTTGACCAAGTCTTAGACACCATCATAGGGCATCGCTATTACAGTTTTCTAGATGGATATAGTGGATATAACCACATACAAATTGCCCCAGAAGACCAAGCAAAGACTATGTTCACTAGTCCTTGAGAAATGTTTGCATATAAAAAGATGTTGTTTGGTTTGTGCAATGCCCCTACAACATTTCAATGACTAGTTCTAAGCATATTCCAGTAGAAGATAGGGAACAATGTGGAGGTCTTTATGGATGACTTCTCCACTTATGGAGAAAACTTTGATCAAGCCTTGGATTGGTTAGAGAAAGTGTTAAAAAGAGGTGTAGAAACCAATTTGAGGCTCAACTAGTAGAAATGACATTTGACGGTCCAAGAAGGCATAGTACTAGGGCACAAAATCTCACACACAGGGATAGAGGTAGACCCCAAAAAAATCAAAGTTATCCATGGAATCACCCATCAACTGGAAACTGTGAAAGATATTTGGTCATTTCTTGGATACACTGGCTACTATAGGAGATTTATTGAGAACTTTTCAAAGGTTGCCAAACCATTTGTGGAATTAATGAAAAATGACCTACCTTTCAAGTTGACTAGGGAATGCAAATTAGCTTTCCAAACTTTAAAACAAAAGCTAGTAGAAACACCCATTCTACAAGCTCTTGATTGGTCCAAACCATTCCATATCATGATTGACGCATTCAACTATGCCTTAGGAGCCATACTTACATAGTTAGGTGACCAGAAGCATCCTTATTACATCCACTGTGCAAGTAGAAGTATTGTTGGTGCACAATTTAACTACACTACAATAGAGAAAGAATTAATGGCTATAGTGTTTGCACTAGAAACGTTTAGACACTATGTATTGGAATATAAAGTATATATACTTATAGATCATAGTGTAATAAGGTTCCTCATGAATAAGCCAACGGTAAGCCCTCGTATCATATGATGGCTTGTAATCTTACAAGAGTTCGATCTTATGATGATCGATCATAAAGGCATCGAGAACATAGTTGCTAATCATTTATCTTAATTGAGATGGGACAACAAAGAGCATGAGTATCAAATTTTTGATTATTTCCCTAATGAATTCCTCTTTGCTGGTGTAGTGAATAATCAATCACCCATGAAGAAAAACTAGTACAGTAGCATTCTTACCTATCTCCTCACCCAACAAATACCACAAGAGTTAAACCTTAAGAAGAAACAATAGTTTCTTCACTGAGCCAAATGCTTTATGAAGATCAATGGGACACTTAACAAAGTGTGCCTCGATGGCTTGGTTTGATGGTGTTTTCCCAATATAGATCAACTACGAGTTGTCCAAGATGCTCATGAGGGCCCTTGTGGGCACCATTATGCTAGGAAATGAACAACTATCAAGATCTTGCTTGCAGGGTATTATTGGCCTACATTGTTTTGGGATGCCCATCAATTCATCCAATCATGTGAGTGTTGTCAACATGATGGGGGAATGACTACTAGAATAGAGGGTCCACAACAATGGATCCAACCTTTAGAAGCCTTCAACATTTGGGGAATTGATTTTATGGGGCCAATTACACTAATGTCCAATGGAAAAGCTTATATTGTTGTTGTTGTTGATTACCTAAAAAAATGGATAGAAGTAGCTACTATTAAGGATTGTACATTATCTATAGCTACATGATTTGTTCAACAAAAAATCATGAACAAGTTTGAAGATAATGATACACACTTCACAGGTGCATCTTTTCAAAAATTAATGCAACGCTTAGGGGTTGAGCATAAATTGACTACACCATACCACCCCCAAGCAAACGGTCAAGCAAAGGTCACCAAAAGGGAGATTATGAAGATATTGACAAGAACCATTAGCAAGTTTAGGTAAGAATGGAGCACTAAACTGAATGATGCTCTTTGGGAATACCACTCCACATGGAAACTCCCTACAGGCTACTCTCACAATGAGTTAGTGTATGATAAATTACCAATGCTTTCCATTCAAACTGAGCTTCGTACACTATCCATGACATGTGACCTCAATCTTCACCTTGATCTAGCATAGAAACAATGGTTGGTAACCCTTAACTTACTAGATGAAAACTAACTAGCTGCCCTATCATCTAACAAATTGCACAAGAAATTCAATAAACAATGTCATGACCTAAGGATTAGGAAACTTAAATATCAACCAGGAGATAAGGTTCTCTACTGGAATCTCACACATGTGCCACAATGTAGTAAATTTCAAATACTATGGAAAGGACCTTATATTATTTATGTAACCTTTCCTTTAGGGGCCATGAAAATATACAAACTTGAGAGCCCGGACAAGAAACTATTGGTCAACGTGCAACAAACCAAACCTTTCCATGACCTTAGGATAGCCAGTACACATGCTACCTCTGTTTATGGACAACCTTGCTTACTATTTTGGATCTCCTCCTTCCAACTCAATAGTGTGGGAGATGGCCACCTATGCTAACCATTCTAGGCCCTCAGTTCTTTTTGAATTTTTGTTTTACACATTTTTCCAACTTTTTTTTTTACACCATCGTTCACATTTTTACTATTTCTTTGTTTTCTTAATTTACTTTTATTCATCATCTAATAAGTGCTCATGATGGTGGATTGAATTATATCATATTGATTGTTAATGTTTGGTTTTTACCTTTGAATTAAGATGTTGATATTAAGGTATGGTTCTTTTGGTAAAATAGGCAATGAGTCCACACCGTCCACTCATCCATTCAACTCTATGGTCTCCTTTGGCTTGGAACTATACAGTCCCTATTTTCTAAGTAAACTTGTTAATAAATTGGTGGCTTGGTATTTTTCAAACCAAGGACAGACTCAAAGGATGAAAGGGTGTGACTTTAAGGGGATTCGATGCATTTGTGTTGGCCATTCCCTTGGGTGATTGGATGTTTTTTCTTGGGATTTCCACCATTCTGACATTGTTCAAATGTCAGGAAGCTAAGTGAATAAAAATAAGTCTTTGCATGGTGTGGTTCTCATGCAAAAAAGAAGAAGAAGAAGAAGTGAGAATTCAAAGCACACCCCTTAGACATAATAAAGCAATATGGGCTAAAAGAATTGGTTATGGAATTGGAAAGACATGTTACCCATGCCTAAAGGTTCCCTCTAACTAAGGCCTTTTCTTACTTTCTACTTCTCCATCTTGGTCTCCTTGGAATGATGGTGACTCTTTCTAGAAGCATTCTTATTACTTCAAGTGGATGGATTGGTCAAGTGTGTTGATGTGAGGTCACTGGATGTGGTTTATTTGAGTCCATATTTGGAATGAGTTTCACTCAATCATATTAACCATGAAATACACAAGGGACTTTACACAACTGTGTTCTTGGGATTCCATTACATTCTCTCCTCTTCATCTTTTTTGCCATTTTTCCACCTCATTTTTGGTTTTATCATTAGTCTAGTTTTGGATTGATGCATTTTTTCTCCTTGGTGAATTTTTGTGGGTAACTCTTTAACTCTTACTTCAAAATGCAATTCCTAAAGCCTACAAACTCTTTGGTTTATGGGTTTCTCAGGGCATAAAATGCATGAGCCTGCTTTGGGGAGGACCCACTAGCATTCCTTTTTGGTGTAATTGTTAACTTTTTTTCCTTAAACATTTCCTGCAACTAGTCATCTCTTGTTTCATCCCCATCCATGACATCCATTTTATTGGCGTTGCCATTGTTATTTTTTTCCATCTTTCTTGTTCCTCATATTTTTCCATCTTATAGCTACCAAAGCTTCACTCTTAAGCATGGGGGACCTAGCACAAATCTTTCAATTTTTTCCCATTCTACTATTTGCCTAGCCCCTACACCTTGGGTGGTCACCAGTGATAAATATTTAAACTAGTTTCTACCATAACCACAACTCAGCCAATGTGCTGCATATCAAGGCAAGGTACCAACTTTATTGTGATTCATCTATCCTTGCTCATTTGTGACTGTGTTGTGTGTGTAGATGGCAATCATACAAATAATGGACTGGGCTTGGAGGAAGCACTTAGGATGGACTGGAACTAGAGCATTTATGAAAGAAGCAAGTTTGGTGGTGTGGCTATGGATAAATAATGGAAGGTGCAATCTTGGTATTGGTAGCAACATGCTTCATTTTATTTCTCTCTCTTTCTCTTCAAGCTACCAAATAAAGTCTTGGATGTCATTTATGTATGAGTGTTCACCACAATGGTCATGAACACTAATGTTGTAATATGCTTATTCATCCATTCACTGGGCACGTTGAGTCTGTCATCCCATTCCATCTTTAGTTGTCAATTAGTTAATAATCCCATACCTTCCCAATATTTTTTAATGAACTCGAGGATGAGTTTTCATTCAGTCATGAGGGTTTGATGAACTGCGATATTGGGGCCACAATATCGCATTCATAATATTGAAGCCTACCATGCAATGTTGGATACCTGATATTGGGACATACCTCCTTGTTTATAAATAATAGGCAGGCATACTTGGTTTTGCATTAGATAGTTAGACCCTTAGCCAAACGCTTGCCTTTTCTTCCTCCAAGAGTTAAAATTATTTCTACATGCCTGCAGTAGGAGTTACAAAGTGAACAGATCTTTATTTGAGCATTGTGTACCTGAGCACACCTTGTGTACGACAATAAAGATGAACTTTATGATAAACCTTGCAGCATCCAAAATAGATTAGTTAATGTTAATTACTATTATTAAATGATTTCCTAATTAATTAATGATTCTCTCTCACCCTACAACTTTCTTAATTAAGTACACATAGTACGATCACTTCGAGCATGCATGTAACACTTGGTAACCTAGTAACAATTAGCATTTGGTAATCCTAGTAGTGTTGCACTAGTTCAGGATGTGTATGGCAAGTGAGAACAGATACTGGTGTTAGGATTAATTAAATCCTAGTTAATGAGTAGTTAAGTTAAATTAGTCACTTAGTTATCTCTCTCCTTCACTACTAGCGTAGGACATAAAAACATAAAAGCTATAAAAATCATATGCCTCAAGCTTACTTAACTATGCAATTGTGACATACAAGTAATTTTGGGAAGACAATGATCAACCAACCTATTCTTGTTCCACAAGGGCACATAAGCACTTAGTCCTTGGAATTCAACTAGATCGTGCATAAAATGCTCATATTCGTATGGTTGAGCATAGGGGTACCTCATCGCTCATCACCACTTTTTTAGGAGAGTAATGAAGCCAAGTCTAATATTCTACTTAACGCCCATAGTTATGCCTCTAATTCTTCTTCATCATCATTCTAGCCTTGTTCCAAAAAATGGGGTTTTCTAATAGCTATACCTTTAATTGTAACCCTTAAAATCTATTTCTGACAAATTGTAACTACATTGTACTATGAGGTTTTAATTGTCATCCTTGATTTTGGGGCATTCACATTATAATTTTTATCCCTAGTTTTGGGTTCTGACTATAGATTGTTTATTATGCTTGATTTAGGGGTTTGATAATTTGTTATTGTTAATGATATCTACAATCTAAGGGTCTATTGGAATGGGGAGGTTTTGAGGTGGAGGTAGAGAGTGAGGCTATGCTATATTCACTGAAAATCTTAGATGTTCAGGTAGTAAAAATAATTTTCCTTATTATGAAACTTCAATCATTAGTAGAAATCCAAAGAAAGGATAACTAAGATGTTGTCATTTTGTTAAAATTGAAAATTTAAAGAAAGCTTTGCCTTGTATTAACAGATCACCTCAAACTAAAACATGATGATGCTAACCTTAGTAAAGCTAGCCACTTTGGATTAGCAACCATTGAGAGGCGTAAAGTGTTGTAAAAATTTAAAGCTTTTGAGCTAGGTCATGGCTATTCTTCTAAATCTATAAGTAACAATAAATGGGAATTCTATCTTTTTTGGTGTTTAGTTAGTGCTATCATATTTGATAGTTGTGTCTTGTGTTATTTGTTGACACATGAAGACACCAAATGCCTACACATTCCTAAATGGTGTCTATAGTTATTTATATTTCATGTGTTCATTCAATTAAAGGAGATCTTGTCCATGTGGATTTTTATGTGAAGGATATTCCACAGAAGGTAGTCCACACCTAGCTAGTTTTTCATGTGCTTGTTTCTTTGTGTTAGCAGTGGGAAAATTTTTCCAAATGATAGCTAAGTATTTGAAAGCAAAATAGCTTTGTCTTCAAGGGGGAAACTATTGAAGAGTGATGTAGCTAAGTTTTCATCTTATAATTTTTGCCTCTCATAGTGGTTCTAGACATATTTTTTTGACACATTGTAAATTTAAGCTACCAATAAGTTGATTGTCATCCTTGAATTTGAGGCAGTTCTATAATAATTCTCATCCCAATATTTGGGTGTAGCAAACTGATTGTCATCTTGATTTTGGATTTTGACAATTTGTAGTTGTTCATGATGTCTGATGAGAGCAGTTACTTTAGTAGTTATTTTAATTATTAGAGCAATTGCTCTAGTGGTTACTCTAGTAGTTACTCTAATTATTAGAGTGGTTACTCTACCAGTTATTCTAATTATTAGAGTGGTTACTCTAGTAATTACTCTAGTAGTTATTCTAATTATTAGAGTGGTACTCTAGTGGTTACTTTAGCAGTTATTCTAATTATTAGAGCAGTTACTCTAATTATTAGAGTAGTTGCCCCCAAGCCTATAAATAGAGTGCCCAGGCACACAATTGGAAAGAAGTCTTTTAGCAGTCAAGTAGCAAAACTCTTGTAGTATATTTGAAAGTTAGAGTATTCTCTAAGTGCCCATAGTAGGAGGTCTAAGTATGGATGGATCTTTATTCGAGCATTATGTAGCTGAGCACACTTTATGTACGACAATAAAGATGAGTTCTTTGATTCATCCTTGCAACACTTGAGATTTGTTTTCTTACACATTTCTTTTATTTTATTTTCTTATGCATTTATTTTATTTTATTTTATTTTATGCACTTTACATTTATGTTATTAGCATAGCAATTTATTTTGATCAATTAAGCAAATCATTAAATTACACAAGCACGACCACTTCGAACATGTGTGTAATGCTTGGTAACCTAGTAACAATTAGCATTTGGTAATCCCAGTAGTGTTGCACTAGTTCAAGATGTGTATGACAAGTGGGAATGGATGTTGGTGTTCAGATTAGTTAGAACTAAGTTAATGAGTAGTTAGGTTAAATTAGTCACTTAGTTACCTCTCTCCTTCCCTACTAGCATAGGACATAAAAACATAAAAGCTATAAAAATCATATGCCTCAAGTTTACTTAACCATACAATTGTGACATACAGGTAAGCTTGGGAAGACAACAATCAACCAACCCGTCTTTGTTCCACAAGGGTGCATAAGCACTTACTACTTGAAATTCGACTGGATCATGTGTGAAACGCTCATATTCGTATGGTTGAGTGTAGGGGTACCTCATTGCTCATCATTGGCACCATTGCCAGGGAATTAGTTATTTGTGTGCTAACTAGAACATAGGAAATCATTCACATCATTGGAACAAATTCTTAGGGTTGATTGAGAAAATAATAAAGAAGAATACATTGCACACTGAATAGACAAGTATGTCTCCTTCTTTGTATGAGAGCACCTCACCACCTAGGTCTAAAATAGAAAAAAATCGACAGCGTAATACACATGACGTTGATTCACCAGTCCCTCAACAAGTTCGAGTGGTATATATTCATCCTGATGAGTATATAATAGACTTCACCTTTATCCTCCATTAAGATGAACAATTGCATTAGCAAGACTTAGAAGGTAACATAGTGTTACCTCCCGATCATTCAGTCCTAAGCATGCTTCTTCATTCTCTCACATGAATTGGCATGCTGCACTTACATGCAGAATACATTGTGCAAGACCATGACTCAAGAGAATACCATCCTATAGAGGCACAACATCAAAGGGACTTGCAACAGGAGAGACATCATAAGTCTTTGAAGGGTAAGTGGTCCTAGGATGCCCCACATGTCTTAAGCAAAAATGAAGGTGGTGAACCTACCTCAGGCAATTGACCACACAACGATGTTCCTCCCCTTGACTTTGGCCAAGGGGTTGTGTATTAGGACCTTCATTCCACTATTCATAACCTAGGTTCTGATACCCATGGGCATAAAGGATCTGAGGAAGGGACATGAACACATGATAAAGGTGGATATTCTAATTGCAATCATGATCGAGGCCGAGACCACATAACAGAAGGTAGTAGACACCATCATGGTGACAGTTCTCCTTCTTCTTCACCTTCATCATCTCTTTCATCCTCTCATTCAGTGTTTAGATGTAGTCATAAAGAAAAAGACCATGGGGATAAAGGTAGGTAAAGTGGAATTCATAAATGAAATAGCTAGGAAAGGAGACAAGGGCACTCTAGAGAGTCATGACATAGAAGAAGGGAGAGTAGGGAAAAACGTAGGCATCATAGACGCCATGGACGAGATGATCATGATGAATCCCTACTTGCTACTCAAAGTATGTTGGACATAACTGAGGCTATTGGAATTCTAACAAGGCACTAGAAAGATAGTAAGATCAAGAGATTAGATATGAACATATCCCACGATTTGAAGGGGGTTACAACGCTAATCCTCATAATCATTTACAAATATTCTATGATGTGTGTGCATTATAGAATAGAGAGAACAAATGGCAAAAACTTAAGTTGTTCTCACGGACATTAGTTAAAGAAGTAGAAAGCTGATATCGATCTTTAGAACCGGAATCCATTCATAGGTGGAGTACTATGTTAGAACTATTTAATGACAAGTACCAAATGTACTCCCAAGTGTCTAACTTGCGAAAGCAAATCCAAGGCTGGAATTAAGGAGGACATGAATCCTTGAATGCTACCATGGGCTGATACTATGCACTATTACATCATTGTCCTGGCCATGGTTATTCGCAAAGGGATCAACTGCACCATCTCGTGGATGGGCTTAGGCATAAAACGAGAAGAACCCTTGGGATTTATGCCCAAGGAAGACTATTCGAGCTTAGGTCCCATCAAATTCAAAGACTATTAGAGAAAGTTGCTAAGGAAGAAGGTGAGCTATGAAAGAGAGAAAGTGCGAAAGATTATAACCAAGATCCTTCCCTCTGGAAGAGGGGTGTAAGATTTTATGAGGATGAAGAAGAGTCACCACTCGAAGAGATGGTGAATAGGAAAAATTTGCCTATCCAAAACTTGACATCAGAAGTATCAGCAAAGATAGACCAAATGTGGGATTCCACAGATAATAGATTTCAATCTATTCTCAAAATAGTTGAGGAGTGTAGAGAGCAAGGTAGTGATTGTGAGAAAAGAAAAAAAAGAAGGTTAAACATGCACGTAGCAAGGGTAAGGGCAAGGTTGCCATCATTGCAAAGGTTGTGGATTTGGAAACAGATGATGATAGTGGATATGAGATATGTCAATATGACCATCCTAATGGATGTTGCCCTATAATCTCACATCTACAAGAGTCTAGGGTGTATGCACTTAACCCATGATTAAACAAAAGGCAAACATTTGGAAGGTTACTTTATCCTCAAGGTAACCCAAGGCAATTCCACCAACCCTTAACATATTATCCTAGTGGAACTCCACCACAAGAGATTAAGCAATATTAATAGTGGCAGCACCCACAATCATGGAGAATGCCACCACCAAGGCAACAACATCCTTACTAGAAACCTGACCCATA
The DNA here is from genome assembly GCA_015680685.1 of Gnetum montanum. Taxonomy (NCBI): domain Eukaryota; kingdom Viridiplantae; phylum Streptophyta; class Gnetopsida; order Gnetales; family Gnetaceae; genus Gnetum; species Gnetum montanum. Next base: position 189,631 of record MNCI01028137.1, read on the forward strand.
TGGATATTACATATAGCAACTAATCTTTCCACATGACTTTATTGGTCACATCACTCCTCAACCTCACTACCAAGCCTATGAGTATTATGGGACTCCCTCTTCTAGAGGTGATATTTTGCAAGCATATCATCCTTCTCATCCAATCGCATCTCTTCCACCAATAGCTCTACTTGCACCTACTCTAGCGATGCAAGGTGAAATCCCTACCTAGCCATAGCAACGTAATACAATGAGGGCTATTAACTCTCAACCTACTATTGGTTCCAACAACCACATGAAGAAAAGATCTTTCTTTAAAACCAACAATCCAACCAAACCCTTGCAATCATAAGTGACTAATTCCTTAGATGCCTTAGTATTAATCAAAACTTCAATGCCCCCTTCAACCCAATCACTGCATTCAATGCATATGATCATGCTAACACATGCCATCACCGATTGGATCAAATTTGGCCACCTTCCTAGAAAATTCTCTAATCCTAGGAGTCCTCTGATATACTTACAAATCATTAGAAATGTGTTGTGAAAGGCTCTTTTGGCTTCATTTTTTAGTGTCAACTTGATTTCTCAAGAAATATACAAGGCTTGGAACTTGCCTCCATTGAAAAAGGGCAACATCCATCTAGAGTTGGCCAACCAGTCCATCACTATCCCATTGGGACTAGTGGAAGACATTGTTACCACTATTTGTAGGTGATCATACCTAGCTGACTTCTTAGTGATTCAGGTAAACAATGGTAAGGGGGACTTCCCAATCATAATGGGAAAAGCATGGCTAAGCACCATTGACACACGCCTAGGAATCTGTGATCTTTCCCTAGAAATATCAAAGGAAAATACATTTAGAAGGATTGAGAAGAAGAAAGTTCCATGCATCGCATATAGTGACACACGGTGTAATTGCGTGCAGAGGTCATGGTTTGTGCAAAGTTAGCATTGCCTATATGAAATCACAGTGCACAAGTGATTAACATACAAAAATGCCTATATGCAGCAGCCACATGACAGGAAAACACCCAGTGGCTAATAGCTGATCAAGAAAGTAGTTCACTCATATGCATGGAACCAACTAAGGGTTTGACTTGTGCTTACATCAATAGCATAGACACCTTTTAGCAGTCAAGTGCCCAGGTGCACAATTGGAAAGAAATATTTTAGCAGTCAAGTAGCGAAACTCTTGTAGTCTATTTGAAAGTTAGAGTATTTTCCAAGTGCCTGCAGCAAGAGGTCTAAGTGTGGATGGATCTTTATTCGAGCATTATGTACCTGAGCACAACTTGTGTACGGCAATAAAGACGAACTCCTTGATTCGTCCTTGCCGTACTTGAGATTTGTTTTCTTACAAATTTATTTTATTTTGTTTTCTTATGCATTTATTTTATTTTATTTTATTTTATGCACTTTACATTTATGTTATTAGCACAACAATTCATTTTGATTAATTAAGTAAATCGTTAAATTACACAAGCACAACCACTTCAAGCATGTGTGTAATGCTTGGTAACCTAGTAACGATTAACTTCAGGATGTGTACGACAAGTGGGAAAGTATGCTGGTGTTAGGATTAGTTAGAACTTAGTTAATGAGTAGTTAAGCTAAATTAGTCACTTAGTTACCTCTCTCCTTCCCTACTAGCACAAGACATAAAAACATAAAAGCTATAAAAATCATATGCCTCAAGTTTACTTAACCATGCAATCGTCACACACAGGTAAGCTTGGGAAGACAATGATCAACCAACCCATCCTTGTTCCACAAGGGTTCATAAGCACTTAGTCCTTGGAATTCGACCGGATCGTGTGTGAAACACTCGTATTCGTATCGTTGAGCATAGGGGTACCTCGCTGCTCATCAATGTCTATTAACCAATAACCTATTTTTGAAATGCAAGAAGCAAAGAGTCTAGTTTTCCCATAAATATTCTCTCCAATATGTATGCTTTTCTATGGATGTTTCCCTTTCATGTTAAAGGGTTTTATCATGAAAATTCTATTATCTTTTCTCTTTTCCTATGTATTGCTAAAACTCTATTACTATGTATTGAGTCACAAAATACTGGTGATTTTGCATAGAGTAAATCCTTCATTTTGGGGTTTTAATGGCATTCATATTGATTTTCAAGTAAAAGGAAACAATATTTCAAGTTTTGGGGAAAGATCATGTGTCTCCCACCCTAGGATCAACATGAAAGACACTAGTAAGTGATACAAGTTTATACACGTTTTTGTATGTCATAATGCTATTTGAAAATATGGTTCTTTTAAATAATGAGTCTAGAAAATTTTGAAGTATTAAAATTCAGCTACAAGAATGACTTTGAAATCAAATTGAATTAAATTATAAGGTTATAATATTCAAATTTGTTTAAATATATGTGAAAAGTTATTATAATTGAGTGCTGTTTAGCAATATAAATATCATTACATTCCACAAATAACAATGGTGTTAACACAATTTTTTAAAACTCATTTTGATAACTGTCACATAAATTTTGAATAGTCTTAGGAACTAAATGAGTGGATGAAACAATCTCTCATATGTTTTTGGAAATGTATTTTAAAGTATGTTTACATGTCTTCAGAAACTAATATATTATATCATGGTAGGCTGGCAGCCTCAAGGTTCAGTTTGTTGATGCAGATCCATTTGGAAAATCTGGCAAAGATGAGGGAAAGGAATCTGAGGAGTCTCCTATGAATGTGTTTGGCCCTATTTTAGCATCACATGGTTTCAATTATCATGGTACTGAAGCTTTATATACTAGCACACTTGGGTAGAGGTTACTTGTGAGATATTTATTGGTCCATTTTATTATCAGCGACTTCGACACATGATTTCAGATAAGTTTCAGGTAATGATTTTTTATTCTTTTCTCCTTTTTCAACAGTGAGTACTTTTGAGATGATGAATAAAATTTCATTTCTTTGGGTTCACAGCGTATCATAAATCTGATTTCACTTCCATCATAACCAAAAGCATATGTTCTTTCAATTCTTATCAATTGATCATTTGGTACAGGTAAGGGTAAGTGAACCAATTAATCTGTTACAAAGAAACCCATAAACGTTCTTATTTATTACATGATAGACTACACACAAGTTCTGATTACCATGTTGCTGATGTCTGTTCAAAATGTGGAAATCTGTTGTCAACTATGTTTTCACCTAAAAAGCCAAAACGTGATTTGCTTGGTGATACCCGAAAAGATTCTGTAGCGCTGTCGGCTATTCCCCACAACAACATGAAGAAGAAATTCTACAAGGTATGCAATTCAGGTCAACATGTTGAGTCAGTGGCAATGCCAGACGTCTTCGCTCCTTGGCAGCAGAATTAGGTGCAATGAACATTAAATTGGCCCTTAATATTGCTGATGCTGCATGAAGGTTTTATTCAATGATCTAGATATGTATCTAATATTTAAATGTGTATTTCATCTGCAAATTAAAAGTGTGGTGCTGGCTAGAATAATGATAAAATTATTGGTACCATCCGTTCACATATTATTACTTAATGCCAGGAAGAGAGATGGGTTCTCTATGGATGTCTTGAGCCAAAATTTTGATCTATGGTTTTTGGAATTCTAGTTAAACAGATGCCTTTTCTAACCTTATGAATCCCGTTAGTATGTAAGATTATATTCTTAAGAGTAACCTAGGGAAGAATTGATAGCATCCTATGCCAAAATCTAATTTTAAAAGCAAAACCATAATTTGATAGGACTTTCTTAATGTTTAATGTTTGCTTAATGTATTTTTAGTTGGTTGGAATTCTTTTTCTTTCTTTCTTAGTTGGGCGTACATTACCACAAAAGCATTCTTATTCATGTATACTTTATTTTTTCAAGTTTCAAGTTCTTTGGATGATGCTACTTAACAATTTTATTTATGTATTTTTAGATGTGTTATCTATTTTACCATCATTCATAGTTCATCTTTTTCAATGTTCTTTGAACATGAGGTTTTGGTTGGAAATAAAGTTGATTTTATTATAAATGATCCAAGCACACATAACATTGATTAAGTACTTGAATTATTCTAATGAAAATACCTCAAAGTTAGGATGAATTCTAGCTATCTATTTTGTTATAAATGATTCATATGTTTAACCTCATTGAGTTACCCTATTTTTCATTGACCAATTTGGTGATTAAAATCATTTTGATTTCTAAGTAATCATATTAGAGAATCAACAGTATTTTTTAAGTGGTTAGCTCATTATTGTGTTAGGCAAGAGGTTGTTGGTTTGATTCATACTTGAGCAAGTCACAAAAACAAGGATAGTGACTTAAGAGTCTTCATGCGTAAAGAGAAGTTGGCTTTAGCAAGGAAGTGGGTCCTTGAAGATTAGTATATAGCTTAGAAACTATGTGATGTAGGCCTCTTGGTGATTGTAATTTAAAGTATACATTTATTGAAATGATTGATTGTGAAGCAATTTTGACATAGAAAAATCCAAAATCGTAAAGCACTAGAAATATTTAAAAATTCCAAAATTAGTAAAAATTTCTAAAAACCCTAGAACTCAAAAACTTTTAGGAAAGAAATTGAAAACCCCTCAAAATCCTAAGCCTTATAACTTTAGAAATCTCAAAAAACCTTGAATGTAATACATTTTTTTCTACCAAGAATACTATTAACTCCAAGATTAAAAGTAGTGTCGACAAAAAAGTTATAATTGATGGTAAAGATTCATAATATAAGATCAATAATAAGTGACAAGGTGAAGATCTTTTACTACTTTCTTACTTTGAAAAAAATATTGGTATTAAGCCATAGCTCTTTATCTCGAATGCTTTTGCTATTTCAATTTCAAGCATGGATGTTGAAAAATGATGTAAATTTTGTTAAGACTAGGATTTTCCTCCCTACTAATAATTGATTTTTTTACTTAATTTTTCAAAATTTTAATTGTGAACAATTGAGTAGATAGTCGTACCATTAGAAATTTTTTTCTTTCCATATTTTTTTGATGATGTGTATTCATTGTCAAGCTTGTGATGTACCTTGAATTTTCTTTGCTCATTATTAATATTTTTCATCAAAACCATGTTGTATATCCTCTTTTTTCATAGTATGCTTCTCATTGATTACCCATAGAATAAAAAATTCATGATATATTAAAAATAAATAGAACTTGATAATTAAGTTAAGATATTGTGTTAAAGGTAAACAATTCAATAAAAATCTCATTAAAATCAAATTTTGAATTTTCTATGCATGCATAATGCAATGCTTTAACTATAATTGCATAATCTCCATAAATGTAGACACACTAGTTGTTATTAAAGTAACTATTAATCATGTCACATTTTATAAACAAATGTACAATAGAAAATTTTTAATGGATTTATTAAACTTAGGACTTGAGAATCCATTAAATAATCACATGGTCCTAGCAAGAACAATAGCTTTAGAGAAATCTTATTTGCAAACACCATTCAAGGATATCTCTATATCAAGACTCTTAAGCATATATCTCTATATCTCTATATCAGGACTCCTACTTAAGCATATACCTTATGGTTAGGGCATGAGACGTCATAATGCTCATAAACTTAATAAAGAATCATCCATAAGCATTATAAAACTTAAACCAAAGTGCATGGTAAAATAGAATACCTACATTGGAGTGCTCATAATATAACACATAAATCATAACATAACCATAATCTCAAAGAGTTGATAAGAGAGTTCATCAATCTCATTACATCATAACCATCAATACATGAAATCTCAAAGAAAACTAAATGTGGAAACAAAGGAAAGAAACTACATCAATCAAGCTCCATCACCATCAAGCTCCTAGCTTTTGCCACCTAAATCTACATACAAAGATGCATGAAGGATTGAACTTCTATCATGGAGTTTCCTTTCTTGTTTAATAGTGATTGAAAACATTATTTGTAGTTAAAGAAGAATTAGTGAGTGTTAATAGGTATATGAAGTTTAGGTAATACTACTGTTATCGTGAACTTGCTTCACTGAAGAGAAAAAGTCTAAATTATGTTTCCTTTTGAAAAGGGGAATCAAATTGCTTTCAATTTCTATATGTAGAAGATTTAGGGACAGTGTTATCTTTAAGAAAAATAGATAAGCTCTCTTTGGGATTTGTATTTTTTTCTAAATTGAAGCCTATAAATTGGCTTACAGTAGTGAGCAAGGATTCCACCTTTTTAGGGAGATCAAATATGCCTATTGTTATTGATCTCTATTCGTTGATAGGCATTTAGATTTGTGGATAAATCCCTTGGATTTGCTAAGACCAATTCTATGTTTATTTGAAGGGCATCTTGGATTGACCTAAAGCACAACCTCAAACCCATTATTGTAACTTGCTCTGGAAGATATTTCCCAAGTTTTGCTTTTTGGTGGTGAGGCAAGAATGTTTCTTCCTTGAAAATATTTGTGGCTTATTTGCTGTGGATTAAAAAAAACCACCATTTTCTTGTCATAAAGTTTCTATTTTTATATATGATGCTAGGTTCTCTTTCATGGTTAAATGCTTTAATCAAACAATTTCTCAATTCTCTATTTGAAACATGGAGCTCTTCTTTTGGATCATACTGAACATGTTTCCTTTTTAAGGCTTGCTATCATTTATTTCCATCTTGTTTTGTTTTAACAATTTATGTTAAATGGTTAACTAAGGAAACATATCCTTTTCACAAACTACATTGTCCAATACTCACTTTAACTGCTAATAAATATAGAGCATCATTTTGTTCAACTATTTATTCCCTGAACTTTGAAGCTAACCATTATCATATACATTTCAGTTATAATTTCAATCCTCTTTAAGTCTCAAGTGCTATGCTTCTCAAATTTTTACATTGTATTTTGATGATTTAGTGTATATAACCTTGCTTCTACACATGGTGATGAGCAAAGAGCAATAAAATGAATTAAAGGTTTCAAAAACATCCTATTTCAATTATGTTTTTCACTTCATTATTAAATTTGCCATTCACTTGAACCAAAGACCCTAAGTATCTAAATTAATTATATTGAAAAACTTCTTGATTTTGGATTCTAATCTTTCTTTCCATGTTGCTTACTTTTCCATTAAAAGTGCAATCTATCTAATCTATTTTACTTTTACTAATCCTTGTCCCTTTTAAGTATATTTACCCCTAAGACATATAGTCAAGTTAAAAATTTATAACTCAATATTGTCCACCATAATGGATCCCATAACTTGGACTTATCAAATTTAGGGGTGTTAAAGCCCTATAATAATTGTAATATAGTTACAGCCCCAAGATGTATAGTCCAACTAGAACTTTATAACTAGGTATTGTCATGGGTTTGATTCTAGTGTTAAGACTCTTGATTTGTTTATTAAAGAGCATACATAATTTGAGCCATGATTATTAGTTAAAAATAGGATTATTTGAGAGAGAGAAATACCACCATTAACAAATGGAAGGTTATGAAACTATGTGGAGAAAAAGATAATCAAAAGGAAAAGAAACGAATTGTGATTGTAACCATAGTTATGTGCAAACATTCATGAAACTTTATATTATTTGAAACAAGAATGTATCATTTGAAGCCATGGAAAATTGATTTTCAGCCAAGGAAGAGGGTTGTCTAAGTTTTTACCTGCGGTTCCCATCATCTCAACTTTCAGACTCGGTGTCACTTTCAACCTCGGTGTCATAGTACACAGATTTTTCCTTTACTTTCTCTAGCATCAAGAGTCTCACCCTAACCTTGGTTTTTTATGAAGAATAAAAGTTCCTTGAAGCAAGAATTTCACCCTTTGCAAGAGTTTCACCCAACGATCAGTTGCTGATGAAGAATGAAAGTCTCAACCTTGAAGCAGAGTGTGAGGAGAAATTTTTTCTTTGGTTATTGGAATAATTTGTTGCAATTTTCTTGAAGAAACCACTTTACCATTCACTAATATGGAGATTGACATTTCATACAGAGCAGCGACCACTCTTTCTAGGTCACACTCAATCTCAGGATACGCCAGAAAGCTATGTTCACTGCCTTTTGGTTGGTGCAGTAGTAACACACGATCATCCATGAAAAGGCAGTCTTTTACTCCATATCACACCGGTCTCTTCTTTGTGTTTAAAACATCCCAAGTCAACTTTAATTCAGCTATACTGGTTAAAAGGTTCAGTCAGATAATTGTTATTCATCATTAGCTGTTAAAAAGAATAAAACAAATGGGTACATGTTTACCATAATACAACTGTTTGCCATGACAAGAGATTTTGGTTATTTGACAACCTGCAGTGTCAAGGGCTCATAAATGTGTAGGCGAGAGGGCAATTGAGTCCATGCGGAAGAATCAAGCGTTGCTTCCTGAATTCAGAATAAAAGATGTTGCGGATCTCTTTTGCCAAGTATCCTTTTCCGTAACCCAAATAAACTATCCATCCATCCTTTACAAGTGCTTCATAGCTTGGATCGTGATAAGGGTTCATGTCCTTATAATCAAAATCATCATTATCCATGTCATTATCATGATCATCATTCATAAGTCGGCCCTTTTCTATGTTAACGCAGATGTCATCATTACAACTTTTAATGTCCCTTCTATGCCAAGGGTAATACTGTGAGGTGGATTTCTTTCCGCTATCAAAACGCCTAAAATTGTACTCTGCACCGGATTAGGTAATACTGTGAGGTGGATTTCTTTCCGCAATCAAAACGCCTAAAATTGTACTCTGCACCGGATAATACTTGTATAATGAGAAGGATTATGACGATTTCTATGTAATAATGTTTATAATCAGTGGAGTTAGTTTTAGCCGGGGGAACATGTCTAGGAAGGTTACCAGTGTAAACTGATGAGATCAGACATAACACCACCGCGTATGGCAGCCAATTAAATCTTTGATTTTTTGTTCCATTGCTAAACTCAACACCTCCAACACCTCTTCGGACGTCTGAGATCAACATAAATAAGCACGACATTTGGGATAATAATTAACAATAAATGACATACGTACACGCCTTTGATACCAAACACAAACAAAATTGCATGAGATGCAGAGTTAGAGTTAATTTTAGAAATAGAAGTGCATACTTATTACCTCGGTATCCTCATCGTTGTTGCTGATTCGTGGAAAATGTCAGGGTTAACTGACAGATGCCAATCAGATAACCGGTAACACTCGGTGATGTCGATGTCACGCATCTTGTTGAAACGCCCTGGGCCTACCATGATTTCTCTCAGGTTCAAACACCCCTGAATTCTTAGTTCCCTAAGACTAAAAAGGTGTGAAAGCCCAACAATTCTGCTGAGGTTAACACAGTAAATACCTCAAGCTGGGTAAGTCTAAATAATCCTTGTGCATGGATTACTTAGCAATCTTTTATGCTTAACTTTTTTAGTCTAGAAAGATTCCCTATGCAAGATGGCAATACTTTCAAGGCAAGGCAAGTACAAATTCTTAGCCATCTTAGATTTTGTAAGTTATCAATGAGGTCCACCTCTTCTAAATTCAAGCACCAATCCAAGGAAAGGCTTTTTAAAATGAAAGACTGCCTATACTGTTGGGTAACTTTGGGAGATTGTAACAATGACTGAGATTCAGTGTCACCGGATGCCCAAGATTACATAGCGCAAGCTCCTTTACATTCCACAAGATGGATCATACGCCTTTCATCGGGCAGACCGCTGGCAGAGTTCATGACATGATTGGTTATTAATTCAAAATCACTTAATTAAGGTACACGTCTGTTATTATTATTATTATTAGCTGCTAAAAGCAAACTGGCAGTGTACGTTCTGTTGCTTAATTTGGATGGGTTGGACAAAGTTCCGTAGATCCGTGCTACCATACAAGGAGGAATGTGTAAAGTCCTTGTTCTCTACAAAGTATAACCAGCATGTTTTCTATGTTTTTTATTCTTAGTTCTTATAAAATTGCTTCTAACTAAGCATTTGTAAACATGTACTGTAAAAGTTATTATGTTTTATCTGGTAAATGATAATTACAATTAATTTAAATAGTTTAAATTATGCATTCTATATATTACAAATAGTTTAGGATTGACCCAAGTAGATGGTCCAATTTTCAATAGGAGAGAAAACCTATGACATATATAATTCAAAGAGCAATTGAAAATGAGCATCACATATTCCTGGGATATCTTGTTCTAAAGGAAAGTTGTAGCAAATGGTAAATTATAGGTAATAATTTAATTAACCTTTATACAATAGCACTAAGGAAACTTGGTAACCTTATTGATGAAGTGTTTGCTACTCATACTATGTCAATGTCAATTCTTGAGTGTTACATGATATATCTTTTTAATAAATTTGATATTTTTCATAATGCTAAAATGTCGAAAATCGAAAACTCAAAAAAACCATTTGAAGGTTTGACTATTTTGGTTCCAAATTATCTTCATCAAGAAGTTCAAATAGAAAAGATGAAATATATTCAATATGTTTGACTAAAACTACTACAACAAAAAATCTTTTTTATTTTTAGCTTTTTGGTACTTTGTCTTAGTGCATAATGCTATTTAATTTGTAGCTTCAAGACAAAATTTTAAAAGTTTAATGTATTTTTATTTTTCTATGAGTTGATGGATGGATGCATATTATTTTAGTCCTAATTCATCTTTATTTTCTCTATTTTTCTTTTTTTCTACTATGGGGAATGACTTTTCAATGCTCCTAAATATAATGATTAGTTTTTCTCCAATAAAGTATTGATTACGAATTTTCTCTAACAATATCCATTGTTACTAAACTAGTTTTTGGTATTAACTCATCAATTTAAGTCAACATTTTTATCGTCGATTATTATTATTAACAATTTTAACAAATTTCAATTTAGATTAAGATCTACATCTTAACTTTCAAAATTTCATCACAATGAAGATCAAAAGTCATCATCATGCTCTTCATTTAATTCCTATAAAAAATTAAAGTTAATTTGTTCATGCTACCACCTCAATATCATCTACACCTTTGGGCAATGTTGATAGTCAAATCCACTATTAAATTTGAGTTCAAAATCTATAGAAATCAAGGTTTTTTAGTTCATCACAACCACACACAACTCATGATATCTTTAATCAGCAAGACCATGACTCATGGTTAGCTTGAGGTCAGCTCAAAAAATAAGGTAAAAACATGACAACTCTAGGCCAATTGTGCTAAGCCACCACTACTTATGGATAGCTCATGGAATCCTTAGAAATTTATATATCTTTGTTTCTTACAAACCATGACTCATTGTCATCTCATGGTTAACAAACTATAACTTGTGGTAAATCAAAAATTCATTTTCTACCAAAAAATTTCAAAATTTTAAGGTTCACATGTGTCATAAAAAAAGATACACTTTACACCTAAATAATGCTCTTCATGCACTAGAAGGTTTGTCATGGAATTTTATCAAAGAAGGAAATTTTATCTATGAGGGAATAATAACTAGATCTATTAATTCTAGGTGATGCTAATGAATATCCAAAATTAGGTAGCTTCACTTTTGTAGGAAGGCAATCGAGAATTGATTTTCTTCTTTGTAGCCCAAAGAATCTTGGTAACATAAATCTTTTGAACTATGCAAAAAAAAAATAAAAATAATTAAATCTAATCACTAATCTTTATACTCCATGTTATTAATAAATAGACAACATATTAGATATTCTAAAAGGTAAAATCACTTCAAAACAACTACAAAAATAAAGGAATATTTTCAAAAGGAAATTTAGAAGATTAGAAATTCAAATGTGAATCCTACAAAAACTCTAATTACAAGTTTCCATAGTATTTTCAAAGCCTGAATGCAAACAATCAACAATGGCTTAATAAGGAATGTAAGGTAATTATAGTATTATTGAAAACTCAAAAGTTACCAAAGAATATCAAGTCATAAAAATTTGATTCAAACTAAGCAGTGGGAATTTGTTGAACAAAGATAAACTAGTTTATTATAAATGATAAAAAAGATCTAAAATGTTTTTGGTGCTTAATTTTGTAGACTTTTTGGATGTAAAAAGATTTCAGATTTTTGGTAGCCCAATATATCGAATGATGTGGGTGGCCCAATTAAAAAAAACTAAATTTTTCTAATTTTGTAGTTACGATGTCTTCACTATCTAGATGACTTTTGGGATGATTTTAGGCTTGTTAGAAAGATCATTCTACAATCTATAATCCTGTAAAATTTTAGATAAAATGAAATTTATTTAATGATTCAAATCTATTCTAAAAAAGGGATCTTGAATAAAAGTGTTCATTGTCTACAATAGAAATTGATGATTTGCACAATGAATATTTCTATGATCAAAGAGATTTATGGAGTGAGTAAATACCTGATATAAAACTCTTTCAAAAAGCTACATACCTACAAAAGTGAGTTGATTTGATGGTTGAAATTTGTTGCATAAGAGTAGCCCCAAATGTGATTATTCAACTTCTTGAAATAATGAATTGGTGAATATGATGAATTAAGAATTAATGATGGATGATGAAAGTTATTGGAGTGGAAAACTTCATAGCATAAAATATTTTATTATTGTAGCATCAAATTTCCTGCTTCACTTACAAACATTATTTGTCCACACATTTATTGCCAAATCATGGGACCATAATAGAATATGATGGGACAAGCCAATTTTATGAAAAATTGGGCTAGAAGTCAAGAAACATGAGAGATTGGGATCATTCTCTAATTATATCCTCCCATCATTTTTTTAATAACATAAAAATCAATGTCTGTTTGATTTATGTGATGACAAAGTGCAAATTCAATCTTTTTTTCTCTCTTGTTTCTCTTATTGGACACATGGGACATGGTGCACTATCTCTAAGGGTTCCTCCTTTAGTGTAGAATGCATGATTTTTGTTATCTTCTTGTCTTGATTCTTGAATCTTCTTGATGCCTATACCCTGATAGAGGTGCTTATTTCTGTAATGTAAAATAGATTTAGTCAATAACTCTGCTAGTTGATTTTTGGTTTGCACATGTTCAGGTTTGATGATTATTGTTAACCATTAGTGAAAAAAATTAAACTATAAATTCATGTGAAGAAAACTCTTCCTTTGTTTTTATCAATTTAAGTTATGTCTTTCATAACTTCCAATTTTGTAATCTCTTCCTGAGATATGCTTAGCAATTTCTAAAACTATCTAAAGTTTGTAATAGAAAAAAGATTATTGTTTTCTCCTATAAATTAAGGGTGGAAATATATGTTAACCACCACCACAACAATAGCAACAAAGTGTGAAAGAAACAGCTTAAGAGTGTCATGATAGCAATAGGTTGTGAGAGTTATCAAGGATGGTTTGTGTCCTTGGGATATTTTCTCCAAATAAATGAAGAGCTCTACACTAGTTCCCATGATTTTTTTCCCACTTTAGAGTTTTCCATGTAAATTTTTGGGTGTGTTTTTCTTGTTGTCTTTGTTGTTTCAATTTGAAAATTTAATTAATTTCATAACAAATGGTATTGGAGCAGGTTGATGGAGCAGTTACAAACAATAGATAGGCTTGTTGGTTGGAATTGGAACATATGGAGTGTGCTGATGAAAGATATCTTGGCACAAAAACAAGTGCGATGAGGTCCTTCAACTTTCAAAACCTACAAGGATGTTAGATGATGATTGAAAAATGTTGCAAGAAAAAACACTAATGGTGATCCATCCCTGTTTGAGCAATGAAATTTTGGCATTTCTTTCTAATGTAATAGATCCTCATGCTCTTTGGATAACATTGAAAAATAGGTTTAATAAAGCTTTAGGTTTAAATCAGTTTCATATTTATCAAAAGGTTTTCAATGCAAAGATGAAAAAAGGTGTTTCTTTGCAAGATCATCTAGATGATATGATGGCTACTTTTGTTAAATTTAAAGAATATAAAGTGATAATTCCAAAGTCAATGAAGTGTTATGCTAGTTTGAATTATTTACCTGAATCTTGGGATCTAGCTATTACTACCTCTATGAGTATTGGTCATATTTCTTTTAATGGTGTAGTTTCTACTCTTCAAGATGCAAAAAAGAAAAAAAAACATGATCAAAGTAGAGGCAAATAGAGGCAAATCTAATAGAGGCAAATCTAATAAACATGATCAAAGTAGGGGACCTAATCAAAGTAAGGAAAGAAGTAAAAGTAGAGGAACTTCTAAAAGCAGGATTGAATGCTAGTTTTGCCATACAATTGGTTACATGAAGAGGGACTATCATGGTTACAAAGCTTGGAAAGCATCATTTCAGTAGAAGGAAAAGCAAAGTTAAAAAAATCAAAAAATAATGTAAGTCAACAAATAAATCATACAAAGGATGAGCTTGCTCTTGATTTTATTGTATCTGAATCATCTATAGTATTTTCTTTAAACACAATAACAGATGTTTGGTTTGTAGACACATGACCCTCATTTGATACTTTTCCTGATTGGTCTATTTTTTTACTTCATATCAGCTAGTTTCATCAAGAGTTATTTATGCCACTAATGGTATTCCTTTAAAAATTGCTAGTATAAGAAGTGTTATCTTACAACAACCTAGTTTACCTAAAGAACTATTGTCTTACAACAACTTGGTTTACTAAAATCACTCTTAATAATGAGGCATGTTCTTAAAGTTTCTAAAAAGTTGATTTTTGTTTCTCAACTTGATGATTTGGGTTTAAATTTTTTATGTGGAAATAATCAATGGAAAATTGCCAACGGCATTTTAATAATTTTGAAGGGTAAAAAAAAAAGGCACAATGTATACTTTAGAAGTTGACATATATTTGCAAGATGATGCTTGATGAGCGGCAAGGTACCCCTATGCTCAACCATACGAATACAAGTGTTTCATGCACGATTTGGTTGAATTCCAAGGACTAAGTGCCTATGCGTCTTTGTGGAACAATAACAAGTTGGTTAATCGTTGTCTTCCTAAAATTACTTGTATGTCATGGTTGTATGGTTAAGTAAGCTTGAGGCAAATGATTTTTATAGCTTTTATGTGTTTTATATCTTGTTGATGAGTGGCGAGATACCCCTACACTCAACCATATGAATATGAGTGTAGCACGCGCGATCTGGTTGAACTCCGCAGACTAAGTGCCTACACGCCCCATGGAACACTTAGGGTTAATTATTTGTTGTCTTCCCAGACTTACTTGTAGTTTTCATGGTGTATGGTTAAGTAAATTCAAGGTATATGATTTTTATAGCTTTTTATGTTTTTTTGTCCTATGCTAACAAGGTGAAGGGTTGAGAAGCTAATGACTAACTCTAACTAATGAACTAAGTCTAAATTACCTACTGTCAGCATCCGTTCCCACTTACCATACACACCCTAAACTGATGCAATTGTGGCTACCAAACGCTAATCGTTGTTGGGATCACCATGCATAATGCACGTGCTCGAAGTGGTCGTACTGAGGCACTTAACTAGGAGGAAAGGGTTGAGAGAATCTAATCTAGCTTAAGTGCGATGAGCATCCATTCCTTGATTATCCATACACATCCTTAAATGCTCGTAATCAAGTCGTACTCATTCCGCATTACTAGGAGATAGGGTGAGAGAGAAAGTAATAAATAACAATAATAAAATCCTATTCCATGCACTACAAGGTTTATCTGGGAAGTTTGTCTTTATTGTTGTACACAACTTATGTTTAGGTACAATGTCGCTCAAATAAAGATCCATTCATTTTAGGACTCCTACTGCGGGCACATGGAAAATATTTTATCTCTGGAGTGATCAATCTGCCAGAGTTTCCCTACTTCTAGCCTAGGATGATGAAACAAGGGAGAGCCGCCTCTTATTTATAGATATGATGGCACATCGCAATATCGCGTATGCAATATCATGGGGGAGGATGTGATATCGCATACGCGATATCGTGACAGCTACGATATCGCATACCATGTGATATCATGTCTCATCATACCCCCATGACTAAATGAAAATTCATCCTTGAGTTCCTTACAAAATATTGGGAAGGTATGGGATTATTGAGGTGAATGAAACTAATGGGATGACATGTGAACAGATCATCATTACAAGACACAAAAAAGCTGGTGTTCATAACAACAAGGGTGAACACCTTATTACATTGACATCATGCCTCATTTGGTAGCTGAGAGAAAAGAGAAGAGAGAAGAAGTCTTGCTACTACCAATGCCAAGATTGTGCCTTTCATTGTCCATC
>MNCI01028138.1:0-49518 GCA_015680685.1 Gnetum montanum
TGCCATATCTCTCTTCCTTGCTCGAGTTGCTGGAGGGCTTCATTTGTTTTCACCTTTGTCATTTGGATTTGTTTTTCATCCACTTTCTTTTGCAAATCGACTTGGTCCCTCTAGTGATTTTTCACTTTCTCAAATTTGAGTGCTTCATTCTTCCAGGTGGTGATCTCGATGGTAGAATTTTGACACAAGGTGGGTACCTCCTTCATTGACAAATTGCAATTCTCTATAGCTAATTTCCTCAGTTTAGTGTTTACCCTGGCAAGTTGCTCTTGCTATTGATGAATGAATTGTTGCATTTGATCTTTCTATGCATCAATATTTCATAGGCGATGATTCTGTGCGATCAATGATTCATTCTCTTGGTGCATCTGATCCAAGTCCTTTTTGATTGAGTATGCTTTGGCTTTAGCTACAGACTATTTAAATATGACCATCACTACCTCCTCCTTAGCCTTCTGAAATCATTCTTGAAGTTGTTTGATAGCTTCATCTCTTATCATTGCTGGGCTAAGGATTACTTGTTTTGCAAGTTGGGCATGAAGTTTGGCAACCTTTGCAGCCATGCATTGATTTTGCTCTTGGGTCCTTTCTAGTTGCCTCTCCAAAATAATACATTTGCCCCTTACATTCAACAACTTTGATTGGGTTGTGGTGATGTTCTCCAGAAGATCAAAGATGTCCAGAGTCAATTGCTTGCTTCCTACCAATTATTCCAACAATTTTTCATGTTGAGTTGCATCTAACTTCTTGTTGACTATGCCTGCAGATGTTTTCACATCTTGGAGTGCAAATACATTTAGTACAAATTCCATGGATGCATTTAGTTCTTCAGCTACATGGCTAGCTACCACTTCTACCATTGTCTCTTGCCCTTGGTGCTGCATCAACAAGAAAGTTGCCTCTTTACTTTCCTCCAACATCACTGAGAAAGTCATGGCATTCCCATAGATTTATAGGAATAGATTTTATGTTGCTAGTGACACCGTCACCTCTCAAGCATTGGGATCTAACCTTGAAGGTAGCTGCATTCCTTGGATAGAAAAAATGGGACCACCTCTCTCCATCTGGCCAACTGTTCAGGCCACCTCATTAAGGTGACTCATCGTTGGCCAATACACAGATGGATCCACCCCACTCATTCTTGCTTGTTGTGCTTGTTTGCTTAAGAGATGTTCTTGAATTTTGCGTAGACGCTCAATTGTTGCATAGGCCTCTAGTGTTTTTTCCTGAGTGGGTGGTGGTGGCAGTAGCTCCTCTTCTTGAGTTGTTACTAATGTTTTATCCTTCATGATTTCTACCCATGAGGCCAAGGGAAGATGCCTGAGCATGTCATTAGAGTAGTGAATAATGCTTGTCCTTTTACAAAGTTTTTTGATGTGAGGGTAGGATCTTCCTTCCACATTCATTTTCTTTGAAATGTTTTTCAATCTCTACGTATAGCAGTTGTGAAGATTAATGGGGAACTTTTCGCTTAGAGTGGTGCATGCTTGGGAGGAGAAAGTAGTCACCTTGCTTGGCCTCACCGTTAGATTGAGGCAATAGGCTACAATCTTAAAATAAATCTGCTCTATCAGTGTGAGTGCACCATACTCCTTACGATCAACCCCATAGTAGTGTTGGGTCCACTTCCTTTTGGCCTTAGGATCACCTTTTGTAGACAATTTAGCTAACTATGTTTCTATGTCAGGCAACCCAAGTGCCTGTGCAATAGCTTCTATTGAGTAGGACACTTGAATTCCCTTGATCTTGATAATGGACCCTAGCCTTTGACTGCTCCAGAAGAGATAGGTCTCTCCCATGTACCATTCCCACTAGATGTGATGACTGGCCACATGGGAGAGGTCTGTAGTTGTGTCTTGACATCCTTTGGAGCTTTGTCCAAAAATGTCCCAAAGTTGATTTCCTGAAGAATCGATCTTTGAATGTCTTAGGACTGAATGATGTCTAGGCAGGCTTAAGTCAACATGACCTCAAGCCTTGGCATGGGTCCAAGCACTTCTCCTCTTTGTGATTGTTTGGTTTGCACTTCTTCCTCTAGAATTTTTTGGATAAATTCCACTTCGAGCTCCTCTCAAAGAGGTCTTGTTGCATGGCTTGCCTCTAGTAGTTCTTATCCTTGTTCTTGCTAGCCCCTTCTAGCTATGGGTCATTTCTCCCATGGTTGTAAGGGTTCTTCTTCCTATGGACATTTTTGTTTAGGTGACATCTGTAATTACAATAAGACCATGGATTAGCAATCATTGTGTAACATTAAAACAATTAGGGTACCTTAACTCTTGAGGTTAGTTACACTTGGCTAAGTTGTGATTATGGCTGATTTAATTAACCTAATTATTATTTATTTTGTGTTATTATGAATAATTCATCCCAGAGGTTGTTGGAAGGGTTAACTTGAAAAAAAGGTTGATGTTTATATATGGTTAAGGTTATTAACCCTTTGTGGGAGTTAGAAAAATTTTCAAAAATTTTCATTAGAAACCTTAAGGTTTGTGGCCCCCACGATAAAGATCTTACCTCTGGTAAGTGCAAGATCAAAAAATGGAGTGACTTGGACAAATAGTTAGGAAGTTATGAGCTTTGGAAGGTTATGGGCTCTAAAAAATTACAAAAATTCCCTATGTGTTATAAGCCATTTGCAAAAAATTCCAAAGTGTTTGGTAGTATATATAGGATCTAAGCACTACGTCGATGAGGCCTTGTTGACGTGGTCAACTACTTTGATGAGGCCTCCTCAACATAGTCAACAACCACTATTGACTTGGTCAAACTTTTAAAATACAAAGAATTTTTGGATGAAATTAGGGTCAAATGAAAGCTTAGAAGACCAAGAATAGTATGAAAACATGAGAAGAGGGTGTTTAAGCTCATAAGTTTGAAAAAATGGAGAAAAATGGAGAAAAATTAATTTAGTGGATGAATGAAATGAAAGATTAAGGAGTATTAAGTGGTTTACGCAATGGAAAATGCACAAGGTTAAATTATGGCAATGTCAAAAGTAAGGAACCTTAATTAACCAAGCTAAGAGCTATACAAGTGGGTCCTCCGCATAGTAGGCTCATGCTTATTTTTTCCTTACATAACCTCAACTAAAGAGTCCGTGGGTCTCATAGTTAATTAATGATAATGAAAATTTAAAGACCAACCCAAAAGAATCCATTCAAGAATCCCAACACATCAGATCAAGACATGGAACATAACATAGAACACAATAATGAGGTGAGTTATGGCAGTATGGATGGATGATAGAGAAGGTGGAATGGAGTTCCAAGTTGATGTTATAAGAAGTGCCTTGTGGAATTTGTGGTTAAAATGACCTAGGTAGTTCCATCCTTAGTTTAGACCAAAACCATCTACTCTTAGTGACTTCGCATCATCACTCTAAGATCCATCAACCTACTCAAGACACAAGAGTGCTTCCACAAAACAACCACCATTACACAAGAAGAATAAAAGGGAAGTAGGAAGTTAGAGAGAGGGCCTTAGTTAGAGGGGACCTTCAAGCATAGGTGCATGTTGTTCAAATCCCATAAATAGTGCTTGTAGCTTTTTTATTTGTCCAGGGGATGTGCTTGAATTTTCATTATTTTTGTTTTTTTTTGAAATGGGAACCACACCATGCAAGGACTTATTCGTGTCGGAGGGATGTGCTTTGAATTCCCATTGGTCTTTTTTTTTTCATTATTTTTTTTCTCAAAATGGGAACCACACCATGCAATGATGTTATTTGACTTCCTATTAGTGGTTGGTATGGAACAACATGAAGTTCATGAAAAACACTCAAGCACTCAAGTAAGTAGAAGAGTACAAAGAGTATTGAGTCCCCTTGAAGTCATCAATTGATTAAAAGTTTCTTTAATGAGAAGGGACCTCAAATTCCTAGAATAAGAAAAACCATAGAGTTCATTAGATGGGCGGATGACATGTGCTCATTGAATATTCCATGAAAAATAAACCATGTCAAAGTCATCAGAAATCAAAATTCAAAAATAGAAACAAGAAATCGAGAATCACTCATTAAGCACAAACCATCATTAGTAAATAGCAATAACAACACTATGTCCTGTGATAATAAAGCAGTTTTTTATTAGCAAAAATGAGGAAAGATCATACTTAAATCAAACCAAACAAAGTAAAATATATAAGAAAATGTAAAATAGTCAAGAAATTTCAAAAGTACTAAAGATGGTGTAAAATTAGAAAAATTGAAAAATCAAGAATTTGTAAAAATTAAGAACATGAAAAAAAAAGTAGAAAAATCGAGAGCCAATTTGATGGTTAGTGATGGGACGCGATATCGCATACGCGATATCGCAACCCATCACCAATTCTATAAATAAGAGGTGGCTCTCCCTTATTTCCTCATCTAGATTTAAACCCTTAGCAAAACTCTGGTAGTTTTACCATTCCAGAGATAGAATAATTTCCATGTGCCCACAGTAGGAGTCTCAAAGTGAACGGATCTTTATTCGAGCAAATTTGTACCTGAGCACACATTTGTGTACGGAAATAAAGACAAACTTTCTGATAAACCTTGTAGTGCATGGACTAAGATAATTAGGATTTAATTAATGTTAAATTCTTAAATGCTTTCTTAGATAATTAATCTCTCTCAACCCTCAACTCCTAGTTAAGTGCATTTAGTACGACTGCTTCGAGCATGTGTGCTATGCTTGGTAACCAAGTAACGAATAGCGTTTGGTAATCCTAGTAGCATTGCATTGGTTTAGGATGTGTACGGTAAGTGGGAATGAATATTGATGCTAGGACGATTAAAGCTTAGTTAGTGAAAGTTAGCTACTTAGTCTCTTCACTCTTCACCTCTTAGCATAGGTGTTAAAAAGATAAAAGACATAAAAATCATATACCTCAGACTTACTTAACCATACAACTATGATAATACAAGTAAGTTTGGGAAGACAACGATTGATTAACCTTAAGTGTTCCATAAGGTGCATAAGCACTTAGTCCTTGGAGTTCAACTAGATCGCATGTGCATGCTCATATTCATATGGTTGAGTGTAGGGGTACCTTTCCACTCATCATTGGCGCCGTTGCCAGGGACTTAGTTGTTTGTGTGCTAAGTAGAACATAGGAAATCATCCACATCGTTGGGAAACTTAAATGAACCCTTAGGATTAATCATATGAAAAACAACATAACGGTAAATAGCACACCGAATAAAACAAACATGTCTTCTTCTCTACACAAAAGCACTTCACTGCCTAGGACCAACACTAGAGACAGTCGGCGGCACCACACACATAACCAAGAACTACCAGTTCCTCAACAATTCAGTGTGGTATATATTCATCATGATGAATATATACCTGACTTTACCTTTGTCTTCCATCAAGATGAACAACTACATTGGAAAGACTTGGAGGGTAACATAGTGTTGCCTCCAGACAGAGCTGCCCCCAACATGCTCCTTAGTGCCCTTGCACGAATTGGCATGTCATAATTATACGCTGAGTACATTGCGCTCGATTACAACGTAAGGGACTACCATCCCACAGAAGTGCAACATCAATGGGACTCGTGGCAGGAGAGTTATCACACATCGTTGAAGGGCAAAGGACCCCATAATGCTTCACCCATCATAAGAGAAATTAAGGGTGGTGAACCTATTTCAATAGGTTCTCCACAAAATGATGTTCCCCCTACTAACAATAGTGAGGAGGTGGTGTATTAGAACCCTTGCTCCACGATACACAACCCTGGTTTTGATTCCCACGAACACCAAGTGTTCAATGAGGGAACACAAACACAAGATAAAGGCGAGCATTCTGATTGTCATCACGATCAGGGTCGAGATCACCGAAGGGAAGGTAGGAAACATCATCATGACGATGGTTCTCCTTCCTCTTCCCCTTCATCACAACATTCACCCTCTCCTTCAATATTAGGATGCAGTCACAAAGAGCCCAACCGTGAGGATAAGGGTAAGGATAAACAAAATGAGAAACCTCGATGAGAGAGTCAAGAGTGAGGACGAGGGCAGTCTAGGGAATTAAGACATGAAAGAAGGAAAAGTAGGGAACCACGTAGACATCATAGATTCCATGAAAGAAATGACCATGATGAACCCCTACTTGCAACCTGAAGCATGTTAGACATTATGGAGGTCGTTATAATACCTACAAGACACCAAAAAGATAGTTGGATCAAGAGACTAGACATGAATAATATTCCACTATTTGAGGGAGGATGCAATGCTAATCCGCAGAATTACTTATAGGAATTTCACGATGCCTGCACCTTGCAGAACATTGAAAATGAGTGGCAAAAGTTAAAGTTGTTCCCAAGGACACTCATAAAGGAAGTAGAAAGCTGGTACTGGTTCTTAGAACTGGAAATCATTAGGAGGTTGGAGTACAATGCTAGAATTGTTTAATGATAAATATCAAATGTACTCCCGAGTGTCCAACTTATGAAAACAGATCCAAGGATGGGAGTAGGGAACTCATGAATCTTTGAACGCTGCCATGGGCCAATATTATGCATTGCTACATCGTTGCTCGGGCCATGGTTACGCACAACGGGATCAACTATGCCATCTCGTAGATGGGCTAAGACATGAAACCAGGAGAACCCTTGGAACATATGCCCAAGGGAGATTACCTGAACTTAGATCCCATGAGGTTCATAGATTGTTGGAGCAAGTAGCTAAGTAAGAAGGAGAGCTATGTAAGAGAGAAAGCATGGAAGAATATAATCGTGATCCTTCCCTCCGAAAGAAGGGGGTAAGATTTTGTGAGGAGGAGGATGAGTTACCACTAGAAGAGTTGGTGAGTAGGAAAACCTTTCCGCTTTAGAAATTAACAATAGAAGTGTCGGCTAAGGTAAATCAGATGTGAGACTCCTTAGATAGTAGATTTGAAATCGTTTTAAAAATTGTAGAGGAGTCTAAGGAGTGAAGTAGTGACCATGATAAGAAAAAGAAGAAGGATTTGGACTATGCAAGTAACAAAGGTAAGGGTAAAATAGCTATCACTGAAGAGGTTGTGGATTCAGACACAGAAAATGATGGTGGATGTGAGATCTACCAATATGACCATCCTAAGGGATGTTGCCCAATAATCTCACATCTACAAGAGTCTGGGGTGTATGCACTCAACCTAAGACTTAACAAACAACAAGCACCATGTTGGTTACCTTATCCCCAAGGTAACCCAAGGTAGTTCCACCAACCATTAACATATTATCCAAGTGGAACTTCGCCACAACCTATGGAGCAACACCAGTAGTGGCAATACCCACAGTCATGGGGGATGCCACCACCAAGGGAACAATACCCTTATCGGCAACCAGATCCATATGGCTACTATGTGCAGCAGCCAATCTCTCCAAGTGACTTTTTCGATCACACAACCTCACAACATCACTACCAAGCTTGAGAGTACTATAAGACTCCTTCTCCTGGGAGAGATACACCACATGCATACCATCCTCTAAATCCACCCGCAACTCTTACACCGATAGCTCCACTATCAACCACTTCAACAATGCAAGGGGTATTGCCCACTCAACCGCAACAACCCAATGTTACGAGGGCTTCGAATCCTCAACCCACAATTGGTTCTAACAATCTTATGCCGAAAAGACCCTTCTTCAGAACCAACAATCCAACTAAGCCCTCACCATCACAAGTGGTTGAACATCTAAACACCTCTGTACCAAATAAAGCTTTGGGACCTCCTTCAAACCAAAAACAGAGTTCAACGCACACGGTTATGTTAACACATATTGTCACTAATTGGATCAAGATGGGCCACCTTCCCAAGAAATTCTTTGATCCTGGAAGTCCTCTAATCTACCTCCAAGTCGCTAGGAATGAACCATGTAAAGCTCTTATAAACTTAGGTTCTGGAGTCAAATTAATATAAAAAAAGATGTACAAAGCCTGGAACCTGCCTCCACTAAGGCAGAGTAATATTTGACTAGAGTTGGCCAACCAGTCCATCACTGTCCCTTTGGGACTGGTGGAGGACATCATTACCACTATGGGTGGTTGGTCATATCCAGCTGATTTCCTAGTGATACAAGTAAACAACGGTAAGGGGGACTTCCTAATAATAATGGGAAGAGCATGGCTGAGCACTATAGATGCACACCTAGGGATTCATGATCTTTCCTTGAAAATGTCCAAGAAGAACCCTTTTGGAAAGATTGAGAAGAAGAAAATTCCATGCATTTCATATAGTGACATAGGATGCCATTGCGTGAAGAAATCATGAATTATGCGAAGTTTAGCATTGCCTGCATGCGATTGGTGTGCACAAGAAATTAATATACAAAGGTGCCTATATGCAGTAGCCACATGACAAGAGGACACCTTGTGGCTAATGGCTGATCAAGAGAGTAACTCAATAACATGCATGGAATTAACTAAGGGAATAACTAGTGCTTACATTGGAAGCACAACCACACTTGAGCAAGTCCGTTGCCAACTTCCAAACCTTAGCCTCAAAAACATCAAGTGGGGGAAGCTGGAAATTCCTGAGAGATTTAAACAAGAGCCCCTTGATCTGAAACCATTGCCCACCAGTCTAGAGTATATGACCCTTGAAAACGGAAAATCGGTAATCATCAACGCGAAACTTGTTTCCAAACAAAATGAGAGGCTATTGAAAGTAACAAATAAGTGGTCAAAATCCTTTGCCTGGTCATATCTCGAGTTAACTGAAATAGATTCTAGGATATGCCAACATAGGATTTACACGGACCCCTCCATGAAACCTTTAAAACAACCATAGAGACAATTGAACCCGATATTGAAACAAATAGTAAAAGAAGAGATAGAATAACTTCTTAAGGCTAGATTCATATATCCCATTACTGATAGTGAATGGGTTAGTCCTCTAGTAATCATGCCTAAGAAGGGAGGCAAATGGAGGGTGTGTATAGATTTTAGGTTGCTGAACATGGCAACATTCAAGGATCATTTCTCGTTGCCATTTGTTGACCAAGTCTTAGACACTATAGCAGGGCATCACTATTATAGTTTTCTGGATGGGTATAGTGGATATAATCAAATACGAATAGCACTAGAAGATGAAGCCAAAACAGTGTTCACCAGTCCTTGGGGAACGTTCGCATATAAAAAAAATGCCATTTGGCTTATGCAATGCCCCTGCCACGTTTCAACATTTAGTTCTGAGCATATTTCAACAGCAGATAAGAAACGGAGTAGAAGTCTTCATGGATGACTTCTCCACTTATGGGACAAGCTTTGATCAAGCCCTAGACCGACTAGAGCAAGTGCTAAAACAATGTGTAGAAACTAACTTAAGTTTCAACTGGTAGAAAAGCCATTTGATAGTCCAAAAGGGCGTAGTACTTGGGCATAAAATTTCACATTTAGGAATAGAGGTGGACTTAGAGAAAGTTAGGGTCATCCAAGGAATCACCTGACAACCAAAAACTATGAAAGACATTCGATCATTTCTTGGACACACTGGCTACTATCAGAGATTCATTGAGAACTTCTCCAAGATTGCTAAACCGTTGGTAGAACTAACGAAGAAGGATGCACCATTCGAATGAACCAGGGAATGTGCATGAGCATTCTAAACTCTGAAACAAAGGCTTGTAGAAACTCCCATTCTACAAGCCCTTGATTGGTCCAAACTATTCCATATAATGACTAACGCATCCAATTATGCCTTAGGAGCCATACTGACACAGTTAGATGAATAAAAACACCCTTATTACATTCACTGTGCAAGTAAGAGTATCATCGGTGCACAACTGAACTATACAACTATAGAAAAAGAATTAATAGCACTATGTGTTTGCACTGGATAAATTGAGGCACTATGTGTTAGGCTACAAAGTGTACATTCATACAGATCATAGTGCAATTAGGTTCCTCATGAATAAGCCAATAGTTAGCCCTCGTATCATACGTTGGCTAGTAATCCTATAGGAGTTCGATCTAACAATGATAGATCGAAAAGGCACCGAGAACATAGTTGCAGATCATTTATCTTAGTTGCACTGGAATAGCAAAGAGGATGAATACACCATATCTGATCATTTTCCTGACGAGACCCTCTTTGCTGGTGTAGTGAATAACCAACCCATGGGAAAAAATTGGTGCAATAGCATTCTCACCTATCTCCTTTCTCAACAAACACCACAGGGGTTGGACTTTAGGAAGAAACATTAGTTTCTTCACAGAACCAAGTACTTCATGGAGATCAAAGGACAACTTTACAAAGTCTATCCTGATGGCTTGGTTTGATGGTGTGTGCTCAATGTGGACCAACTAAGTGTTCTCCAGGATGCTCATGAGGGCCCTTGTGGGGGTCACTATGTAGGAAGACGAACGACTATTAAGATCCTGCTTGCAAGATATTACTGGCCAACACTATTTCGGGACACCCATTATTTTGTCCATTCCTGTGAGTGCTGTCAACGTGATGGTGGAATGACTGCTAGAATGAAGGGTCTGCAACAATGGATTCAACCTTTGGAACCCTTCAAAATTTGGGGAATAGACTTTATGGGGCCCATTACACCAATGTCCAATGGAAAAGCCTATATCATTGTCGTTGTTGACTATCTAACAAAATGGGGTGAAGTAGCTGCTGTAATAGACTGCACATCATCTACAGCTGCACGATTTGTACAACAACAAGTTGTAAATAGGTTTGGTGTGCCACGTGCACTTATCTTGGATAATGGAATGCATTTCATGGGTGCAACCTTTTGAAAATTGATGCAACACATAGGGGTTGAACATAAATTAACTACACCTTATCACCCCCAAGGTAACAGCCAAGTCGAGGTCACTGATCGGGAGATTACTAGAATATTAACAAGGACAATTAGCAAATATAGGTGAGATTGGAGCACTAAATTGAACAATGCTCTCTGGGCATACTGCTCCACTTGGAAGCTCCCTATAGGCTACTCTCCCTATGAGTTAGTGTATGGAAAACTCCCAAAGCTTCCAATTCAAACCGAGCTCCGTAGACTATCCATGGCATGTGACCTCCACCTTGACCTTGATTTAGCACAAAAACAGAGATTGGAAACTCTAAATGTGCTAGATGAAAATCGATCGGTTGTCCTGTCATCAAATGAATTGCACAAGGCACATAGCAAACAACGTCATGACTTAAAAATATGAAAGGTTAAGTATCAACCAGGAGATAAGGTCTTTTATTGGAACCCCACACATGTGCCCCAACGCACAAAATTTCAAACATTGTGGGAAGGACCTTACATCATTCACACAACCTTTCCCTTAGGAGCCATGACCATATACCAACCTGAAAGCCCTGATAAGAGATTATTGGTCAATTTGCAACGAATCAAACCCTTCCATGAACTTAGAACAACTGGTGTACATCATACCTCTAAAAGAGGACGACCTTGCTCCTTATTTCGGATCTCTCCCTTTCAATTCAGTCATGGGGGAGATGGCCACATGTGCTGATCATTTGTAGCCCTCAGTTCTTTTTAAATTTTTTTAATATATTTTTGTTTTACAAATTTTTTTAACTTTTCTTATTTTTTTTACAACATCGTTTATGCTTTTTCATTTCTTTGTGTGTTTGATTACTTTGTTAGATTCGTCACTTAATAAGTGCTCCGAAGATGGTATGAACGGTATTCCATTGATTGCTAATGTTTGGTTTTTACCTTTAAGTTATGATGTTGATACCAAGGTATGGTTCTTTTGATATAACAGGCAATGAGTCCACTTCATCCATACATCCATAAAATTCTATGGTCTCTCTTAGATTGTACAGTCCCTTTCTCAATAATAAAAACTATCAACGAATTGGTGACTGGGTATTTCTCAAACTAAGGAAGGACTCAAGGGTTGAAAAGGGTGTGACTTCAAGGGGATTTGATGCACTTTTGCTAGCCATGCTCTTGGTTTCTTGGATGTTTTCTTCTTGAGTTTTCTTACTATTCCGACGTTGCTTCATTTTCGGGAAGTTGAGCCAATCAAAATAAAAATAACAAATTCTTTGCATGGTATGGTTCTCATGCAAATAAAAAAAAAAATAGTGAGAATTCAAAGCACACCCCTTAGATGAAATAATTATTTGGGCTACAAGCACTGGTTATGGAACTAAAATAAACATGTTCCCTCTAATTAAGGCCCTTCTCGCTAACTACTCTCTCCCCCTTCGCTTTGTTGGAATGGTGGTGGCTCTTTGGTGAAGACATTCTTGTTGCTTCAAGTGGATGGATTGGCCAAATGTATTAATGTGAAGTCACTAAATGTGGTTTTTTTGAGGCCAAATTTGGAATAGGATATACTAAGTCACATTAACCATTAATACACAAGGGGCTGTACACCACCTTCTCCTTGAGATTCCATTCCATTCTCCTCTTTCCATCCTTCTTTCTCCATTTATCACCTCATTGTCGGTTGTATCAGTAGTCCATATTTTGGTGGATGCATTATTTTCTTTTCGGTAAACTCTTGTGGTTAAGACTTTAGCTCTTGCTTCCAAATGACATTTCTAGAGCCTACGGACTCTTTGAATGTGGGACTGTCAGGGCATGAGCCTACTTTGGGGAGGACCCACTAGCATTCCTATTTGGTGCATTCGTTAATTTCTTTCCTTTAAACATTTCTGTAATCACTAATTATTTTGTTCATTTCCATCTTTGACATCCATTTTATTGGTGTGACCATTGTTTCTTTTTCTCCATCTTTCTTATTCCTTAGCTTTTTCCATTCTATCGCTACCGGAGGTTTGCTCTCGGTCATGGGGGTTTTGGTTCAATTTTTTCGATTTTCTCCTAACCCCTACACCTTGGGTAGTCACCAGTATTATATCTATAGATCTGTATCAACCATATCACAACTCAACTAATGCACTGTACACTAAAGCAAGGTATCAATTGCATTATGATTCATTTACCCTTGCTAATATAAGAACTGTGTTGTGTGTGTAGATGACAATCATACAACAACAAATTAGATCTGGAAGGAACACTTAGAATGGATTGGTGCTGAAGCAGTTATGCAAGGAACATGATTAATGGCACACTTATGGATGGACAACGAAAGGTGCAATCTTGGCATTGGTAGTAGCAGACTTCTTCTTTTCTCTCTCTCTTCTCTCTTCTCTCTCAGCTGCCAAATAATGCTGGATGTCAATTATGTATAGTGTTCACTCTTGTTGTTATGAACATTAGATTTTGCCATGTATTGTAATAATGATCCGTTCACATGTCATCCCATTCACCATTAGTTCCATTCAAGTCAATAATCCCATACCTTCCCAATATTTGTAAGGAACTCGAGGATGAGTTTTTATTCAGTCACAGGGGTATGATGGGACGCGATATCGCATAGGCCAAGATATTGCATCATTTTCTACGATATCGCGTATACGATATCATAGCCCGTCACCAGTTCTATAAATAAGAGGCAGCTCTTCCTTGTTTCCTCATCTAGATTTAAATCCTTATGGAAACTTTGGTAGTTTTACCATTCCAGAGATAGAATAATTTCCATGTGCCCGCAGTAGGAGTCTCAAAGTGAATGAATCTTTATTTGAGCAATTTTATACTTGAGCACACATTTGTGTACATAAATAAAGATGAACTTTCTGATAAACCTTGCAGTGCATGGACTAAGCTAATTAGGATTTAATTAATATTAAATTCTTAAATTCTTTCTTAGATAATTAATCTCTCTCAACCTTCAACTCCTAGTTAAGTGCATTCAGTACAACCACTTTGAGCACGTGTGCTACGCTTGGTAACCCAGTAACAAATAGCATTTGGTAATCCCAATAGGATTGCACTGGTTCAGGGTGTGTACAATAAGTGGGAATGGATATTGATGCTAGGACGATTAAAGCTTAGTTAGTGAAAGTTAGCTACTTAGTCTCTTCACTCTTCACCTCTTAGCATAGGCGTTAAAAAGATAAAAGACATAAAAATCATATACCTCAGACTTACTTAACCATACAACTGTGAAAATACAAGTAATTCTAGGAAGACAACGATTGATTAACCTTAAGTATTCCATAAGGCGCGTAACCACTTAGTCCTTGGAGTTCTACCGAATTGCGCGTGCACCCTCGTATTCGTATGGTTGAGTGTAGGGGTACCTCGCCACTCATCAGTTAGCATGGATGGCTATCTCAACCATGATTGAGTTGGAAGGAGGAGATCTAAATAATATAATGTGACTTTCCATTCATTGAGGTGACATTTACAATGGCCTGTCTTGGTTCGAGGAAAGGCTTCACTTGTTGGATGTTGACCAATTGCTTTTTATTTGGGTAGTCAAGTTTGTAGATCAACATGGTCCTAGAGGAAAAGGTTTGATCAATTATATAAGGTCCCTCCCATAATGTTTGGAATTTTATCTTTTGGGGTACATGTGTGGGATTCGAGTAAAGAACCTTATCTCCTGGCTAAAGTTTTACTTTCCTAGTTCTAAGGTCATGACGTTGTTTGCTGAATGCCTTGTTTACCTCATTTAAGGATAGGGCCACTAATCAATTTTCATCTAACATATTCAAGTTGCTTAATCTTTCTTTTTGTGCTAGACTTAGATCAAGGTTTAGTTCATAGGCTGTTGAGAGTGTATGAAGCTCAGATTGGATTGGAAGTGTTGGAAGTTTTTCATACACTAAGTTGTAGGGAGAATAGCCAATAGGGAGTTTCCAAGTTGAATGATAAGCGTAGAGAACATCGTTAAGTTTTGTACTCTAGTCCTTCCTATATTTACTAATGGTTCACATTAGTATTTTTATAATCTCCCAGTTGGTTACCTTTACTTGACCATTGGCTTGGGGGGGGTAAGGTGTTGTTAATTTATGTTCTACCCCTAAGCGTTGCATTACTTTTCTAAATGTGGCACTTGTGAAATGAGTTCCATTATCAAAAATTAGTGAACGTTGCACCCCAAACCTATTCACGATATTTTGTTATATAAATTTAGCAATAGTGGATAATGTACAATTAGTAACGGGTATTTCTTTTGTCCATTTTGTGCAAAAGTCATCTACTACTATAATATACATCTTCCCATTAGACATAGGTGTGATGGAACCCATGAAGTCAATGCCCCATATGTCGAAAGGTTCTAGTGGTTGAATTCACTATTGAGAATCTTCCATGCAAGCAGTCATCCCCCTGTCTCATTGACAATGTTTACAAGACTTGATGAACTAGTGGGCATCCCTAAAGATTGTAGGTCAATAGTATCCTGCCATCAAGATTTTTATGGCCATGTGTCTCCCTACATAGTGGCCTCCAGAAGGCCCTTTGTGAGCATCTTGGAGAATGCTCAGTTGATCTTCATCAGGGACACACCAACAGATCAGGCCATCAACACACACCTTGTAAAGATGTTCGTTGATTTCCATGAAGTATTTGACCCGATGAAGAAATGGTTACTTTTTCCTAAAATCCAAGTCTTATGGCATCTCTTGAGTGAGAAGATATGTGAGGATGTCATTATACCATGTTGCTTTTGCAAGCATTTGTTCACTTATTACCCTTGTAAAGAGGAGTTCATCTAGAAACTGATCAAAGAGCGAGCTCTCTCCTCTTTATTATCCAATCTTAAGCGAGAGAGGTGGCCAGCGACCACATTCTCAATTTCTTTTCAATCTACCATAGTGAGATCAAATTTCTGCAAGATCACGAGCCACTATATGACATGAGGGGTCACCGTCAGGTTGTTTAGGAGGAAGCAAATTGCACTGTGGTTTGTATGCACAAATACTTTATAACTAAGCACATAGTGCCTGAAATTTTCTAGTGTGTACACCACCACCATTAATTCTTTCTCTATGGTGGTGTAATTTAACTATGATGCTTTAACTCATGCAGTGGATATAATATGGACATTTCTTATTGTTCATCTGCATGAGCACTACTCCCAAAGCATAGTTAGATGCATCTATCATGATATGGAATGGTTTGGACCAATTTGGTGCTCGTAGGATTGGTGTTTCTATGAGTTTCTTCTTTAATTGTTGGAATGCATGTTTACATTCCTTGGTCCAAATGAATGGTGCATCTTTCTTTGTAAGCTCTACCAATAGCTTTGCGATCTCAGAGAAATTCTCAATAAATCGTTGATAGTAGCCAATGTGTCTAAGGAATGACTAAACATATTTAATGGTCTCTAGTTGGTGTGTTATTCCTTAGATGACCCTTATCTTTTCTGGGTATACCTCAATCCCTTTTTGTGAAATTTAGTGCCCTAGCACAATGCCTTATTAGATCATGAGATGGCTCTTTTACCAGTTGAGCTGTAGGTTTGTCTCTACACATCTATTCAATACTTGCTCAAGTTAGTCCAAGGCTTACTCAAATGTAGCTCCATATGTCGAAAATTCATCTATGAAGACTTCAATACCACTACCGATTTGCTATTGAAAGATACTAAGGACCAAGCATTAAAAGGTTGTAGGGGCATTGCATAGGCCAAATGGCATCTTACAGCATGCAAAAGTCCACCAGGGGCTCGTGAATGTTGTCTTGGCCTAATCTTCTGGCATAATTTGGATTTGGTTATAGCCACTATAACTGTCCAAAAAGCTATAATAATAATGCCTAGATATAGTGTCTAATACTTGATCCACAAATGGCAAAGGAAAGTGATCCTTAAATGTTACCTTATTTAATAGCCTAAAGTTGATGCAGACTTGCCATTTGCCACCCTTCTTTGGTACAATTACAAGTGGGCTAAACCACTTACTATCCACAATTGGATAGATGATCCTTGCCTTGAGGAGTTGTTCTATTTCCTCTTTGAAAATTTGCTTCAATTTGGGATTCAGTAGCCTTTGTAGCTACCTTTTAGGCTTCATGGTTGGGTCGATGTAAATGTGATGTTGGCATATCCCTGGATTGATTCCTGTTAGCTCTAGATATGACCAAGTAAAGGCTATTGACCATTCATTCACCACTTTCAAAAACTTTTGTTTTTACTTAGGAACAAGTTTGGCATTAATGATGACTAGTTTACCATTTTTTAAAAATGCATACTTCATACTGGCTAATAGATTTTTTAGTTCTAAGGGTTATTTCTTGAAGTGATTAGGGATTTTTAACTCTCCCCAATAGGTATCATCATCTTCATTAGAGAGTTGGGAATGAAATTATTCAATTTTGTCCATGCCTTCAATATATGCACATGTTAGGCTCTCAATAGGCTCCATGCATATTGTGCTATTATTTGAATGAGCTATCAGCCATTGGGTGTCCTCCTGCTTTGTGGTTGCTACATACAGATACCTTTGAATATTGATCTCTTACACACATTGATTACATACCTTAATGTATGTGTTCTTGATGAACCAACTCTTTTGCACACAATTGCACCTATTATCTCTATACACAATGCATGGAATATGCTTCTTCTTAATCTTTCCTAGCTCATTTTCCTTGGATATTTCTAGAGATAGGTCCCTTATACCCATTCGCGTGTGGATTGTGCTTAACCAAGCTCTTTCCATAATGATCGGGAAGTCATTTTTGCTGTTGTCCACCTTGATTAGCAGAAAATTAGTAGGATAGGACCACCCATAGACTATGGTTATAATGTCCTCTACTAATCTGAAAGGAATAGTAATTGGCTAATATGCTAATTCTAGATAGATGTTGCTCTTCTTGAGAGGGGGTAGGTTCTAGGCCTTGTACATGTCATGGGAGATGAGGTTAACTCCAGAACTAGAGTCAAGAAGAGCTTTGCATGGCTCTTGTCTTGCAATCTATAGATAGATGAGTGGCCTTCTCAAGTTAGATCTTTTTGTAGGAAGGTTGCCAACATTGATCCAATCAGAAATAGCATGAGTTTGCATTATAGTGTAGATCCTAGGCGGCACTTTCGTTGAAGGATACTTAAAGGTAATTGATGTAAAGGATGAGAGTGATGGAGATGTAGGATGATTAGTTGAAGTAGGTTGTGAGGGTTGGTGAGGACTGCTAGGCTAGAAGAAAGGTTATTTCCTTGATTGATTATCTAGACCACTTGGTTGAAAAATTGGTTGCGAGTGTATAGCCCTTGTAGCATTTTGTTGTTGTGGCTATGGAGGAATCTCACTTTGCACAGATGGAGCAGGAGGTAATTGGGTTGAAGATGGAGGTGTAGGTGTAGAGGGATGTGGAGGATAATAAGGATATGGATATGGGTTTTCCCCTTGAATAGATGGTGAATGTGTTCAATGATACTCTAGAGGGTAGTGATGCTGGAATGATGCATAACTTGTAGAACTTCTAAGGGAGATGGGTTGTTGAACATAGTACCCATATGGATTTGGTTGCCTATAAGGGTACTACTACCTTGGTAGAGGCATTTCCCATGATTGTGGTTGGTACCATTATTGGTATTATTCATAAGGTTGTAGAGGAGTTCCACTTGGGTAGTAAGCTTATTGTTGTTGGTGGAACTACCTTGGACTGCCTTGAGGGTAAGGCAATATTCTTATAGCTTGCCTACATGCTAGGCAAGGATTCAATGTGTACACTCCAGACTCTTGTAGATGTGACATCACAGGGCAACATCCCTTTGGATGTTCATATTGGCATATGTCACATTCAGTTTCATCGTCAAAGTTAGACTCCATAACTTCCTCTACTATAGTAGTTTTTCCCTTACCTCTTTGGTAAGAACATTCAACTTCTTTTCGCTTCCTATGATTACAATCACTATTTTTCTCTTTTTATTCTTTAGCAATCTTCAAAGTGGTTTGAAATTTTTCATTCAAAGAGTTCCATAACTTGTAAACCTTAGTTGAAATATCAGAAACAAATTTTTGGATGGGCAAGGTCTTTCTGTTCATCACTTCATCAAGTGGTGACTCCTCCTTGTCACATAATCAGACCTCTCATTTTCTAATGGAAGAGTTCCTATTATACTCTTTAGCACTTTCCCTTTTTTGTAACTCACCTTCTTCTTTTGCTACCTGCTCAATTAACCTTTCAATTTGATGAGCTCTCATTTTAGACAACCTTCCTTGGGCATACATCCCAAGGGTTCTTCTTGTTTTGGCTCTAAGCCCATCTACAATGTGGCGAAGTTGTTCCCTTTGAGAGTAACCATGGCTAGGGCATTGGTGTAGGAGTGAATAGTATCAATCCATGGTAGCATCCAAGGGCTCATGTGCTCATTGTTTCTAGCCTTGGATTTGCCTTCTTAGATTAGACACTTTGGAGTACGTTTGGTATTTGTCATTGAATAGTTCTAACATGGTACTGCATTTGTGGATAGATTCTAGCTCTAAGGACTGATACCAACTTTTAGCTTTCTTAATGATTGTCCTTGGGAAAAGTTTGAGTTTCTACCACTCATTTTCTATATTCTTTAAGGCATAGGCATCTTGAAAAGCTTGTAGATGTGTCTGTGGATCAGAATTGTATCCCCCCTTAACTCTTGGAATATTGTTCATGTCTAGGCACTTGATCCAACTATCCTTCATATGCTTGGTTGGGATTTTCACTGCCTCCGTAATGTTGAGCATACTTCAAGTCACCAATAGTGGTTCATCATCATTGCTGCATTGATGACGCCAATGATGGTTTTGGCCATCCCTTTGGTTTTGGTGGCCTTCACAGTTATTATTATCTCAATGATCACCTTCATCATGGTTGTTTCAATGGTGGCTTTCATGAGAATCATCAGATGAAGAGGAATGTTCAAAATTAGATGAAGAGGAAGGTGGATTGCCACCACCACTGTAGTGTTCACCACCACTTTTATGCTTGTTACGATCACCATCCTTAGATCCCTTGTTGTTGCGATGTTTACTTGAGTCCCTACCTTCACTATCACTTTTTCTTGAACCCAGTTTATGAATAGTCGATTGTAGGATTAGGTTCACACCCTTGTCATCAGTAACAGGGGTGGAGAATCTTCATGTTGAGAACCTTCCAAGGGAGGATCCTCATTATCCTCTTGATCTAGTAGAAATAAGGGGTTAGCGTAATGTTTTCCCTTTGTAGCTTCATGAAGTTTCTCTTGACGTTGATCTTGTTTGTGTTGTGTTTTAGTGGGATAGTAGTTTCAAGTGTCATAACCATCCACAATGTATTCTTCATGAAGATCTACTATGCCCAAATTTTTAAGGGTTTTGAATAGCATCTTGGGCATAGATCTTTTGGGGGGCAAGATGATGTTGCCCTCCATATCACGCCATCTCATCTATTCATCTTGATGTAGAATAAAGGTGAAGTTTGACACAAACTCATTTGGATGAGTTTATACCACCTTGCATTCTTGTGGGACTGGTAGTTTGGTATCCTTATGCTTGCGAGAAGAAGAAGAAATTTTGCAAAACAAAACAAAACAATCAGTGTGTTTTTATAACTCTATGTATAGTGGGATGATATTGACCTTTAGGTTCGTACAATGATATAATGGTATTCACTTAAATCTAAATAGCGTATGTTCCACAATCAAAGTTCCTGATAATAGTGCCAATGATGAATGGCGAGGTACCCCTATGCCCAACCATACTAATCACGAAGCGTTCACCTACAATCTAGTTGAACTTCACAAACTTTATCGTTTCCAATGCACTAGCCCTTTAGGAAGTGAATCTAGCCTTAAGGTCAATCATTGTCTTTCCAATTACACTTGTGATGTTTATTGGTATGGTTAAGTGTAACTAAGGCATTCAATTTTTATCATTTTTATGTTTTATAGTTGGATGCTTCAATTGTAGATAAAAATGGATTTGATTAACTAATCTAAATTAACTAATTAACTAATCATTTAACTAATCCTAACATAAGTATCTATTTCCACTTTTCGTACATGTCCTGAACCCACGTATCCACTACTAGGCAACCAAGCACTATGCTACTAGGCATACCAAGCGATAACGTTGCTGGGATTACTAAGCAAATACGTGTTATGCTCGAAGTGGTCGTACTTATGTGTGTAATCTATATCGCTTAATTACCTCATTAATGTAATAACTGGAAAATATTTAATAACTAATTGAAAACATTTAATAAATAGTTAGAAACATTAAATGGAAAAAAAATAGCTAATCTATCCAAAGTGCTACAAGGTTTATCAAAAAGCTTGTCTTTATTGCTGTACACATTGTCATGCTCAAGTACAATAATGCTCAAATAAAGATCCGTATAGTCAATGACTCCTGTTGCAAGCACTTGGGGGAAAAATTCTAGCTTTTGAATGGAAAAAAATGCAAGAGCTCTATTGCAACTACAATCTACTTATGCCATAAATGCAGTTGCAAGTGTGTATTTATAGCCGAAAATCAAGAAAATTGACACTACGTTGATGAGGCCTTTTTGACGAGGCCTAGTTGATGAGGCCATGTCGACGAGGAATCATCGACATCACCAACTTAATGTGACTCATCAAGATGGTATAATTTCTTTCTTATTTTGTTAATTAGTGCTCTCGTGAACATTAGATTTGTTACATGTAGATATTCTATTTTATCATGTCTACTACCTCTAATATTTGCTAGTAAAATTAAAGCCCTTTTTGAATTTTTACTTCATTTTTCTATCTCTTTAGAACTTTCTTTATAATATGTGT
The DNA here is from genome assembly GCA_015680685.1 of Gnetum montanum. NCBI lineage: Eukaryota > Viridiplantae > Streptophyta > Gnetopsida > Gnetales > Gnetaceae > Gnetum > Gnetum montanum. The sequence goes on from MNCI01028138.1 coordinate 21,521, forward strand.
CCAAGCTTGTTCTGAATTTGGTATTCCATCAATAATATTAATACCCACTTTTGCAGCCATAATTGTCCTTCATGGAACCACCCTTGCTATTGAGATTCTTAGATGATCTCTCATGAGATCATATTATTATTTTAATTACTCAAGTAGAATCTTAAGAACTAATACATTGCTTCAACTTCCAATGGCAATGAATTAGCTTTTAATAAAAGTATGTAATATGGAACTTGAATTTTCACCTTGAATTCATTAATTAACAATTATTTTTGAAATTTTTCATTTTTTTTCATGATTCATGATTAAGGATTAAGCCCCATACCACACATTTATAAAGCATGGTAGTTTGTATAATTATTATCAATTCTAAATTTTGTAATTGCTATAGTTGTTATTCATTGTATAAAAAGCTTTCTGACCATTCACAACTCATTATTGTATACAATGTTTTTACTTGTAATTTTAAGGGCATTCTACTCTCAAATATTTGTATGTATCCATAATAGTAAGTCTTTTATGATTTAGCTAGAAAGTGTAATATTTCTTATTAGTTTCAAAAATATGAACTTTTTTTTTATCAACATTCACCTTCATTTTGGTCCATTCACAACATTTTTGTAGTTGATGCAACATTGCTTTTAGCCTTATTTCTAAATTTACTATTAGTGTAACAATGTTGTCCTTGAGAACGTTGTTCAGCTCCCCAAGAGTTTCCCAAGCAGATTTTGAATCAGGACAGAACTCAAGAGGAATACACCTCAGCAATCAACAATCCTGAAACACATGCCAAAAAACCATGTGTTAGTGTTAGCATGTCTCCTGAGTGGTGTTTCATAAACAATATTCGTGATACCCTAACATGCTAGATAGCATTCCCTTGCTCCACTCACGTGGACACCATAGGGACTACCAGCTAAACCCTCCAGATTCATCACCGCATGCTGGTAGTTAGTGTCGTGCTCCAAGGAGCGCACGCAACATCCCATAGCATGTCCCATGACACACTCGGTAAAAACACCCCAATGCAAAGTTGAACTATGCAACCCTCCTAGGCAAGGTCCTACCGAGTGGGGTAATGAGGTAGGTCGTAGCCTCCTCTTACTAATGCATGGAACTTCCATGCCAGTATGGTTCTGAAGACACAAGGAGTGGAAAACCTCTTGTGCCCCCACGGCTCCCGAACCTTGGGGGAGGTAGTAAGCTATCAGCAACCCTGCTACCTCTCTCACAATTTGCTTAAAATGAGCGATGACCTCGGAGTATGGCCTGGGTAGCCCGTGAGGTTGCTACATCAAAACCAAGGGAGAATTCCATCAATTCTGGGGAAGTACGCCCATGCTATTCTAAGTCAAATTCAAAGGGATCTTTGGTTCTGGAAGGTCCAACTGTTAGGGCCTAAGGCCGTAAAGCATTTTTCATTGAACTCAACCATCTTCTTAGGATCCGGACTCATCCTAGCATTTGACACCCAAGTCAAGAGCATCACTCCTCAAGACTTGAACTGTCCATCCTTCCATACCTAGCCTAATATGCCAAGCTATGGGAGGACATCAAGTGGTCTATCATTGCAACATGATAGAATGCACCAACCTAGGGATCCAAGAGTTCCAGGGTGTCCCATGACTTTTTTGATCCAAAGATCTAGGGGTCTTACATTCAACACTCTTTGAATCTTAAGCCCCATCACCTATAGAGCACTTTGAATGGCTCCATGCACTTTCCTCCCCTGTTTGAGGACAACTCCCATAGGAATTTGCTCTCGAATCCTATAAGGCACCACATGTCGCGCCTCTTCTGAATTTTTTTTCACATGGGAGGTTTCTCCATCCATCATCGGAGTAGCCAAGGTGGGAGGTCAATTGCTTGCTCCCTACAGAAGTCTAGGATTAAGTTTTCCTAGGACCTTAAGTGCTCCAGTGGTTCCTAGCTATTGTCTGAGTCAGGACAATGTTTCCAATGGATGAGGAACTCCACTTTCAAATCTGCCCCATGGCCAGTGATCTAGAAGTTCCTGATGCATTCTACTCTCTTTCCTTGTATAGATTGTATACAAGGTCGCTCTTTGATCGAGAGGCTTCTCTCTGGATATGGAAACCCATCCGACAACGGCTTTAGCATGCTGACATGAAAAATGGATGGACTCGGTCCATATTGATTGGTAGATGAAGCTTATATGTTACAGGGTTAATTTTATCGATGATCTAGAAGGGACCATCATACTGCCTCATCAGCTTGGAGGTAGTTCCCTATTTCGGTTTAAACTGACGTGGGTCCAACTTCAGGAGGACCCAATCTCCCACCTTGAATTCACGAGGCTCACATTTTCAATCAACATACTTTTTCATTCACTGCACTCCCCTCTCCAGATGATGCTTTGTTGTATCAACATTTTCAGACCACCTCTTCAAGAATTCATCTACTGTGGGATGTTGACCCTGCAACGAGGGAGAGACCATATGAGGGGTAATGGGCTACCTTCCCATTACCAGTTCTATAGGAGAGAACCTAGTAGTTGAGGACTTCTGGATGTTATACCTCAGATGGGTGATCCCTAGCAGAAATGGCCAATTCTTTTGGTCACTACGAACATAGTGACGAAGGTACTCTTCAAGTACCCGATTGATCCATTCTGTCTGCCCATTGGTCTACGGATGAAAGCTTGTTGACAATTTGAGGGTGGTACCCGTCATGCCAAATAGTGCTTGCCAGAAAGCACTTGTGAAGCACAGATCTCGGTCTAAAATGATGCTCATGGGTAACCCAAAATATCGAACCACCCTATCAAAATAATACGTTGTCATGTCCTTAGCTGAACACTGTGATGGATAGGGAATGAATATGGAAAATTTAGAGAATTTGTCCACTACAACAATAATGCTGCTTAAGCCTTGAATATTGGGCAATCCCGTGATGAAGTCCATAGACATTGTAGCCCATGGAAATGGAGGGATTTCCAAGGGCAGCAAAAGATCACCCGAATGCTCAGTAGACCTCTTATCCTACTGGCACACTAGATACCTCTGGATATAAGCAATCACATCATGGTACATTTTTGGTAGGAAGAAGGTTCTCTCAATGAGAGCCAAGGTCCTTTGTTTCCACTATGTGTCATGGCATTCTCAGATGATCTTATTGCATAGGCCATCCCATACCCGGAATGCATATTCGACCATCCTGAAACCAAAGCAGTCCATCTCTCATTTTGAACTATGGTGCTCACCCAATTTCTATCAGCTTCATTAAATCAATGATATGGGGGTCCCTTTTCAAACGATCTTGAATTCTAGCCAACAACACTTCATCACATTGAACGTGTGAAGTTTGTGGCCCAATGATGGAAAAGAGCTGAGAGGTAGGTTGAGGATGGTGACTCAATGCATTTTCCACCACGTTCTCCTTTCCAGGATGGTAAGTCAATTGCAAATCAAATTCGGACAACATGACCAACCATCGAGCTTGTTTGGGCCTTAGCTTCGTTTGGTTCATCAAGTAGCTAGTGGCCAGATTATCCGTCTTTATGAGGACATGACTTCCCAGCAAGTAGTGTCGCCATGCTCTCAAGCAATGGACAATAACGAATGTTTCCATTTCATGGACTGGCCACCTATGCTCTACTTGATTCAGCTTCTGGCTTTCATAAGTGACAGGATGACCTTCCTGTAGCAAGACGTCCCCAATTGCATTGTCACTGGCATCTGTATGAACCTCAAAAGGTTTCGAGAAATCAGGCAATGCCAACACTGGATGGGAGGTTAAAGCCTCTTTGATCCTCTTGAAGGCTTTCTGAAAATTTGTGTCCCACTCCGATGCAATTTCTTTCTTTTGTAGATTGGTTAGAGGAGTAGCAATTCCTGAGAAATTTTTGATGAATTTTCGATAGAAAGTAGCTAGCCCCATGAACTGTCTAACCTCATGCACATTAGTGGGAGTGGGCCATTGGCGCAGAACCTCTACCTTTTTCGGATTTGGCTTTACCTACCCATACCCCACGAGATGCCCCAAAAATTTTTGCTCTAAGCAACAGAATTCACATTTTTCTTTCTTAACATACAGCCAATTTTCTCGTAGCTTCTCAAGGACCATCTGCAGGTGGAGGGCATGTTCCTCCATTTTCTGGCTATATATTAGGATGTCATCAAGATAAATGACCACAAATTTATCTAGGAAGGGTCAAAATATCTTGTTCATCAACATACAAAATGTAGCCGGTGCATTGTAGAGTCTGAAAGGCATTACGGTCCATTCATACAATCCATACCGCGTTACACATGCAGTTTTTGCTTCGTCCCCTTCTATGATGCGAACCTGATAGTATCCTTGTCTGAGGTCTAGTCGAGTAAAATATTGAACCCCTGCCAATTGATCAAACAAGTCAAAAATGAGCGGTACTAGATACTTGTTCTTGATCATGTGTTTATTCAGCAGTTTATAATCATAGCAGAGCCGTAGCGTTCCGTCCTCCTTGGTAACAAACAACACCAGTGCTCCATAAGGGGATTTTAAGGGATGAATGTATCCATTGGAAATTAAACCTTCAAGCTACTTTTTTAGTTCCCCCTATTCTGGTCCTATTAACCGGTATGGCCTCTAGATAGGAGGATCAGTTCCAGGCTGCAATTCGAGGTGGCAAACTACCAGGCGGTTCAAGTGGCATCACATCTTTAAACTTATCGAGCACCTGTGCTATGCATGGGTCAATAATAGCTTGGGATCCACAAGCCTCAGAAGGGTCACTCATTTGCATAGCTAGTAGAAATTTTCTGGTAGGGTCCCTGGCCAAGCGTTTCATCACCATTGGTGACACAATCTGGGGGCTAGCATCCTCATCCTTTCCCATCTGTGGTCCATGAGTTTGAATAATGCATGGGGAGCTTTCATGTGAAATAAAAATTAAGGCCAAGTGTGGGGCTATGAAAAATTTGGCCTTGCGTAAAAATTCTTGCCCCAAAATGACCTAAAAGGAGTCCATGTCTAGAATTGAAAAATCTAACTCTCCTTGGCATGAGCCCACTTGAACGGGGACACCACGACACACCCCGATGCATCGAAGGGGCCTGAACTTGGCCAACTTGTAGGATGCTTGGACGGGTTCCATCTTTAGCTGCAGGTTTTTCACCATGGCTGGAACCATGTAATTGTGACTAGCCCCATTATCAATGAGGGCACTTAGCTGACTCGTGCTCACAGTGATTGGGGCCAATTGAACCTAATGTAGAGTATTAGGATTAGGATTCTAGGAGTTTCTAGCTCCTGACCTCTGTGTAACCATGCCTGATAACTCCATCATCACCGCTAGCCTTCACTATTCCCCCGATGTGCTTCCATTAGTAATTTGAAGGTATGGATCAGAACAATAATCAAGTGCCATCAATTGTTTCCCAGGAGCTAGCCCCTACCTATTCTCAGTAACTCAAGGGACAATTTCTTGCCAAGTGATTTCCATGACACAAGAAGCATTGAATTGGCCCCTTAAAGGTGCCTCTTGAAAACTACTTCTTCTTGGCCCCAGGTTGCCACTTGCTCCCTATATCTTTGCATTTTTGTTGGGAGCCTTGGTTCCCTAGAGGACCACCCATCGGGCGACTACCTTGTTGAATTGAATTGAAGGTATTTGCATCTTTGATGGATCCTGTTTCTGTTCTCTAAGAGTGGGAGGGTGTGTCATGCTTACCCTTCCCAGGCTTGCCCTTATCTGGCTTCGTTGCCTTGAATTCTAGAAAAGTGCCAACAGCCACAATAGCCTCCGTGAGGGAGTCAATGCCTCTTCGATGCAATTCCATCTACACCCATGGTTGTAGTCCATTCACAAATTTGAAGAATCGATCCCGGTCTCCCATATTGGGAATTAGCAACATGAGTTCTTGGAAGCTATTGATATAATCCTCAAGCCTCCCTGAATGTTTTAGGGTCTCTAGCTTGGTTCTAGCAACTCATTCAGAGTTCCCAAGATGAAACTGTTTGATCAATGCAGCCTTGAAGCTATCCCATGTCTCGATCTTTTCTGTCATGGTGCCCTTTTCTTGGGCATGGAGGAGACGAAGCCACCATAGCTTAGCACTTCCTATGAGAAATTCTGATGCTGTGGAGACCTTTTGGGTTGCAGGAACACCCTCGGTTTTTAGGTACATCTTCACATCATGGAGGAAAGCATCGATTTTAGCATCATTTCTCTCACCATCATAAGAACTCAGTTCTCTAGCTTTGATACGGGCTGTCGCTACTGGCTCATCTGCCAAGCATCTTGCTAAAGAGGATTTCAGGATGGAATTTTCAATTTTCAAATTAGATAGTTCTTGATTTACCCCCACCAGGGCATCCTCTAGAACTTTCACCCAACCAACTAAGTCCTCAACCAAGGATGCTTTTGTTTGTGCCTCTTCTAAGGAACCAAATAGATCCTTGTAGAGGTTGATCATGCGATCCAGATGACCTTCCAAGATCAAAACCTTAGCCTCTGCCAATTTCATCCTGTCCTTGGAGCTTAGATCCATCTTTTCTTGTGGCAAGTCAGCATCTTTCAAAATGTGATGGATCGCGTCCACATTCTCTGGACCAGGATGGGCTAAGGCCTCATCAATTGCCTTGACATGATCCCATAATGTTTGAAACTTAGTCTCATCTTGACCAAGTTCTATTTCAGCCTCAATTTATGGATTTGTTTGAACATCAGCCATGTCACTTGGTCTGCCTGGCTCCATGTTTGCTAAAGGGAGCTTTAGCACAAGGCCACCCTCCAAGGGAGTGGTTAGTAGAAGTTGAGAATGGTGAAAATGGAAACCTCACAAACCACAAACCCTGATACCCACTTAGCGAGAAAGTTTTACCAACAATTGAAACTGTGAGGCTCTGATACCATCTGTAATAATGTTGTCCCTGAGAACGTTGTTCGGCATCCCAAGAGTTTCCCAAGAAGATTTTGAATTGGGACAAAACTCAAGAGGAATACGCCTCAGTAATCAACAATCCTGAAACACATGCCAACAAACCATGTGTTAGTGTTAGCATGTCTCCTGAGCGGTGTTTCATAAACAATATTTGTGATACCCTAACATACTAGATAGAATTCCCTTGCTCCACTCACGTGGACACCACAGGGACTACCAGCTGAATCCTCCAGATTCATCACCACGTGCTAGTAGTTGGTGTCGCGCTCCAAGGAGTGCACGCAACATCCCATAGCACGTCCCATGACACATGGTAAAAACACCCCAATGCAGAGTTGAACTATGCAACCCTCCCAGGCAAGGTCCTACTAAGTGGGGTAATGAGGTAGGTCGTAGCCTCTTACTAATGCATGGAACTGCCATGCTAGTATGGTTCTGAAGACACAAGGAGCGGAGGACCCCTTGTGCTCCCACGGCCCCCAAACCGTGGGGGAGGTAGCAGGCTACCAGCAACCCTACTACCTCTCTCACAATTAGTGCTACTTTTTTTAAAGAAATATTAAATGGTGTATCCATGATTGATCTACTTTAATCACATGCTTTTTAAGTACCTCTTTAATACACTCTTTTAGTTCATCAATAAAGATGCTAAAAAATGTTGAAGAAAGAGGGTAGGCTTGCCTTACTCTTACATTACTATAAAATTGACAAGATCATGTAGTTTCTTCATCTTTTAATTTTAAAATTATTTCTTTGCGTAAATTTTGAATGGCATTGAGTAAACTAGAATCAACTTTAATTTAGATAAGTCTACTCCATAATTGTTCACTCAAAACAAAGTTAAATGCTTTAGTAAAATAAATAAATGTTAAACCTTGTTTTTTCTTGTCTTGTCTAATGCAATATCTAAAAGTAAATATATGATTTGGTATAGAATGATTGTTTCAAAATCCTGCTTGTGAAACTACATGTAAATTATTTTCTTCTACCCAAAATCCCAATTTTTTCCTCCAAAATGGTGCTTAATAATTTTTCAAACAAGTTACTAATCATGATCAATCTATAATTATTTAAGGATTATTTGTCTCCTTTTTAAAAAGGAATAATAGCTATCCTAAACATCCATTGTCGAGCTAATCTGTTTTGAAGTTATTCATTAAGTAATTTTGAAGTTTCTTTCTAGACTAACTCTCTAGCACATTTTAATAATTCAACATATAATCCTTCTTCATCTATAGATATTCCAAAAGCTAATTTCTCAATTCCCTCCATTAGTTCATCATACTTAAGTTGTAAAATATTTAGAAGCATGTAACTAGTTATGATATTTGTCTCATGAAGCAACAAATTTTTGTAGAATCCTTGTATGTGTGTAAATTAAATATCATTAGTTGGAGAAACATTACTGGTAAAAAGTTTTTGAATTTTTCATGGATCTTGCTTTATGATCTTCACCATTTTGTTTTGATGATTTTTTTAATAATTTTCTTTGTTCTCTCTCTCTCTTAAAGCAATTTCATGTAATCCTTATTAATGAATCACATTTACGTATGCTCCAACTTCAGGTACACAACTTCGGGGTCTTGATGTGATGTTGTGTATGCGACATCAGAGTGTATACTTCAGGCATATAAATATTGCACCTAGGATCTAGTTTTTGCAATTAGTTTTTGGTCATTCTTACTTAGAGTAGCAAAGCTGTTGTCATTTCTTTTCCTCAAAGTTAGAATATTTTCTAAGTGCCCATAGAAGGAGTCTAAGTGTGTACGGTTCTTTGTTTGAGCATTAATGTACTTGAGTGCAGTAGTGTGATGGGAATAAAATGAACTCTTTTGACAATCCTTATAGCATTGAGAATAGCTTAATATTTTCTTTATTGCATTTTATTTTCACATAGTTTAGTTTAATGCATTTGAGTTAAGCAATTTATTTCCAATTGTTAATGAACACAAGCATAACCACTTCGAGCATTCATATAGTACTTGGTAACCCAACAACGCTTAATGTTTGGAAGCCCAGCAATGCTATATGTGTTTAGGAAAGTGGGGCAATTACTTGTGTTAGGCTAGATAGGAAATAACAAATTAGATTTTAAATTACTCTACTTTTCATTCTTGTTATAGGTGACCAAATCTATAAAATATAAAGTAAGAAAAATCATATATCTCAATTACACTTAAACCATACCCTTGAACCCACAAGTGTAATTGGGAAGACAACAAACATTCTTAATGGCCATTTCACTTCCTAGAAGAGCTAGTGCATTAGATAACTATAGGTCCATAGAATTCAACCGGATCACACGTAATGCCTTAGTGATTCGTATGGTTGGACATAGGGGTACCTTGCCACTCATCATTGGCATCGTTGCCAGGGACCTTTTTGTTGTTTTGTGTGCTATCTAGGACTTAGTGAAACATATTGAAATTGTTGGAATGAACTTAGAGTCATATCCTATTTTACCATTACTACAACAATTGTCAGAGCACACTGTGATTTTTATTCGCTAATTGAAAATTTCTTCTTCTCACATGAGCACTTATCCACCCAAGATTGATAAAGTTTATTTACCAAAGCCTCAAAATTATCAAATTATATATACTCATCCTTATGAGTATGTTTCAAACTTCACCTTCATCCTACACTAGGATGAACAGCTGTGGTGGCATGACTTGGAGGGTAGCATTGTGTTGCCACCCAATCATGTTGCTTCTACAATGGTTTATAAAATGCTTGCACGATGTGGTCTTTAAGACCACCATGGGGAGTATATTGTAGAAGATGCTGATGCCAAGGATTACCATCCCATCAAAGCACAACATTTGTGGGATTGGTAGCTAGAGCAACATTATGAATTTTCAAAGGGAAAAGGACTTAATGATTCTCCATTCCTATTGTACTAATAAGCTAGTGGGAAACCCTTCTTTGGGGGGTTTTTCATTCAATGAAGCTCCTCTCTTTGACTTTGGTTATGGAGGTTAAAACTAGAACTTGCACTCCATAGTTCACAATCCTAATTTTGGTAACAAGGGATTCAATGAAAAAGAAGGATTCAGAGGGGTAAGTTAAGACAAGGATGTAGACAAGAAGCAAGATCGTGATCATGGTCATGATCACCAAAGAAGCAATGGTAGGCACTATGATGATGCTAGTTCTCCTTCCTCTTCTCCTTTGTCATCTTCTTCTTCTTTTGGCTCTAACCATGACCATAGAAGGTGAGACTGTGATGGAGGTGATCAAAATGAATGAAACAACTGACGAGACCAAAATAACCAAAGGGACCATCGGGACAGACAAGATTAAGGGCATAGACGTTCAAGAGAGTCACATTGCCATGACAAAAGGGGTAGTAGAGGGCATTATAGGCACCATGATTAAGGCCTTGATGAGCCTCTATTTTCTACCCGAAGTATGCTTAACATCGCAGATGTAGTTAGAATTTCAACAAGGTATGTGAAAGATAGTCGAATCAAATGATTAGACATGAACAATATTCTTTGATTTGAAGGAGGATATAACTTTGATCCATAGAATCATCTTCAAGCTTTCCAAGATGTATGCACCTTGCAAAACATAGAGAAAAAGTGGTAGAAACTGAAGTTTTTTCCCAGGACACTTATCAAAGAGGCAAAAAAACTAGTATCGATTCTTAGAGTTGGAATGAATCAAATGATGGAGTACCATGCTTGAGTTGTTCAATGATAAGTATTAAATGTACTCTAGAGTTTCCAAGTTAAGAAACCAAATTTAAGGGTGGAAACAAGGAACACAAAAACCCTTGGATGCCACCATTGGCCAACACTATGCTTTGATGCATAAATGTCCTGGCCATGGTTATTTTTAATTGGTTCAACTTTGCCACATTGTAGATGGGATTTATAATGAAATGAGGAAAACCCTTGGTGTCTATGCCCACGGGCGATTTTCAGAACTAAGTGCCCAACAGATAGAAAGAGTAATCGAGAAAGTAGCTAAAGAGGAGGGTGAACTAAGAAAAAGAGAAAGTGTAGAAGAGTACAACCATGATCCTTCCATTCGTAAGAGGGGAGTTGGATTTTGCGATAATGAGGATGAGTCCATATTTGATGAGAGGCTGCATAAGAAAACCTTATCACTCCAGCAATTCCAATCTAAACTTATAGCCAAGGTTGATTAGTTAAGAAACTCAATGGATAATAGATTTCAAGCTATTCTCAAAATCATTGAAGAGTCCAAATAATAAAGTAGTGAGCATGAGCATAGGAGGCACAAGGAAACTAAACGTACATATCACAAAGGTAGGGGCAAGATTGCTGCTATAGAAGAGGTTGCAGATAGTGAATTAGATGATGATCGTGGGTGTAACATCTGTCACTATGAAAATCCTAAGGGATGTTGCTCCATTGTGTCACATTTATAAGAGTTTGGGGTGTATGCCTTACATCCATGACTTACAAAGGCAAACATCCAAAAGGTTACCTTATCCTCAAGGTAATCTTAGGCAGTTCCACTAGCAATAATCGTATTATCCAAGTGGAGCTCCACCATAACTGTATGAACAGTATTAATAGTGGTAGTAACCACAATCATGGGAGCTAGCACCACCAAGGCAAAAATACCCTTACCAATAGCCTGATCCATATGGTTATTACATTCAGTAATCCATGTCTCCATGTGACTCTTCCAGTCACGTTTTTAATTTCTAGCCTCACTACCACTTTTCATATTATTACTAAGCTTATTCACCACATGAAAGAAGGGATACAACCTCTTACCCTTATCCTCCTCCTACCCTTGCACATACTCCTCCTCCAATTGCATAGCTACCACTTGCTCCACCTATGCAGGGTGAACTGCCAGCTCAACTGCAATAATGCAATGCTATTAGGGTTGTTAATTTGCAACCAAATAATCAATCAGAGGGGTCAAATGTTTGATCAAAGAAAAGACCTTTCTTTTAACCTGGTAGTCCACCTAAGCCTTCTCCTCCACCTGTGGTTTACCACCCTGCTCCTGCCTCTCCCTCCTTTGTATCAAATTCTTTTGGGCCTTCTTCAAAACAAAATCTCTCAAGGATCCATACCATAATGCTTACTCACATTGTGTTTGATTAGATCCATGTAGGAAACCTTCTTAGGAAATTAGCCATTCTTGGAAGTCCTCTAATTTATTTGTAGATTGCTAGGAATGAATCGTGCAAGGCTCTTCTTGATTTAAGTTCTAGTGTTAATTTAATTTCTCATGAGATGTACACTACCTAGAACCTACCTTCTCTTAAGAAGAGCAACATAAGATTAGAATTGGTAGACTAGTCCATCATTGTTCCATTGGGACTGGTAGAAGACATTATGACCACTATTTGTGGGTGGTCTTATTCTGTTGATTTCCTGGTAATCAAAGTGGAGAATTGCAAAGGGGACTTCCCAATCATCATGGGAAGGGCATGGCTAAGCACTGTCGATGCACAAATGAGCATCAAAGATCTTTCCCTAGAAATATTAAAGGAAAATGCATTCAGAAAGATCGAGAAGAAGAGAGTTCCATGCATCGCATACAACAATATAGGGTGCAATTATGTGTAAAAACTTTGGGCTGTAAAGCAAACATCTATCTCTACATGTAAGCAGTGTGCACTAGAAGTAGAAATTCAAAGGTTTCTATATGCAACAGCCACAAAATAGAAGGGCAGCTAGTGGCTAACCACTGATTTTGAAAGCAGCACACTATGCATGGAACCAACTGAGAGCTTGACATGTGCATATGTCATGAGCATGGATGAACTAGAGAAGAATCATCACCAACTCTCTGATGATACAAATGATGATACTCATTGGGGAGAGTTGGAAATTCCTAAAAAATTCAAGCAAGAGCCCCTCAAACAAAAAATACTAATGGCCAAAATGAAATATGTGTTTTTTAAAAATGGGAAGCCAGTTATAATCAATACAAAACTTGCTCTAGAATAGAAAATGATGCTGTTGAAGGTAGTTGAGAGATGGTCAATAGCTTTTGCTTGCTCATATCTTGAACTCATATGGATTGATCCTAGGATATGCCAGCATCACATCTACACCAACCTAGCCATGAAGCCAAAACAACAATGATAGAGGTGATTGAACCCCAAATTGAAGCAAATCATCAAGGAGGAAATTGAGTAATTCCTCAAGGCAGGGTTCATCTATCCCATTGTGAATAGCTAGTGGGTTAGCCCACTTGTAATTATGCCAAAGAAAGGTGGCAAGTAGTGGGTCTACATTGATTTTAGGTTGTTGAATATGGTAACATTTAAGGATCACTTTCTATTGTCATCTGTTAACCAAGTGCTTGACACAATATTTGGGCATTGCTACTACAAATTTCTAGATGGTTATAGTGACTATAACCAAATTTAAATTACACCAGAAGACCAAGAAAAAACAACATTCATGAGTCCCTTGGGAACTTTTGCATATTGCAAGATGCCATTTGGTCTATGTAATGCTCCTGTCGCATTCCAACACCTGGTCCTAAGCATTTTTCAACAGTAGATCGGTAGTGAGGTAGAAGTCTTCATGGATGACTTCTCCACCTATGGAACTACATTTGAGTAAGCCTTGAGCTACCTTGAGCAAGTGCTAAAATGATGTGTCAAAACCAACTTGCAACTCAATTGGCAGAATAGTCACCTCATGGTCTAGGGAGGCATTATACTGGGGCACAGAATATCATAAAAAGGAATTGAGGTGGACCCTGAAAACATAAGGGTCATGTGAGGAATAACTTGCTAGCCAGAAATAGTTAAAGATGTTTAGTCATTTCTTGGACATATTGGCTACTACTGGTGATTCATAGAGAATTTCTCTAAGATCGCAAAACTGTTGGTCGAGCTGACAAAGAAATATGCTCCTTTTGTATGGACCATAGAATGTGAAAAAGCATTCCAACAACTAAAAGAGTAGAAACTCCAATCCTACAAGTGCTTGATTGGTCCAAATCATTTCATATCATGACGAATGCATCAAATTATGCTTTGGGAGTGGTGTTGACATAGTTAGATGATAAGAAACATCCATACTACATCCACTATGCTAGCCAAAGCATTGTGGGTGCATAACTGAATTACACCACCATAGAAAAAGAATTAATGGTAGTGGTGTTTGCTCTATAGAAGTTCAAGCATTATGTGCTTGGATAAAAGGTGTTTGTACACACAAACCACAATGCCATCTTCTTCCTAACAAAAAATCCAATGATAAGCCCATGTGTCATATGGTGGTTAGTGATCTTGAAGGAATTCAATCTCACGATGGTAGATCAAAAGAGCACTAAGAATGTGGTTGCTGATCACTTGTCTCAGTTATGATGGGATGACAAAGAGGAAGAAATCCCATTCTTTGACATGTTTCTTGATGAACTCCTCTTTGCTGGGGTTATAATTGAACAAATTCCCAATGAGCCAAAATGGTATAATGGCACTCTCACCTATCTTCTTACTCAAGAGATTCCACAAGGGTAACCACTAGAAGAAACAACAGTTTCTTCACCAGGAAAATCACTTCATGGAAATCAATGAACACTTGTACAAGATATGCACCAATGGCCTGGTTTGTTAGTTTGTCCCTGATGCTAATCAACTGCATGTTTTCCATGACATTCATAAAGGTCCTTGTGGAGGACACTATGCTGGGAGACGCACGACCATTAAAATGCTGATGGTAGGGTACTATTGGCCAACACTCTTCAAGGCTACTCCCCATTACATCTGCTCTTATGAATGATGCCAACAAGATGATGAACTAACTACTCGAATGGAGGCACCTCAATAATGGATTTAACCATTAGAACCCTTCGACATCTAGGGAATTAACTTCATGGGTCCCATCACATCCATGTCAAATGGAAAGGCATACATCATAGTCACTGTTGACTACTGTATGAAGTGGGTAGAAGTAGTAATTTTCATCGATTCTACATCTTCTACTATTGCTCGATTTGTACAACAAAATGTTGTAAATAGGTTTGGTGTGCCATGTGCATTAATTTTTGATAATGGAACTCACTTTACAGGTGCTACTTTTTGGAAGCTCATGTAATGCTTTGGGGTTGAACATAAACTCATAACACCTTACCATCCCCAAGCTAATAGTCAAGATGAGGTTACCAATAGGGAAATCACAAGGATACTAACAAGAACTATTAGCAAGGATAGGAAGGACTAGAGCATAAAACTCAACGATGTGCTTTGGGCCTGGCTATTCTCCCTATGAGCTTGTGTACAAAAAATTACCAACATTTCCTATTCAATCTGAACTTCATACACTTTCAATAGGTTGTGATTGTGTCCTTGACTTGAGTCTAGCCCAAAAAGAACAATTGATGAATCTCAACCTGCTAGATAAAAAATGATTAGTAGCCTAATCATCTAATGAGTTGCATAAGGCTTATAACAAAAAGCATCATGACCTAATATTAGAAAAGTCAAATTTCAACTAGGAGATAAGGTTTTTTACTAGAGCCCCACCCCCACACATGTACCTCAACAAACTATGTTCCAAACATTGTGGGAAGGACCTTAGATCATTTATGAGACTTTTTCTTCTAGGGCCATGATGATCTATAAACCTAAGAGCCCAAACAAGAAACAATTGGTCAACAGCCAATAAATCAAACCTTTTCATGAGCATACATCAACAAACATAAGAAGCACCTCATTAGATGGACAACTATGCTCCATATTTTGGATCTCCTCCTTTCAACTTAGTTGTGGGGGAGATGGCCACTCATGCTAACCTTACAAGCAGCTCAATTTTTCAAATTTTTTATTTTAAACATTCTTTATTTCACATCTTTTTATTTTTATGTTATTAATCTTTTCTAATTTTTGTTTTACACCATTGTTAGTACATTTGATATTTCTTTAACATTTTACACTTTCTTTTATATTTTCTTTTATTTGGTGTGATTTTCTAACTTTTTGTTAATAAGTGCTAGGTTCATTAGTAAAGCATTACTTGATGGTGGTATGTACTACTTTTGTTATTTGATTGTTGGTTTTTGGTTTCTAGCTGTGAATTTCGTTACAAATAATTAGGACATGCTTTCTTTTCATGCAATAGGCAGTGAGTCCATAGCATTCACCCATCCATAAACTCTATGGTTTTCCTTATTTTGGAAATGTGTAGTCCCTTTTTCATTAATAAAACTTTAATAAATTTGAACTTTGGTAGTTTTTAGAATTGGGAAGGATTCAAAGGTTTGAACAAGGTGTGGCTTCAAGGGGATTCAGTATTCTTTAAGCTTTTCTGTTTGCCTGGGTGCATGTGTGTTTTCATGAATTTCTTACCATTATATGTCATCCAATAAAAGGAAGCTGAATAAGTCCTTGCATGGTGTGGTTTTCATTAGAAAAAAAAAGAAAAAGAAAACAATGAGAATTCAAAGCATACCCCTTGGACAAAATGAATGCATATGTCTTTGCATGGTGTGGTTCTCATCAAGGAAAAAAACCATGAGGATTCAATGCACACCCCTTGGACAAAATAAATGCATGTGTCTTTACATGGTGTGGTTTCCATTTAAAAAAAAACAATGAAAATTCAAAGCACATCCCTTAGATAGAATAAATGGGTTACAAGCACTGGCTATGGGACTAGTCTCTTCTAACTAAGGCCCTTTCTCACTTCCTACTTCTTCTCTAATTTGGAACAATGGTTGTTTTGTGGTAGAACTCTTATGTCTCAGGGGATGGATTAGTCTTAGAATGTCGATGCAAAGTCACTGAATGTGGTTGGTTTTGGTTTGGAATAAGGATGGATTCTATCAATTCATTTAACCATAAAATCCATAAGGGACTTCATGTGACTGTAATTAGAAACTCCATTCTACTCTCTTTCTCATCCATCTATGTTTTCCATATCTCACCTCATTACCGATTTCATGTTTTGGTTCGATATCCTGGTTTGATGTGTCAGAATTCTTAGTTAGTTTCTTCTGGGTTTTTGTACTTAACCTTTTGTAACCATTAATCATCCATGGGACTTATAAACTCTTTGGTTTGAAGTTATGGAGGGCATAAAAGGCCTGTGCCTGCTTTGGTGAGGACTCACTTGCATATCTTTTGGTTGGGTTAGTTAAGTTCTTTACCCTTAGACACTTTTACAATCGAATTATTTTTATTTACCCCACCAATGACATCCAATTTTGCACATCTTCACAAAAAGTTTTAGTGAATTCTTCTTTTTATTATTGTGAATTCTTATACCCTCTTCAAATATTTCCTTGTGTTAAACGTTTTTTTTTCAATTTAATGGACCACTTGTCTATTTTACCCTATTTGTTAGCCTTCTTGATAACACTACTAAAGAAACCAATCTACCACAATCACAACTTAGCCAAGTGTAACCACCGATGAGACAAGGCCTTTCACCACTATGTGTTACACATTGCATACTAATTTGTGATTTTGTTGTGATTGTAGTGGAAAGCATGGACTGGAAGTGAGACTATCTTCACCAAGGATGCAGTAGCACCACATAATGATGACCATTTGCGATCGTTGGATCTCTTTTCTCTCTCTCATTCTTCTATTGCCAAAAGACATTGGATATTAGTGTTATCCAAGGTGTTCACTTTTCTTATCATGAATACCCCATTTTGTAAAAATTGTACTTCCATACACTTGGGCACTTAGAGTCTGTCTGCTTCATCTAAGTCAATTTGTAATGTCAGTCAATAATCCCATACCTACCCAATATATTATGTTGTAAAGAACTTGTTCATCCTCTTCTACACTCGAGGATGAGTTTTCATTCAGTTGTGGGGGTATGATGAATCACATTTATGTCTACTCTGATGTTAGGTATGTGACTTCAGAGTGTATACTCCAGGCCTATAAATACTATTCCTAGGCTCTAATTTTCACAATAATTTTTTGTTCATTCTTAGTTAGAGTAGTGAAGCTTTTGCCATTTCTTTTCCTTAGAGTTAGAATATTTTCTAAGTACCCACAGAAGGAGTCTAAGTGTGTATGATTCTTTGTTTGAGCATTAATGTACCTGAGTGCAGTAGTGTGATGGGAATAAAACAAACTCTTTTGACAATCCTTGCAACATTGAGAATAGCTTAATATTTTCTTTATTGCATTTATTTTCATGTACTTTACTTTAATGCATTTGAGTTAAGTAGTTTATTTCTAGTTTTTAATGAACACGAGCACGACCACTTCGAGCATTTATATAGTACTTGGTAACCCAGCAACACTTAACGTTTGGTAGTCCAACAATGCTATATGTGTTTAGGAAAGTGGGGTGGTTGCTTGTGTTAGGCTAGATAGGCAATAACGAATTAGATTTTAAATTACTCTACTCTTCATTCTTGTTGTAGTTGACCAAATCTATAAAATATAAAGTAAGAAAAATCATATATCTCGATTACACTTAAACCATACCCTTGAACCTCACAAGTGTAACCGAGAAGACAACGAACGTTCTCAATGCCAATTTCTCTTTCTAAAAGAGCTAGTGCATTAGATAACTATAAGTCCATGGAATTTGATCGGATTGCACATAATGCCTTAGTGATTTGTATGGTTGGGAATAGGGGTACCTCAGTGCTCATTATTCAAAGTTTTTTTATAACAAAAATTTTTGATAACTAACCTTGCTTTTAGACATTCTTCATTAAAACACTTATCCACAAAATTTTGTTGCATAGTAACATTTTCTACAAATTGAGGCAATATGTCTTTTAACTAATCTTTAGACTTTTATTTTCAACATATTTTGTACCTCTTGCTAAAATATTATTTATTTGCAATTGTAATACATTTTCTTATTTTTTAGCATTGCTTATAGTTAGAATGCATTTCGCTAATGGAAAATTGTAGCAAATGATGTGGAAAATTATAGAAAATGATAATGTAATTATAAAATCATTTAAAAAAAATTGGCCTATAAGTATAAACTTAAATAATTTCTTTGCAATGTTTGAGTCTATCTTCATTTGCCTACAACATGAAGAACACTAGGATCTTTTTGTACAAGTTAGAAGGGGAGGGCACTATGGTCACCACCTCTCATGGTAAAATCCACTATTCTGCATGTATACAAACTTTATTTCTTGTGTTTATTTCCTTTGTGCTTACTAATTGCTACTAATTTATGTCAAAATCTCACCACCTTGAAAGTTTACCATGCATTCGAGTAACAACCTATATTGTAACACCCTTACTAATTATCTATAAAGTCATATAGATAACTAATAGAAATGATATGAAATCCCAATTTAACCTTGATTAAAGGAAGCTAAAAAATAGATAAAGATTATTAATTAGAAGCATTACAAAAAAATTTTATATTACTCACATACATAATTAAATAAAATTTATATAAAGAAAAATATAAATTTGTATAGCCATGAAAATGTAGATGTTGAAAAATTTCACTAATTATATCATAAAATAGTACATAAAATAACGATTCCAGCAACACTTGTTTAGTCTCAATCAAATATCTAAAAATAAGGATATTCACATTGGAAGCTTACCAAATTAGATATTAAAATTAAAAATAATAATTAAATAAAATATTAATATATAATAAATAATATTAAATTTTCTTGAACATATAGCACACACCAAAAAGAAAAATGATCCTTGCAATGTGGTGGTCCAAATGGCATAAACAACAATTAGATATCTATCATACTTTATTATTTATTCATAGAAATAAGTACATGGTTCAAGTATCCAAAAAGTCTACAAGGTTTCTATTTTACAAAATATAAAAAATTATATTTTAAGTTCAAAATATTTATCTTGTACAAAATTGATGCACAATTCATCCAACTTTTTTTTTCCAATGTTTCCATGGCTACACTCAACTTTTTGCATCAAAATGTAGGAGTTAGAACCCTTCAAATAAGAAAGGTTATTTTAATTTCCTCTTCATTAATCATAAAGGTTTTGGGGCAAAAGTCATAGGATATAGGCTAGATAAAGATTTTCAATAAAATATTCAAAAATATTTCGAAGTCCAAAATTGCCACAAATTTCAAAAAATTAAAAAATTCAAAGAATGTATATTTTATCTAGGCATCTTTAAAGGCTAACTCTTTGTTACCTCGCCATTAAAGGAATATATTGACAGGTTTTGAATAACCTCATTACTTTCATTAGATTATTCTTATGAGCCCAAACAAGCCACTCATGGTCAAGTATCGATAATAGCTTTACTGTTAACATCCTTAATGGTCCAGGCACATGTATCATCAAAATGATAGGTCTTGACTATGCCTCACTACACACCACTAAAATTAGCTATTGAGTGCCATGATATCAACTAATTTCTCAGCCTCATATAAACTTATGAATTAAAATACAAGGTAGGAAATCTATCTAAACACTTGCTCCCATGGGGTGGGTCTTACTAAAAAACACTTCACTACTACATGTAGATGGGAGCATCTAAAAGATTTGTAGCTCCCACCATCAACTAAGTAAAATCAGCCTCATAAATATTAATATTTTATTTTAAAATTCAAAAAAATTCCAAAATAGCAAAAAATCCATGATAGCTAAATTCCTTAAAAATCCATGATAGCTAAATTCTCCTACGCCTAACCATACAAATCACAAGCATTCACTAGCAATTCGATCAAACTCTATAAACTTAGTTACCTAAGTAGCCAATATTCTTAAGTAGCAAATCATGTATTTTCAAGGTTGTCTTCTTAATCCACACTTGTGTTTATCTATGTGTATGGTTAAGTGTGGTTAAGGCATGAGATCTATATTTTTATAATTATTTTTAATATATTTTTCTTCTAATGGAAATATGATTAAGTGAAGGTTAAATGATTAATTATCTAACTAAGCAACTAGTTCATTAACTAACTATCCTAACATGGAGTATTTATTCCCACTTACCATACACATCCTAAACTAGTATTAACACTAGTGGATTACCAAGTGGCTATTATTGGGCTTACTAAATATCCACTACTAGAATTACAAAGCATTAATACGTTATGCTTGAAGTGGTCGTACTCACATGTTTATGATTACTTATATTAACTAATTAAGGACATGCATGGAAAGTGCATCTAAAGTAAAGTGTTGAACAGAAATAGTAAACTATTCTAAATGTTGCAACGGATGTAGGAAATCTTGATTTTATTACCATTTATGTTAATGCATTTAGGTACATAGGCACTTGAATACAACACCATACAATCTCATAAATTCATACTACATGCACTCAAAGGGAAAATATTCTCTCTTTAGAGGAAGAAAACTACAAGGATTTTGCTAAGACTAAGATTAAAAGGTGTCATAAATGCGAGGGGTGAGTGCATTTACATAGGCACTAACTGCATCAATGTTGACGTATCTACATCAATGCATCCTATCATGCGTCATTGGGGATACATTGATGAGGCTGCATCGACACAACCTATCTTATTAACTATTCATCATACCTCTACGACTGACTAAAAACTTGTTGTCGAGTAAACAAAAGTAGAATCAAGTTTCTTAAAAAATTGGGAAGTATGAAATTTATTAACAGAAAGACTAATTGATTAACTCTAACTAACTCTAAGTGCTAGATTGTACATTGTTACAAAAATGAATGTCCATTTTAACAAAATTAGACAATTTACAAAATTTCAGTAGGTGCCTATGGAATTGTTGAAGATGTGATGAAGTTTCAAATAGTGCTTGGAGGTAAAGTTTCCTATGGCTCTAATGGTCCCTTGTCCTATATTGGTATTACTAAAGACTAAGGTTGGTCCCTTGTCCCGTATTGGTATTACTGAAGACTAAGGTTGGTCTCTTGTTCCCATTGCCTCTAAAAAAAGCTTGAAAGCATCTAGGAGTGCTTTCATTTTATCTTCTTTTCTTCATGGGTCATGAACAGTCCAAGTGGATTGTCGATGTGGGCTAGTGTAGGAATATTCCATAGGCATGACATTAAAGGAAATAATTCTTCATATTGATAAACTAGGTTGTGAAGGTTTTATGTTCTATGTCAAACATCCTTACATGGTTCTACAACTTCTGGTAATCGTTCATCCTTATGGCCAAGTTCTTAGCAATAGATCATTGATTAGTGAGTCTACTCCTAAAAACTTCAAGCTCCACATTGGTTGTCTCCAACTTATATTTTGTTTCCTTGTGAAGCTTGAATTTTGTCTCATAGAGGAGGTAGGAATTGACTGCCTACTTCTATAATTCTATCCTTGGTATTCTTGCCACTAGCATTGCTAAGATTGCATAATAAAGGTGGTGACCTCCATGTATTCCATCATCTCCTCAATTTGCAACTCCTTTAGGTGAATTTGTACTTTACTATATGCATTTAGTTCATCAAAGATGGGCTACCATACGTCATATCTTTGCTAGAGTTGTTAGAGGATCTTGTTCATCTTTGCCTTTGTTAATTAAATCTCCTTTTCATTAACCTCCTTAAGGAGCCCAACCTGGTCATTGTAATGATTGTTTACATGTTCAAACTTTAGGGCATCGTTCTTTAAGAAGGCTATCTCAATTGTGATCTTCTAGTAAAGATCATGCATTTTATCCATTGAGAGATTATGGTTTTCATTTGCCAAACTCCTCAAGTCTAGGTACATATTGGTGAGCTACTACTACTACTAGTGTATTAATTTGACCAAATGGTATTTTTGTTCCTCAATGTTATGTAAGTGGTGATTATCCTTTATGAGGATCAAGTTTTCCTTCCAAACCTATAATAGGTCCTTATCTGTGTTCAAAGCCATTGATTTTGATAAGGATGCATTGAAGATCATGGCTTTCTTCACATTCTAAGCATGTTGAAGTCTCAGTTGAATCTATTAAAAAACTTCATCTATAGTGAGCTCAGGCATGAGAATGATAGAACTAGAGTGATTGACCTACAACTTAGCAACTTTAGTGATGAACCACTGATTGGATGCAGTAACTTGCCTCTTATTTCAAGCAACTGTGATTAGTTCACTATGATGTCATCTAGAAGATTAAATCTCTAAAAGTGGTTACCCAGCTCCAACTAGTTTTTCCAACAGTTACTTATATTGAGCAATGCTCATCTAACCACTCCTTGCACTTGCAAATGAATGGATGTCCACCATGGTGGCAATGTCAAGTATAGTCACTGTAGAAGTATTTAGGGCTTTAAAAACCCTATTAGTCATTACCTTTAGTGGTTTCTCCAGGGCTTTATGTTGCATGACTAGGACAATCTCCACCTCACCTTCCTCCAATATGTTACAGAAGGTTGTAACATTTCCTAAAATTTTAGGAAATTTTTTTAGGAATAGACATTGTGACCTCTCAAGCACTTGGATTTGGCCTTGTGGGCACCTAGTTCTTTTGAGCTGAGAATAAAAGTGCAGTCTCACTATCCAACTAGCTAATGGTTCTTGTGACTTTGCTTAAGTGGCTCATGGTTGGACGGTAGATGGATGGTTTTCCATAACCTATATAACTTTGTTGTTGTTGCAGCAGTTGCTCCCTAAGTTTCCATAGTCATTTAGCAATTGTAAGCACCTTTGATATAGTCTCTATAGTTCTAGGTGGTGGTGGTAGTGGCTGATAGCTTAGCTACTACCTTGTCCTTCATCATTTTCTACCAAGATGCAATAAGAGCATGGTGGATCATATCATTTGTGTAACGAGCTATTCCTCCTATTTTGCATAATTTGTGGATGAGGCATGGAAAGGGAAGGGTATTCCTTCCCTTCTCATTTTTCTTGAAACATTTCTCTATCTTCAAAAAAATGAGCTGGGGAAGATTGACTAGAAACTTCTTGCTCAGAGGAGTCCATGCTCAGGCAGAGAAAGCAATGATTTTGCTAGGCCTCACCATTGGGTTTAGGTGATGAGCTATGATTTTGAAGTATGCTCTCTTTACCTTGGTGAGAGCATCATACTCCTTGTGATCTATCCCATAGCATCGTTACACTCATTCTTTCTTCCCATCTAGGTATGCTTGCATCAAAATTNACACTCATTCTTTCTTCCCATCTAGGTATGCTTGCATCAAAATTTCAACCAATTTAGCTCCAATGTTTAGTAACTCGAGGGCCTCTGCAATGACCTCAATAGAGTAGAAGATGATGTTGTCTTTGATTTTCACTAGCATATCTTCTTGTCAGTTATTCTAGAATAGGTAAGTCTCCCCTATGTATCATTCTTTGCTATTGGAGAGAATGGGCCCCATGGGAGATCCCTATAATTATGTATGAATGTCCTCTAGTGCTAGCTCCAAGAAGGATCCAAAGTTCAACTCTTGAAGAATAATAGTTTGGACCTCGGTTCTAATATTCTCTATGTAGGCCTATGTGAGAGTGAATTCTAGGCTAGGCCTTGGCCTAGGGACCTTGTCTTGCTTTGACTAGCTTATTTTAGCAGTGGAAATCATGCAAACAAATTCTACTATGGGCTTCTCTTGAAGGGATATGGTGACATGAGTTGCTTTAGGTGCTTATTCTTAGGGTTGTTATGGTTGATGATGCTAGCCTCTTCATTTTCTAGGTTGCTTCTCCATGGGCTATGAAGGCCCTTCTACCTATGGTCCTCGTTTCAATGCCATATGTGATCATAAAACATAATGTATAGTTAGCTTTTTACTGTATAATCCTTAGCTATTTTTAAATCTTTCTTGCTATATCAGGTTATGTTTCATTTTTGGGTGTTAAGAGTTGGTTGTTTCAATACTTTGTTTGTTATCTTGGCTAGTTGGATTATTTTAATATTATTTTATTCTTGGCTATCAAAGTCCTTATGATGAACTTAACCCTTTATGGTGCTTGATTTCAATATTATTTTAATGGGTTGACCATGGGGAGTTAGAAAATTTCAAAAAAAAATCTATGAAAAACCAAAGGTTTATGTCCCCCACAATGAAGCAATTAAATCTCATAGCACAAGGACTAAAAAATGGGTGAATTTGGGTTAGCGGGTG
Organism: Gnetum montanum; assembly: GCA_015680685.1. Lineage (NCBI taxonomy): Eukaryota > Viridiplantae > Streptophyta > Gnetopsida > Gnetales > Gnetaceae > Gnetum > Gnetum montanum. The sequence continues at coordinate 46,320 of MNCI01028138.1, forward strand.
AAGAGTTATGGTGCTTGAAGAATGATAGTTGAAATTGCAAAAACTCATTTGCTCATTTGAAAAATGATGCAAAATGAGCTACGTATTTCATGTATTCATACTATATTTGCACTATGTTGAAGGGGATACGTCAATAGGGCTACGTCGAGTAAGCCCATTGTGTCGACAGGGATGTATCAACATAGCCATGCATAGCTCAATTTTGCATGAAAAAATGGAGGAATTTTGGACAATTTTTGGGATGAAACAAGTGTCCAATGGAAGCCAAAAATATGCAAAATGATGATAACAACTTAGAAAAGCATAATGTTGGCTAAAGAAAAGAGGTTTGAGTAGATTTGGATGAATTTGAAATGCTAGTAAATGTGGGATGATAGTATTGATTGTACAAACAGCCAAGGAATAGGAATTTTAACATGAGGGAGACTAAAGCAAATGCAAGTGAGTCCCTTCTAAAGTAGGCTTTATGTTCTTGATGCCCTTGCATACCCACATCTTAAGGAATCCATAGGCACTAAGGATGATTAACGGTCATTTCAAGTTAAAACTCATATCCAATGGAGTAATTGTCCTAGGATTATGGAATTAGCATAACAAATGTATTAATCAATCATGATAGAAGGCAATGAGGTTGTATTGTACGAGTTGAGAATGAGGGAAGAGAGAAAATGATGGGTAGGTGATGTACATTTAGGTCACATGAGATCCTTGTAAGGTTTGTGATTAAGATGATATGACACTATCATCCTTAGTATAGACCAAGTCCATTCCACTTTTAATGATTTCACATTAACGTAGCTGTACTGACCTAAATCGTTAGTGTAAGGCTAGAAAGGAAATAGACACCGAGAGATCGTCGAATAGCCACAGCTGACCCTGCCTTCGCCCGAGGGCAAGCTGGAAAAGTAAATGATGGGATGGTCTGCACGTAGATCAACCAAGGACTTCCCCATGCGTAAGCTACAGCTAGCGTTGGGGTTATCGTAAACGAGATGTAAATGGAATGCAAATAGCAATATGAAATGTAAACAGAGCGTATTGAATTTTAAATAAAGCGTAAACAAAGCTATATTGTAGACAAAGCATAAACCAAAGTAAATAATGTAAATGGAAGGCAATAATGAAACTGTATTGTATTGCTTAAACAGAAATATGCACCGGTCAAAGCGTAGTTGCACATGTGTGGATGGCAAGTCAAACGCCTAGCCCCGGAATGATATGACACGATGATGTGATGATGAAATGGGATGAACGTGAGAAATACTTGGAAGCCAAAAATCAGGTTTGCTAAGCGCCCAAGGATTGCAAATTCTGTCCTTCTTTAGAGTTGTCAATCTCTCCAATTTTTGCCTCCTAGTTTATGTGAATTGATAGGGTATTTATAGGCTTGGGTTGGGTGCTAGATAGTTGCATTCTTTGACCAGGTTTAATGTATCTGTGTTTGGATAGTTGTGTATGAGTTGGATGTGTGTTGGCAAGCTACATTCTTGACCAAGTACAATGTATTTGTGTTGGATAGTTGTGCACGAGTTGGATGTGTGCTGGATATTTGCCTTCTTTGACCNACAAGTTTTGGAGGTCACACTATAGGTCACATTGCAGGTCACGCTGGNGAAATCTGGAATTTCTGAAGGCTGGGACCCATAGTTATCAATAGTGGACCCTGAGGATGACTTGCACCCTTGAAATCAAGTCATTTTGGCTCAGTTTTAGGGCTGTAAAAATTGGTGACGCTGATCCTTACGCTGTGCAATGTCTGAAAAAGTAACCCCAGCATCACCAAGTCAAAATGGCATATTTGAGGCCCAAATCTTGATTTTCTGGAGGTTGGGAGTTGCTGGGGACCTTGGTGAAGGTCATGGGGGGTCCTTGTGCTTAATTTTTGCCTATTTTGACTGAATTTCGGGGCTCCAAATGTTGGTGACGTTGATCCTAAAGCTGTGCAGCGTCTGAAAAAGTAACCAAAGTGTACTTAACCAAAACCAAATATTTTGAACCTAAAAATTTTGATTCTGGATGCTGGAAGTTGGTGCAGTCGCCTATGGGCCCCAAGGGGACCTTTCCTATTGAATCCTAGGCCATCGAGGGCTGTTTCAGAGGCCTCCAAGTTTGGTCACGTTGTACTCATGTTGGGCAGTAGCATGACTTAGCTTGATTCTTGTCTAAAAGTGCTAGGCCAAAATTAGTGGTGTTTCATTGGCCCCTCTTTGTTGACGTCCGGAGGAATTCACCCGAGAGGTGTCAACAAAGAAGTGCAAAACACCATAAGCAACAAAGCATCAAACATTAACCATCGGCCCTTGGCTGGGTGTCATCGCACCATTTTCAAAAGTACATGGGATTGAGGGAATGTGGTTCAAGATGTAAGGGAATCAGTTGTAACCAGGGAAGCCAAGAGGTTACGGGTTATGATTGCTATCGAGATTGTGGGAGAGTAATGCTCTCTTGTGCACAAGTTATGTCATTGATCCTTGTCAATAGCTAGGTTTTTAGTAGACTCGGAACTAATACATAGGAGGTGCGTTCTTTGGAGAAACGGGACTCTTATAGAGTATTTGCAGGGCCCGTTGTAAATAGGCAAAGCCACGTGCTGATGTGTAACATGGTCTCTTTGAGACACGAGTATAACTTTTTTTCAAGACAACTGTCTTCTCGCCTGGGGCTTGTATGAGAATGGCCAATAGTCTTTTTTTTATGATGTCAATAAGGTCATGAAGACCTTTTCTGTGCATTTTGCTCTTTGACCTTTTGTGCTTTTTCTTTTCTTGTTTTTTTTTTCTTTTCTCTTTATTTTGTCTTTTCCTGGTCTTTTTGAAAGAGCTTGCTTTTTGTATCGTGCTCATGTTTGAGCACTTGAATTTTGTGTCATGCATCGTATACTATGTTTTGCGTTGCGACTGCTTAGGGAATTACAGTGTGCAACAGTGTATCAAGAGTTTTGAGATGAGTGGAATGTATCAAGGGGGATGTAATTGAATAGGATAAGGGAGCATGATGGGGAATAGGGAATGTATCAGGAGTTGGGAATGTACTTATGAATAGATTGATTAACCCAGTCGCATGCATCAGGAAAAATGTGATACCTTGTCGTCATGATGAAGTGCATCTATTCACGAACGCCTCAGAAGTGTCATCCTGCAAACACAACTTCAAGAAGACAAGAAAACCACAAATGAAATAGTCAGCTAAACACTTTAAA
>MNCI01028138.1:59353-96503 GCA_015680685.1 Gnetum montanum
AGATAAAATTATACTGTTCGGGTGTAAGAGTCGCATGAATAGGGCCTTTTCCCTGTAGCCTAAGGGATTTACGTGTAGGGCCTTGAGGATTTATGTGTTCAATAACGGTTATGGATTCTGTAGCAGTCACAGGGTTTCAAGCTTTGGCCCCAAAGTCAATAATCGGTAGTGTTACTAGGTTGGCTTGGGAAGATTCCATGATAAACATGAATGGACTGGGGTAGATGAATGGAGTTGGATCACAAGTAGTTGTAGCATGGGGGGACACAAGCTCAGTGTGATCAACAGGGACAAGGAGTCTCAAATGGGCAAGATAGGTGAGTTTTGATAGGTAGTGATGTTTTAACCAATAACAAGAAAGTGGCCCTCCTTATAGCGCCAAAAACTGTACTGACCTAAATCGTCGGTGTAAGGCTGGAGGGTAAACAAACACCAAGAGATCGTTGGGCACACATAGTTGACCCTACCTTCGCTTGAGGGCAAGCTAAAAAAGGGAATGAAGGCAGAGTGCCTTGGATGGTCTGCACGCAAATTAACCAAGGACTTCCCCGAGGGTAAGCTATGGCTAGCACTGGGGTTATTGTAAACAAGATGTAAACGGAATGCAAATGGTGATACAAAATGTAAATAGAGCATACTGAATTATAAATAAAGCATAAATAGAGTTATATTGTAAAAAAAGCATAAACCAAAGTAAATAATGTAAATAGGAGGTAATGATAAAACTGTATTGTATTGTTCAAATAGGAATATGCACCGGTCAAAGCATAGTTGCACACGTGTAGATGGCAAGTCAAACATCTAGCCCTGGAATGATATGACACGATGATGCAAAGATGAAATGGGATGAACGTGAGAAAAACTTGGAAGCCAACAATCAGATGTGCCGAGCACCCAAGGATTGCAAGTTCTATCCTTTTTCAGAATTGCCAATCTCTCCAATTTTTTCCTCCCTCCATCTTCTTCTTTTTGCCTCCTCCTAGTTTGTGTGAATTGATAGGATATTTATAGGGTTGGGCTAGGCTTGGGCAGTTGCATTCTTTGACCAAGTTCAATGTATCTGTGTTGGATAGTTGTGCACGAGTTGGATGTGTATTGGCAATTGCATTCTTTGACCAGGTTTAATGTATTTTACAATTTGTGGGTCATTCAAGCCCATGAAAATACAAACAAATTAGAAAAACAAGCCCTCAAGCGATAAAAATTTAAAGAAAATTTAGGAGGATTAGCTCTGGCTCTAGCCCGCTTGACAAATTATATATATATATTTTTGTTGTGTTTTAGACCATGAGGGCTTGACATGCTCACAAATGGGGATTTATAATAAAATGTACAATAAGAGAAATTTGACTACCCAGCGTGACCTGCAGTGTGACCTCCAAAACTTACAATTTTGAGCAGAAATCTAGAATTTTTGAAGGCTGGGAGCTGCTAGGGACCTTGGTGAAGGTCATGGAGGATCCTTGTGCTCGATTTTGGCCTGTTTTGACTCAATTTTTGGGCTCCAAAAGTTGGTGACGCTGATCCTTACGCTGTGCAGCGTCTGAAAAAGTAACCAAAGTGTACTTAGCCAAAACCAAACATTTTGAACCTGAAACTTTTGATTCTGGATGCTGGAAGTTGGTGCAGTTGCCTGTGGGCCCCGGGGGGACCTTGCCTATTGAATCATGGACCATCGAGGGCTGTTTCGGAGGCCTCCAAGTTTGGTCACGTTGTACTCATGTTAGGTAGCAGCATGACTTAGCTTGATTCTTCTCTAAAAGTGCTAGGCCAAAATTAGTGGTGTTTCAAACACTACTTCACCCCCATCTATCATGTGTTGTATGTCTTGTTTCAATGCAAAGTAGTAATCAGTCCCATGAACATACCGTTGGTGATATTCACAAAACCTATCCAACCTAAAGCCTTTTGGAATGGGGGGTTCGTTGGTTGTTGCTAAAGCTAGATTTTTGGCCAATTAACAAAAGCGATCATGTCTTTGCGAGGCTGCAGGAGAAATTTGTTTGTGTTGAATTAGCCCAGCCTTTAGAAGTTGATCAAGTAGTTGTGAAGGCTTCATGGGCAATGATGTGTATTGAGCAGGGTCTTTCCTTTCGAAGGTACAGGCATGACATGTGTTGTTGTTTCTATTTGAGGAATTTCCAGGTGTATGAGTGGGTGTGGTTCTTTCATAGTTGTTTGGGATAGCGGGTTGTTTTCCCTCAGCCATTACTGCTACCATTGTTTTGGATTTATCTTTCCTCGTGTGTTTGCTCCTAAAAGCTGAGTACGCTAGGTCATTACTTGTTTGTGCCGCTTCTTCTATGTCTTTGATTTGTACGGATGCTTGGCTCAATGTGCGGGCTTTTAGGTAGTAAATTTTTGACTTAATAAAGTCATTCACGGTTGACTTAAGGATAGTGAGTAAATATGTTTCAGGGATAGGTTCATGAAGTTTTTTTAAGGCTACACTCCACCTTTGGATAAATTTCTGTGCTGACTCCAATGGCGCTTTTTTAACTTGAATCAAGCTATCTAACGTGGCTTTAGGTTTCAGATTGTACTTGAAACGGGTGCTGATGCAACAAATTTTCTAAAGAAGATATGGAGCTACGAGGAAAAGATCGGTACCAATCTAAGGCTTTTTCGGTTAAGGACATTGCAAACACTCTCAAAATTACATGAGGCCATGCTTGAAGTAAAAGGCTTTCAGTTCTAAATGTCACTAGGTGGCCATTTGGGTCCCCTTATCCATTGTACTTGGTTAGTTGAGGTAATGAGACTCCTTTTGGTAAGGTCAAGGGTGGAACTTAGGGGTCAATTGGGTCATCTTGATAGAAATCTAGTACTTTGACTTCCTCATTGTTCAAAGTTTTAAGGCGTTTTAATTCCACTGCCAAGGAGCGCATCATTTTTTGCATGTCTGCCCCTTCTTGGGTGGTAGGCAAACCAGTGGATTGAGCAGATTGTGGATGATAATGATTTAATTGTTGCATTGTTTGTGGAAAGAGAGGTAGTTGGGCTAACGTTTGTTGTGGTGGGATGGTATTCAGAACTGTGACTACTGGTGGAACCCACTGCCTAGCCATAGGTTGTGAGGTAACACCCTGAACGTATTGGGTTGGAGTAATTAATGGTGCTCCGTGGGTATGCACCTGAGGTATGTAATGGGTGGATGTGGTAGTTGGTATGACCGATGGCATTTCAATTACTTGAGGTCGAAATATTAACTCTGTGTTGGTTTGGGGGGGAAGTTGTTGGAACTGTGCTTGTGGAGGAATGATGGAAGTAGATGCATCAGAGTGAATATTATTAGGTATGGAGAAGATAGGAATGGAAGTAGGTACCTCTTGTCGAGAAACTAGTGCTCGAGTGTTTGCAAATGAAGGAGGAAGCACAGTTTCTTCCAGAAAAGGGTGGAACAATGAGTTTGTGTAGGCATGGGGGCTAACGGTATGGTATGATTCTCCATGTTCAGATTGGGTTGCAAAGTCATCTTCTTCATCTTGAGGATCTATGGGAGGTAGCTGTAAGGCTTGACTTCTAGCCAAGAGAAGTTGGGATATGAGTCTATGATGGTATTCAGAGAGTGGAATTATGCCAAATGCTGAAGGGATGAACTCATGACCTCCTTTGTGAACAAGTTCATAGTCTCATTTCGCTTTCCTTTCCACATGATCGTTAGGCAAGTTGGCTTGAATTTTTACACAAATGAAGTTATATTGTTCAGGGCTTAGTGTGGCTCGCTTTGGTTGGATTGTGGTATCAAACGTGTTAGGCATTGATGTAGAAGGTTGTTCTGGATTCATATTCACAAATTGGGTTGTGAAAGTTGCTATTTGTAGAAAATGGCTAACTTTGAAAATGAAAAAATGAAAAAAAATAAAAAATAAAAAAAATAAAAAAAATAACTAAATCTTCCAGTAGCAGGAAAATGGATAAGTGTAAAAATGAAAGAAAAAAATGCTAAGTGTGAAAACTACTAAAAATGACCAACTCTAGCACTACACTCGCTACGTTGGAGCTTGATATGATCTGAGAACTTGTTATACTCTCTAGAACATCCAGAGTTTTGACTAAGTACTAATAAAAAATGTAGACAGAAATGGTTCAGGCCCTCCTTCTAGCACCAAAAACTGTACTGACCTAAATCATCGGTGTAAGGCTGGAAAGGAAACAGATACCGAGAGATCGTCAAATAGCCACAACTGACCCTGCCTTCGCCCGAGGGCAAGCTGGAAAAGTAAACGAAGGTAGAGTGCCTTGGATGGTCTGCACGTAGATCAACCAAGGACTTCCCCGAGTGTAAGCTATGGCTAGCGCTGGGGTTATCGTAAACGAGATGTAAATGGAATGCAAATAGCAATATGAAATGTAAACAGAGCATATTGAATTTTAAATAAAGCGTAAACAGAGCTATATTGTAGATAAAGCATAAACCAAAGTAAATAATGTAAATGGAAGGCAATAATGAAACTGTATTGTATTGCTTAAACAGGAATATGCATCGGTCAAAGCATAGTTGCACATGTGTGGATGGCAAGTCAAACGCCTAGCCCCGGAATTATATGATGCGATGATGTGACGATAAAATGGGATGAACGTGNTATATGATGCGATGATGTGACGATAAAATGGGATGAACGTGAGAAATACTTGGAAGCCAACAATCAGGTTTGCCAAGCACCCAAGGATTGCAAATTCTATCCTTCTTTAGAGTTGCCAATCTCTCCAATTTTTGCCTCCTAGTTTATGTGAATTGATAGGGTACTTATAGGCTTGGGCTGGGTGCTGGATAGTTGCATTCTTTGACCAAGTTCAATGTATCTGTGTTTGGATACATGTGTACAAGTTAGATGTGTGTTGGAAAGCCACATTCTTGACTAGGCACAATGTATTTGTGTTGGATAGTTGTGCACGAGTTGGATGTGTGCTGGATATTTGCCTTCTTTGACCAGGTTCAATATATCTGTGTTGGATAGTTGTGCACGAGTTGGATGTGTGCTGGATATTTACCTTCTTTGAACAAGTTTAATGTATCTCACAACGTGTGGGTCATTCAAGCCCATGAAAATACAAATAATTTAGACAAGCCCTCAAATGACAAAAATTTACAAATAAAATCAAGGAGGATTAACTCTACCTCACTTGTCTAGCATCCAGCATGACCTGCAGTGTAACCTATAGTGTGACCTCCAAAACTTGCAATTTTGAGCTGAAATCTAGAATTTTTGAAGGCTGGGACCCATAGTTATCAATAGTGGACCCTGAGGATGACTTGCACCCTTGAAACCAAGTTATTTTGGGTCAGTTTTAGGGCTCTAAAAATTGGTGACGCTGATCCTTACACTGTGCAACGTCTGAAAAAGTAACCAAAGTGTACTTAACCAAAACCAAATATTTTGAACCTAAAACTTTTGATTCTAGATGCTGGAAGTTGGTGCAGTCACCTATGGGCCCCAAGGGGACCTTTCTTGTTGAATCCTGGACAATTGGGGGCTGTTTCAAAGGCCTCCAAGTTTGGTCACACTGTACTCATGTTGGGTAGTAGCATGACTTAGCTTGATTCTTGTATAAAAGTGCTAGGCCAAATTAGTGATGTTTCAATAACCTTTTCCTTCGACTAGTAAGAGTTCATGACAATTCCCAAAGGACAACCACCACTTCAAGAGGAGAAAGATAGAAAGGACCTTAGTTAGAGGGGTGTCGTCAAGCATAGGTAACATGTCTTTCCAACCCCATAACTAATGCTTGTAGCTCATTATTATATCTAAGGGATGTGCTTTAAATTTTAGTGCTTATGTGTTTGTGTTTTCTTTCATGGAAACCACACCATGCAAAGACATACTTCCTTTCATGATTGACAATAGAAGTGATAATATACCAATGGATAAAAATCATAAAACTTAATCAAGAAGCTAAGAAGAGGATATGAAAAGTCCCCTTAAGATCACACCCTTTTACATTCCTTCTTGGTCCATTTTGAGTCTTCTGAGTAGCAAGATCATTAGTTACTTTTAGTTGCAATGTGGAAGGACCTCATGTTCCAAGATGTAGAGCCTCTGTGGAGTAGATGAAATGGATGGATTTCATGGATCCACTACCTACTATCATGAGAAAATTGATAATTTTTTAATAAAGGCCATAGTCCAAAGATAAAAAATTTATCCATTTATTAAATTAATCATAACATTAATGATTACACTAAATAACTTCTAGTATCAACAGTAGTAATAGCAATATTAAACATTTCCTATAAAATTAAACAAGATAAAATTAACAAATAAGTAAAGGAAGAAAAGGAAAAGAAAGAAAAAAAGAAAAAAACATGAAATAGTCCATAAAATATTCAAGAAAATAAAAAAACATATAAATAATGATGTAAAACATGGGTTAGTCCTCACAAGGTATTAGTATGAATGGCTAGCTCCCCCATGATTGAGTTTAGAGGAGGAGATTCAAAAAATAGAGTGCTTGTTTAAAGGTGTTAGTGTTGTGGGTTACTCTAGGTTCAAGGAATGGCTTCACTAGTTAGATGTTAACCAATAGTCATTTTCCTAGACATGAAGGGTGGTACATGATCATGACACTGGAAGGAAAAGTTGCATGAATGATGTAAGGCCTTTCCCATAACATTTGGAATTTTGTACATTGTGGTACATGTATGAGATTCCAATAAAGAACCTTATCACTTGGTTGGAACTTAACTCTTCATATCCATGCATCATGATGTTGTTTGGCATGTGCCTTGTGCACTTCATTCATTGTTAGAACTACTTGTTGATTTTTATCTAGCACATTTAGTGTCATTAAGCATTCTCACTATGCTAGATCAAGGTCAAGGTCAAGGTTATAAAAGGTTAAGAGTGTATGAAGCTCAATTTAAATGGGAAGTTTAGGTATCTTTCCATACATCAACTCCTAAGGAGAGTATCTTATAGGAAGTTTCCAATTGGATTGATAAGCCCATAAAGCCATGTTGAGTTTTGTGCTCTAGTCCTTCCTATATATGTTGATCGTACATGTTAGTATTTAGGTTATCTCCATATTAGTAACTTCAACTGGACTATCATCTTGGGGGTGATATAGGGTTGTGAGTTTATGTTGCACCCCCAAACATTGCATCGACCTCCAAAAAGTAGTTCCTATAAAATGAGTCTTGTTATCAGAAATAGGTTGTCTTATGATGAGTGGTGAGGTACCCCTATGCCCAACCATACAAATCACTAATGCGTTCACGCATAATTTGGTTGAATTCCATGGACCTATAGTTTTTCAATGTACTAGTTCCTCTAGGAAATAAAATGGGCATTGAGAACATTCGTTGTCTTCTTAGTTCAGTATATGGTTAAGTGCAACCGAGGCATGTGATTTTTATCATTTTGTGTTTTGTAAGTTTAATCACCTACAACAATAATGAATGGTAGAGTAATTTAAGATCTAATTCGTCTACTGCCTAGCTAGCCTAACACAAGTACCCATCCCACTTTCCAAATACATCCTGAACATGTATAGTGCTGTTGGGCTACCAAATGCTAAGCAATCCTGGGTTACCAAGTGCTACATGTATGCTCGAGGTGGTCATGCTTATGTTCATTAAAAACTAAAAATTAATTTCTTAATTAAGTGCATTAAAGTGAAGTGCATGAATATTAATTACATCAAGGAAACATTTAATCTATTCTCAATGCTACAAGGATGATCAAAAGGATTCCTATCACACTACTATGCTCAAGTACATCAATGTTCAAACAAAGATCCGTACATACTTAGACTCCTACGACAGGCACTCAAAAAATACTCTAACTCTAGAGAAAATAAACTACAAGAGTTTTGATAACTATGACAAAAAATGATATGAAAATTGCAAGCCCAAGTGCTATATGTATAGCTCGGCTTATACCCTACGATATCGGATATCCAATAACACATCCTGGGCTTTAATATCAGGTATCCAATATTGAAGTGTGTCAAAAAATAACTCATCATACCCTCACAACTGAATAAAAACTTGTCCTCAAGTGAAGAAGAGGAGGAACAAGTTCATTACAAAATATTAGGGAGATATGGGATTATTGACTAACATACAAACAAACTCATATGGAACAACAGGCTCTAAGTGCCTGAGTGTATGAATTTAAAATCTATTACAAAATTGGGTGTTCATGATAAAAGAAGTGAACACCCTAGATAAAACTGACATCCAACACCTCTTGGCAGCTGAAGAGCAAGAGAGAAGATCCCATGATCATGAACGGTCCTTGTTGTGTGCTATTGTTGTATCATCCTTGGTAAAGATAGTTTGGCTTCCAGTCCATGCTTCCCACTACAATCACAACAAAATCCCAAATTAGTATGCAATATATAACAAATAGTGGGTAAGTACCTTGTCTCATTGGTGGTTACACTTAGCTAAGTTGTGATTATGGTATATTGATTCCTTTAGGAGTGTTAGCGAAAAGACTGACAAATAGGATAAAATAGATAAGTGGTCTATTCAATTGGAAAAAGTTCAAATAGGATGAAATGCTTGAAGAGGGTATAAGAATTCACAACAATAACAATAAAAGGTTTCACTAAAAAATGTTGTGAAGATGTGCACAATTAGATGTCATTGATGAGGTAAACAAAAGGATTTGATTATGAGAGTGTTTAAGAATAAAGAACTTAACTAACCTAACCAAAAGATATGCAAGTGGATCCTCCCCAAAGCAGGCACATGCCTTTTATTGCCCTTGCATAACTTTAAACTGAGGAGTCTATGGGCCTGTGGATGATTAATGGTTATGGAAGGTCAAGTACAAAAACCCAAAAGAAACCAGCTAAGAATTTCAACACTTTAAGCCAGGACATTGAATAAGATCATGAAACCAGTAGTGAGGTAGGACATGGAAAGCATAGATGGATGAGAGAGAGAGAGTGTAATGGAGTTCTTGATTAAGGTTACATGAAGTCCCTTGTGAATTTTATGGTTAAATGAATTGATAAGATCCATCCTTAGTCTAGACCAAAACCAACCACATTCAGTGACTTCACATCACCATTCTAAGACAAGTATACCCCTTGAAACACAAGAGTGCTCCCACAAAATAACCACCATTCCTTATTAGAGAAGAAAAGAAAAGTAGAAAGTGAAGAAGGGCCTTATTAGAGGGGACCTTTAGGCATGGGTAACATGTCTTTCTAGCCCCATAACTAGTGCTTGTAGCTTGTTTAGTTTGTCTAAGGGATGTGCTTTGAATTCCCATCAATTTTTGTTTGTTTGTTTTTTTTTTTTTAAGATGGGAATGATACCATGTAAAGACTTATTCTTTTATTTTGTCTAAGGCATGTGCTTTGAATTCCCATCATTTTTTTTAAATGGAAACCACATCATGCAAATACTTATTCAACTTCCTTTATTGGTTGACACAGAATGGTAAGAAATCCATGAAAACATACATGCATCCAAGCAAGCAGAAAGGCACAAAGAATACCAAATCCTCTTAAAGTCACACCCTATTCAAACCTTTGAATTCTTTCCAATTTTAGAAACTACCAAAGTTACAAATTTGTTCTATTTTTATTAATGAAAAAGGGATTGCACATTTCCAAAACAAGAAAAACCATAGAGTTTATGGTTGGGTGGATGTTGTGGACTCACTACCTATTGCATGAAAACACAACCTTGTCCTTGTTATTAGTAATAAAATTCAAAGCTAGAATCCAGACACCAACAATCAAATAACAAAATAGTACATACCATCATCAAGGAACAAATTACCACTGTGCCTAGCACTTATTAACAAATAGTTAGAAAATCAAACTAGAATAAAAAATATAAAACAAAGTGTAAAATATTCAAGAAATAACAAATGTACTAATGATGTTGTAAAACAACAATTAGAGAAGATTAATAACATGAAAACAAAAAGATGTAAAAGAAATAATGTGTAAAACAAAAAGTTATAAAAAAATGTGTAAAACAAAAACGATGAAAAATTGAGGAGCCACTTATATAGTTAACATGGATGGCCATCTCCCCCATGACTAAGTTGAAAGGAGGAGATCTAAAATATTGAGCATGGTTGTCCATCTAATGAGGCATCTTTTGTATTTGTTGGCTTATGCTCATGGAAATGTTTGACTTGTTGTATGTTAACTAGCTATTTTTTGTTTGGGCTCTCAGGTTTGTAGATCATCATGGCCCTAGAAGAAAAAGTTTCATAAATCATATAAGGTCCTTTCCACAATGTTTGGAACTTAGTTCATTGAGGTACATGTGTGGGAGTCTAGTAGAGAACCTTATCTCTCGATTGAAATTTGACTTTTATAGATTTTAAGGTCATGACACTTTTTGTTGTAGGCCTTGTACATTAGATGATAGGGCCATCAATTAGTTTTCATCTAGCAAGTTAAGATTCATCAATCTTTCTTTTTATGCTAGAATTAAGTCAAGGTCAAGGTCATAGGCTTTTTAAAGTCTACAAAGCTTAGATTGAATAGGAAGTATTGGTAATTGTCCATACACAAGCTCATAAAGAGAGTAGCCTATAGAAAGTTTCCATGTTGAGCGGTAGGCCCAAAGGGCATCATTAAGTTTTGTGCTCCAGTCTTTCCTATATTTGCTAATAGTTCTTGTTAGAATTCTTGTGATTTCCCTATTGGTAACCTCAGCTTGACCATTAGCTTGGGGGTGGTAGGATGTTAAGAGTTTATGCTCAACCCCCAAGCATTGCGTAAGCTTCCAAAAAGTAGTGCCTATAAAGTAAGTTCCATTATTAGAAATTATGTACATGGCACACCAAACCTATTTACAACATTGTGTTGTACAAATTGAGTAGCAGTAGAAGATGTACAATTGATGATGGCTACTGCTTCTACCCATTTCGTACAAAAGTCAATAGTGACTATGATGTATGCCTTTCCATTTAACATGGATGTGATGGGACCCATGAAGTCAATGCCCCAGATGTCAAGGGGTTCTAATGGTTTAATCCATTGTTGAGGTCCCTCCATTTGAGTAGTAATTCGACCATCTCATTGGCATCATTCACAAGAGTGGACATATTGATGATCATCCTTGAAAATTGTTGGCCAATAGTACCTTGCCATTAGGATCTTAATGGCTATGCATCTCCTAGTATAGTAGCCTTCACAAGGACCTTCATGAATGTCTTGGATAATGCATAGTTGATCAGCATTAGGGACATACCAATGAACTAGGCCATCAACACACACCTTGCGGAGGTGTCTTTTGATCTCCATGAAGTGTTTTACCTAGTNAATCAACACACACCTTGCGGAGGTGTCTTTTGATCTCCATGAAGTGTTTTACCTAGTGAAGAAACTGCTATTTCTTCCAATGATCCAACCCTTGTGGCATCTTTTGGGTGAGAAAATAGGTGAGAATGCCATCATACCACTTAGGCTCATTGGACAATTGTTCAGTTATAGCCCTAGCTAAGAGGATTCCATTAACAAACATATCAGATAGTGGGCTTTCTTCCTTTTTATTATCCCATTGTAACTAAGACAAGTGATCAACAACCACATTCTTAGTGCCCTTTTGATCTACCATCGTGAGATTGAATTCTTGTAAGATCACCAACCACTATATGAAATGGGGGCTCACTGTTGGCTTGTTCATCAAGAAGTGGATGGAATTGTGGTCCATGTGTACAAACACCTTCTATTCAAGTACATAATTCCTAAACCTTCTAAAGAAAACACCACTGCCATTAGTTCTTTTTTTTGGTGGTGGTGCAGTTTAGTTGTGCACCCACAATGCTTCAGCTTGCATAGTGGATGTAGTATGGATGTTTCTTGTCATCCATCTATGTAAGCACAGCTCCCAAGGCATAATTTGATGTATCTATCATAACATGAAATAGTCTAGACTAGTCAGGTGCTTGTAGGAATGGAGTTTCTACAAGTTTTTCTTTCAACTATTAAAATGCTTATTCACATTCTATGGTCTAAAAAAATGGAGCATCTTTATTTGTCAACTCCACCAACAGTTTTGCGATCTTAGAGAAATTCTCTATGAATCACTAGTAGTATACAGTATGTCCAAGGAATGATCGAACATCTTTGACAGTTTTTAGTTGGTGGGTTATTCCTTGGATGATCCTTATTTTCTCATCGTCTACCTCAATTCCTACTTGCAATATTCTGTGGCCTAATACAATGCCTTCCTAGACCCTTAGATGACTCTTTTGCTAGTTGAGCCTAAGGTTAGTCTCAACACATTGTTTTAGTACTTGCTTAAGGTGGTCCAAGGCTTGCTCAAATATAGCTTCATAGGTGGAGAAGTCATCCATGAAGACTTCCACACCACTACTGATTTGCTATTGAAAAATGCTTAGAACTAGGTATTGAAAGGTAGTAGAGGCATTGCACAGACAAAATGGCATGTTGCAATATGCAAAAGTTTCCCAAGGACTCATGAATGTTATCTTGGCTTAGTCCTCTAGTGCAATTTGAATTTGGTTATAGCTACTATAACCATCTAGAAAACTATAGTAGCAATGAAAAAATATTGTGTCTAACACTTGATCAAAAATGGAAATAGAAAATGGTCCTTGAATGTTACAATATTTAGCAGTTGAAAATCAATGTAGATGTACCACTTTCTTTCTTTCTTTAGCACAATCATGAGTGGACTAACCCACTCACTATCCACAATGGGATAAATGTGCCATGCCTTGAGAAGTTATTCAACTTCCTCTTTGATGATCTACTTCAATTTGGGGTTCAATCGCCTTTATAGCTGTCTCTTTGGCTTCATAGCTAGATCAGTGTAGATGCGATGCTTGCATATCCTAGGATCAATCCCTGTGAGTTTAGGATATGACCAGGTAAAGGCTACTAACCATTTTTCAACCATGTTTAGCAACATCTTTTTCTATTTTGGAGTAAGATTTACATTGATTATGACTGGCTTTCCATTCTTTAAGAACACATATTTCATGCTAGCTGGTAGAGTTTTTAGTTCAAGGGGCTCTTGCTTGAAATTTTTAGGAATTTCCAACTCTTTCCAATAGGTATCATCATTTGCATCATCAAAGAGTTTGTGATGAACTTGCTCTAGTTCATCCATGCCTACAACATATGCACATGTTAGGCTCTCAATTGGTTCCATGCAAAGTGTGTTGCTCTTAGAATCAGTAGTCAACCATTGCGTGTCCTCTTGTTTTGTGGCTACTGCATATAGACACCTTTGAATTTTTTATTTTAGTGCACACTGCTTGCATGTAGAGATAGATGCTTGTTCACTACCTAGAGTTTTTGCACATAATTACATCTTGTATTGTTGTATGCAATGCATGAAACTCACTTCTTCTTGATCTTTCAAAATGCATTTTCTTTGGATATTTTTAGGGAAAGATCTTTGATTCCCATTCTTGCATCAATGGTGCTTAGCCATTCTCTTCCCATGATGATTGGAAAGTCCCCTTTACAATTCTCCACTTTGATCACTAGGAAATCGATAGGATAAGACCATCCACAAATAGTGGTCATGATGTCTTCTACTAATCCCAATGGAACAGTGATGGATTGGTCTGCCAATTCTAATATCATATTACTCTTTTTTAAAGGAGCCAGGTTCCAGGCAGTATACATCTCATGAGAAATTAGATAAACATTAGAACCTAAGTTAAGAAGAGCTTTACATGGTTTGTTCCTAGTAATTTGCAAATAGATCAGAGGACTCACAAGATCTACTAACTTTCTGGAAAGGTTTCTAACATGGATCTAATTAGATATAGTGTGAGTAAGCATCATAGTATGGATCTTGGAAGATGTTTGGTTTGAAGGAGACTCAAAAATATTTGATATAGATGAAGATGAAGGAATAGGATTGTCAATCGTGGATGTATTTGAAAGCTTAGGCGGCCTACATGGTTAGAAGAAAGGTCTTTTCTTTAATCAAGTATCCAAACCACTTAATTGATGAGCCAGTTGTAGATTAATAGCCCTGGTAGCATTACGTTGTTGTGGTTTAAGTGAGGAGTTCTAGGTGAAGCAAGTGGTAGTTGTGCAACTAAGTGAGGAAGATGTGCAGGAACAGGAGGAGGATAAGGGTAAAAGGTGGTATCCCTTCTTGCTTGTAGAGAATGATTTTGATAATAATTATAAGGGTGGTAGTGAGATTGGAAAGTAGAAACATGACTAGAGGAGTCACATGGAGACAAGGGTTGTTGAACATAATACCCATATGGATCAAGTTGTCGGTAAGGGTATTGCTGCCTTGGCAATGCCAACGCCCATGATTGTGGTTGCTACCACTATTGATATTATTCATATGGTTGTAGTGGAGTTCCACTTGGATAATATTATTGTTGCTAATGAAACTCCCTAGAATTACCTTGAGGATAAGGTAATCTTCTAGATGTTTGCCTTTGTGTTAGTCATGGATTCAAAGCATACATCTCAAGCTCCTGTAACTGTGACACTATGGGACAACATCCCTTAGGATGTTCATAGTAGAAGATGTCACATCCACCATCATCATTTGATTTACTTCTTGCAACTTCTTCTATTATAGTAATCTTTCCCTTACCTTTTTGATAAGCACGTTCAACTTCTTTGCGCCTCCTATGCTCATGATCACTACCTTGTTCTTTAGACTGTTTAGCAATTTTTAAGACATCTTGATATCTGTCATCCATGGAGTTTCATAACTAATCAACCTTGGTCATAATTTTAGATTGAAATTTTTAAAGCTACAAGACTTTTCTATTCACCACCTCATTAAGTGCTAATTCTTCCTCACTATCACAAAATTGAACCTTTCTCTTTTGGATGGAAGGATCGTGATTATACTCTTCTACACTTTCTCATTTTCTTAATTCACCTTTCTCTTTAGCTACCTACTTAAGTCAATATTTAGATCTAATAGGTGCTTAACTTTGATAGTCATCCTTGGGCATAGATGCCAAGAGTTCTCCTCATTTCAGATCGAAGCCCATCTACAATGTGGTGAAGTTGATCTAGTTGAGAATAACCATGGCCAGGACATCTGTGCATTAAGGAATAGTATTGGTCAATAGTGGTATCCAAGGGTTTGTGTGTTTCTTGTTTCCATCCTTGGATTTTCCTTCTGAAGTTGGACACTCTAGAGTATGTTTGATATTTATCATTGAACAATTCAAGCATTGTACTCCATCATCTGATAGATTCTGGTTCTAAAGACCGATACCAATTTTCTACTTCTTTAATGAGTGTCCATGGGAATAACTTAAGCTTTTGTCATTCATTCTCTATGTTTTTCAAGGCACATGCATCTTGAAAAGCTTGGAGATGGTTCTACAAATTTGAGTTATATCCCCCTTTGAACCTAGGAATATTGTTCATATCTAGTCTTTTTATCTGACTATACTTTACATGCCTTATTGGAATTTGTACTGCCTCTGCAATGTTTAGCATGCTTAAAGTAGCAAGCAAAGGCTCATCGAGGCCTTGATTTTGTGCCTTAGATGCCCTCTACTACCCCTTCATTCATGGTGTTATGTCTCTCTTGAATGCTCGTACCCCTGGTTTTGCCTTGCTCGATGGTCCCTTTGATCATTTTGGTCTTGTTGGTCACCTCCATCATGGTCATGCCCCCTATGTTGCAATCAGAGCTAGAAGAAGAAGAGGATGATGATGAAGGTGAAGAGGAAAGAGGACTAGCATCATCATAGTGTCTGCTACCACCTCTTTGGTGGTCCTGACCATGATCACGATCTTGTTTCTTGTCTACATCCCTACCATGACTTGCCTTTTTGGATCTCTCTTTGTCATTGGAACCATTCTTACCAAAACTAGGATTGTGAATCATGGACTACAAGTTCTAGTTTTGACCTCCTTCACCAAAGTCAAAGAGAGGAATTTCACTGAATGGAAAACCCCCAGAGAAGGGCTCTCCACCATCTTTTGGTATAGCAGTAATGGAAAATCATTAAATCCATTTCCCTTCATAGATTCATAATGTTGTTCTAACTGGCGATCCTTGAGATGTTGTGCCTTAGTGGGATGATAATCCTTGGCATCACTATCTTGCATAACATACTCAGTATGAAGTTCCTGGAGACCCCATCTTATAAGCATTTGTTGAAGCATTGTAGGAATGGATTAGTCAGGTGACAACATAATGTTTCCCTCCATGTCACACCACCACAACTATTCATCCTAGTGTAAGATGAAGCTAAAATTTGGTACATATGCATCAGGATGAGCATATACAACTCGATATTATTGAGGCATCGGTAGATGTACTCTATTAGATTTGGGCAGAGAAGCACTTCTGTGAGAAGAAGACATTTTACGTTACAAAAATAAAAATGTAGTGTGCTTCTAAATATTATTGTAGTAATCTTAAGATGTGATATGAATCTAAGATTCATTCCAATGATTTGAATAATTTTCACTAAGTCCTAGATAGTGCACAAAACAACCAAAAGGTCCTTGGCAACGACACTAATTATGAGCAATGAGGTACCCCTACATCTAACCATACAAATCACTAAGGCGTTCACACATGATTTGGTTGAATTCCATGGACCTATAGTTTTTCAGTGTACTAGTTCCTCTAGGAAGTAAAATGGGCATTAAGAACATTTATTGTCTTCTTAGTTCTACTTGTGAAGTACAAGTATATGGTTAAGTGCAACTGAGCATGTGATTTTTATCATTTTGTGTTTTGTAAGTTTATTCACCTATGACAATAATGAGAGGTAGAGTAATTTAAGATCTAATTCATCTATTGCCTAGCTAGCCTAACACAAGTACTCGTTCCACTTTCCAGACACATCCTAAACATGTATAGCACTACTGGGCTACAAAATGCTACATGTTTCTAGGTTACCAAGTGATACACGTATGCTTGAGGTGGTGGTGCTTGTGTTCATTAACAACTAAAAATTAATTGCTTAATTAAAATGCATTAAAGTGAAGTGCATGAAAATAGAGTGCATGAACATTGATTGTATTAAGAAAACATTTAAGCTATTCTCAATGCTACAAGGATGTTCAAAAGCATTCGTTTTTATTCCCATCACACTGCTATGCTCAAGTACATCAATGTTCAAATAAAGATCTGTACACACTTAGACTCTTGTTGCGAGCACTCAGAAAATTTTTTAACCTTAGAGAAAAAGAAATAGTAAGAGTTTCAATAACTATGACAAAAACTGATATGAAAATCATGAGCCCAAGCACTATATTTATAGGCTAGCATATACCCTGTGATGTTGCATCCTAGGGTTCGATATCGAGGTTCTGATATCAGGTATCTGATATCGGAGCATGTTAGATCATGACTCATCATCTTAGCACATTAAACCTATTTACCACATTTTGTTAGACAAACTATTTTGTAGTGGAAGATGCATAATTGGTGAGAGTTATAGCTTCAATTCACTTAGTGCAATAGTTAACAACTATAATGATGTATGTCTTTTCATTAGACATGGGAGTGATGGGTCAAATGAATTCAATGCTCCAAAGGTTAAATGGCTCTAGTGATTGGATCTATTGCTAAGGTCCTTTCATTTGGGCTATCATTTCTTTATCTCGTTGGTAGCATTCAAGTGAAAGAAAAAAATGATGGGCATCCTTGAAAATTATTGGCCAAAAGTATACTACCATGAGGATCTTCACAATCATCCTTCTACTAGCATAATGGCCCCTGCAAGGACCTTCATAAGCATCATGGAGGATTCAGAGTTGATCAACATTAGGCATGCAACATCACACCAATCCATCAACACAAAACTTGTAAAGGTTACCTTGGATTTCCATGTAATGTTTGGTTTGGTGAAGAAAGTGTTGTTTCTTCTTATTGTTCCATTCTTGTGGAATCTCTTGATTAAGAAGATAGAAGAGGAAATCATTGTACCAATTGGTATCCCTGGAAGTTTAAACATTAAGAGATTTAGCAAAGAGGAGTTCATCTAGAATTTTTTTAGATAAATGCTCCTCATCCTCTTTGTCATCCATCATAATGGAGATAATTGGTTAGCAAATACATTCTTGATTTCCTTCTTGTCCACCATTGTAAGATTAAACTCCTATAAAATTACTAGCCATTGTATGACATGGGGACTCACCACTAAATTTTTCATGAAGAAATAGATAGCATTATGATCTATATGCACAAAGATTTTGTATCCAAGCACATAGTGCCTAAATTTTTCCAAGTAGTACACCACCTTCATGTGCTTTTGCTCAATGGTGGTATAATTTAGTTGTGCACTAACAATGCTTCTACTTGTACAATTGATATAATATGGACGTTTTTGGTCATCCAATTGTTGGATCAATACTCCCAATGCATAATTGGATGCATCCATTATGATGTGGAAAGGTCAGGACCAGTCTAGATCATGTAGAATATGAGTTCCTACGAGCTTTTTCTTTAATTCCTAGAATGCATGCTTGCATTCCTTGGCTAGTCAAATGGTGCATCCTTCTTAGTAAGCTCCATTAGCAACTTAGCAATTTTGGAGAAGTTCTCAATGAAGCACTAATAGTAACCAGCGTGTCCAAGGAATGACCTTACGTCTTTTACTATTTCAGGTTATCTACTGATTTCTTGGATGACCCATACTTTTTTTGGATCCACATAGATCTGATTTTCTAAAATTATGTGTCCCAAGACTATGTACTCCTGGATCATCAAATGAATTTTTTGCTAATTAAGCCTTAAGTTTGTCTTTATGTAGTGTTTTAGCACTTGCTCAAGATAGTCTAAAGCTTGCTCAAAATTGGTACCATAAGTGGAGAAGTCATCCATGAAGAGCTCCAATCTACTACCAATTTTCTACTAAAAAATGCTAAGCACTAGGTGTTGGAAAGTAGAAAGGGCATTACAAAGGCCAAAAGGCATCTTTTTTTATGCAAAAGTCCCCCAATGACTTGTGAAGGTTGTATTAGCTAGGTCCTCTAGTGCTATTTGGATTTAGTTATAGCCAGTATAACCATCTAGAAAATTGTAGTAACCATTCCCTACAATAGTATCGAACACCTGGTCCATAAAAGACAATGAAAATAATCTTTGAAAGTTTCCATGTTCAATAGCTTGTAGTCTATGTAGACCCTCTATTCACTATCTTTATTTGGTACAATGATGAGTGGGCTAACCAACTCACTATCTATAATGGAATAAATGAATCTCGCCTTAAGAGGTTGTTCAATTTCTTCCTTCACAACTTGCTTAAGCTTGGGACTTAACCTCCTTTGTAGGTATCTTCTTGGTTTAATGGATGAGTTTGTATATATTTGATATTGGAATATCCTTGGATCTATTCCTATTAGTTCATGATATGACTAGGCAAAGGCTGTTGACCATTTGTACGAGATTGGAATGTATGATTATCAACTTGCTATTATAAAGATAATCATACTCTAGATTAGCAAGTAATGTCTTGAGCTTAAGGGGATCTTGCTTAAATTAATCTAGGACCTCCAACTCTCCCCAATTCATCTTAGTTAGTGCATGGAAAAGTTGACTATGGATCTAGTCTATTTCATCCATGTGATCAATGTAAGCACTTGTAAGGACTTTTGTTAGTTCCATGCATACTTTTGAATCAGCATGATTTTTTGTGGTCAACCAATGATTACCATCTTATTTTGTAATTGCTACATATAGGCACCTTTGAATGGTTGACATTTTGGTAGACTTGTTGCATGCTATGATGAATGTGCTTTATATGATCCATATCCTTTGCATGTAATTGCACCTTGTGTCACTATATGCGATGCATGAAAGTTTCTTCTTCTCTATTCTTTTAAATTTATTTTTCCTGTAGATTTCCAAGGAAAGATCTCAAATCCCCATCTACGCATCAATGGTACTAAGCCAAGCCCATTCCATGATAATGGGAAAGTCCCCTTTGTAATTATCCACTTGGATCACCAAGAAATCCTCTAGATAAGACCACCCACAAATAATGATCACTATGTCCTCCACTAATTTCAAAGAGATAGTGATGGACTTTTCTACAAGCTCCAATCTAATGTTAGTTTTCTTTATTGGAGGCAAGTTCCAAGTCTTATACATTTTCTAAAAAATTACATTCACCCTAGAGCTTGAGTCTAATAGAGCCCTACATGAATCATTCCTTGGGATTTACAAATAGATAAGGGGACTCCTAGGATTAGATCATTTCTAGGAAGATGGCTAGCCTTGATCTAATTAGTAACCTCATGGGTCAGCATACCAATATGTACATTCGAGGGTCTTTGGTTTGAAGGAGGCTCAAGAGTAATTTTAGAAGTGATAGATGTAGGGTTAGTAGCCACAAGTATCTATGAGGGTTTTATGGAATTGTTGGTCCTAAAGAAACCCTTCGTTTGAGGTTTAGGCTCAAAACCACTTGGATGGTTATCTGACTATAAGTTAACAGCCCTTGTGGTACTTATTTTGTGTAGCTGTTGTGGAATTTCTCCCTACATAGGTGGACCAAGTGGCAAGGGAGTAATATTAAATGATGCAAAGTTTAGTGATGAATAAGAAGGGGGATAAGAAAATGGAGAATCAAGTCTTAAAGTATGGGTTTGATGATATTTTGGAGGGCAGTAATGATGAGTGAAATGAGTGTAGCCTATAGAGCCATGAGGAGATACAAGCTATTGGACATAATATCTATAGGGATCCAACTGCCAATAAGGGTACTACTGCTGTGTCGATGGCATTCCCCATGACCATGGATTTTGCTACTATTGATATTGCTCCTAAGGTCGAGATGGCACTCCACTTGGATAGTACTATGTTTGGTGGAACTACTGCCTATGATTACCCTATGAATAAGGCAATCTCTTAGGTGTATGCCTTTTTACAAATTTTAGATTCAAGTCATATACCTCATATTCTTGTAGATGCAATAGCATAAGATAACATTGCTTGGGATGTTTTTACTAGCAAACATCACATCCATCATCATCTATTTTAGAATTTGTCACCTCATCGATCATTATAGCCTTACCTTTCTGTTGATGATACTTCTTGTCTATATATTTCCCTCTCCTTCTTTCTCGACCACTATTCCCCTGCTCTACCTTCTCCTCTACAATTTTCAAAATAGTTTGGAATTTTTCAATTAAGAAGTCCCACATTTTATTCACCTTAGCTAATATCTTAAAGATAGATTTTTGTATCAGTAAAGTCTCTCTCGATACCACTTCATCTAGTTGTGCTTCCTCATTTGGATCACAGAAACATACCTCCATCTTGCAAATGGAGGGATCTCTATTGTATTCTTCTGCACTATCTCATTTTTCAACTCATCTTATTTTTTGATCACTCATTCTATCAGCCTTTGGATTTGATGGGTTCTCATCTTAGAAATTCTCCCTTGGGAATAGACTTCAAGAGGCTCTCGTGTTTTGTTTCAAAGCCCATCTATAATGTGGCAAAGTTACTCCCTTTGAGAGAGAATCCATAACTTTGGCATTGATGCAACAGCGAGTAATACTTGCCAAGGGCTACGTCCAAGGACTCATGATTCCTTACTTCCATCCTTAAATTTTCTTTCTCATGTTAGACACTTAGGAGTACATTTGTTATTTGTCATTGAATAGTTCTAACATCATACTTCATTGGCGAATGAATTTTGGTTCCAAGAAAAAGTACCAACTTTTTGGTTTTTTATGAGTGTTCTTAGGATCAATTTTAACATCTATCCGTTATCTTAAGTGTTTTGTAAGGCACAAGCATCATAGAAATCTTGTAGATGATGTTATGGGTCTACATTGTATCCTCCTTTGAATTTGAGGATATTGTTCATATCTAGCTAGTTAATCTTGCTATCCTTTTGATGATTAGTGGAAACTCTGACTACTTTTGAAACATTAAATATGTTTCTAGCGGCCTACAAGGATTTATAATCATTATCATGTCCATGTTGGTGCCTATTATGACCATGCCTCATATGGTGAGTTCTACTATGGTTTCTTTCTTGACGATTCTCTTGCTCCTCTCTTTATTAGTTTCTATCTTAGTTCCTATTATCACGATGGGACCTCCTATCATCTCCATCTCCATCTCGATCTTCCTTATCTCTATCTCTACCATAGCTCCTCCTATCAGAATTTGATGATGAGAAGGATGGTGAAGATGAAGGACTAGTGCAATGGTGTCTTCTAGTTTTTCTCTTTTGGTCCTTGTCCTGATCCTTCTTCTTATCTTTTTCCTTCTCCTTATCATTCTCCTTATCCATAGATGAATGACTAGGAGATTTTTCTTTTGAGGTTCCTTAGCCTATGGACCCTATCCTCCCATCATCAAGGTTCTCAAAGGTTAATTGCAACCATTGGTGAAAGGTGTCCTTCTCAAAGAAAGGAGAAGCATCTGTATATTGAGAGTGGCCAAAAAACCCTGTTTATGCAATTGTAGGAGTAATGACGTTAGGATTCATTAACCCTAGGAGGCTTCATAGCAGGTCTCCATGTATTTATCTTTCCAAAGCTATACTTTTTTAAGCTAGTAATCCTTAGAGACTTGCTCCATGCTTTCATACTCAAGCCTAGTTGTTTCAATATCCAATCTCATGAGTTAGATCATGAGCATGGTAGGAACAGATTGATCAGGAGGTAACACAATGCTATTATCAATATCTCTCCAACATCATTGTTCATCTTGGTGGAGAATGAAGGTGAAGTCTAGAGAATAGGAATTTGGATGGACATAAACGACTTTCAGCTGTTGAGGCTTCTCACTAGTAATTCTCAACGTCTTTTCCTATTTTCTTTCTTGTTGCCTATTGGACTTGTTCGCATGTAGTGAAGATTCATTTATGTAAGAAAAAGTCATTTCAGTAATATATCTTAAGTGTTCTTTATAACAATATTGTTCTTATTATTATAATGGATGAGAGATATTTTGTTATGTTCTCCTACAACACTTGCATATGAATTTACTAGTTAATAATCTTTAGTGCACTTAGCTAAACTAAGTCCCCAACGACAGTATTGATGATGAGCAATAGGTGATGAATGGCAGGTATCCCCTATGCCCAACCATATCAATCACAGGTGTTCACATGATATCTATTCAAATTCCATGGATGGGACTAGTGTGATATCTAGATTATTAAGTGATGAGTGACAAGGTACCCCTACACTCAACCATACGAATATGAGTGTAACACGTGCGATCTGGTCGAACTCCGCAGACTAAGTGCCTACACGCCTCATGGAACACTTAAGGTTAATCATTCGTTGTCTTTCCAAACTTACTTGTATTTTTCACGGTGTATGGTTAAGTAAGTCTAAGGTATATGATTTTTATAGCTTTTTGATTTTATCTCCTATGCTAATAAGGTAAAGGGTTGAAGAGACTAATTGACTAACTCTAACTAACTAACTAAGTTTAAATTAACCTAGCATCAGCATCTATTCCCACTTACCATTCACACCCTGAACCGATGCAACCTTGGTTACCAAACGCTAATCGTTGCGGGGATCACCAAGCGTAACGCATGTGCTCTAAGCGATCGTACTGAGGCACTTAACTAGGAGAGAAGGGTTGAGAAATATTTAACTAATAAAGCATTTAAATGATAAAAAATAAATAATAGTAAATAAAGTCCTAATTAGCCTATTCCATGCATTGCAAGGTTTATCCAAGAAGTTCGTCTTTATTTCTGTACACAAACTTGTGTTCAGGTACAATGTTTGCTCAAATAAAGATCTGTTTACTTTGGAGTTCCTACTGCGGGCACATGGAAAATATTCTATCTCTAGAGAGATCAAATTGCCAGAGTTTCACTACGATCTAAGCCTAGGATGAGAAACAAGGGAGAGACGCCTCTTATTTATAAATATGATGGCACACCACGATATCACGGCCCATGCAATATCGCATCCCATCATACCCCCATGACTAAATGAAAACTCATCCTCGAGTTCCTTACAAAATATTGGAAAGGTATGGGATTATTAACTAAATGGAACTAATGGGATGACATGTGAATGGATCATCATTACAAGACAAAACAAAACTGGTGTTCATGACAATAAGAGTGAACACCTTATTACATTTGACATCAGGCCTTATTTGGTAGCTGAGAAAGAGAGAGAGAAAGAAGTTTTTCTGCTACCAACGCCAACATTGCACCTTTCATTGTCCATCCATAAGCATGCCATCGATCTTGCTCCTTACATAACTTCTTCAACACTACTCCATTCCAAGTGTTCTCTCCAGGTCCAATCCATTATTACATGATTGCCATCTGCACACACAACATAGTCTTAATATTAGCATGGGTAAATGGATTTCAATGCAGTTGATACCTTGCTTCGGTGAAAGGTCCATTGGCTGAGTTGTGGTATGGCTGATACGGGCCTAGAGATATATTCATGGCAACTACCGAAGGTGTAGGGGTTAGAAGAAAATCAAAAAAATTGGGCCCTGTACTCCCATGACTAATTGCGAACCTCCAGTAGCGATAGAATGGAGAAAGAAAAGGAATAAGAAAGATGAAGAAAAAGAGACAACGATAACATCGATGAAATGAATGTCAAGATGAAAATGAACAAAATAGAGTGGATTGCAAAAATGTTAGGGAAAAGAAATTAACTAGTGCACCAAATAGAAATGTCAATGGGTCCTCCCCAAAGTAGGCTCATGCCTTTAATGCCCTGACAAACCCACATTCAAAGAGTCCGTAGGCTCTAGGAATGTCATTTGGAACAAGAGTTAAAGTCTTAACTGCAAGAATTTACCAAAAAGAAAATAATACGTCAACCAAAATATACACTAATAAGATCACCAGCAATGAGTTGAACAATGGAAAGAAGAAAATGGAATGGAATCCCAAGAACAAGGTGGTGTACAGCCCCTTCTGTGTTTCATGATTAATGTGACTTAGCAAATCTTATTCCAACTCCGGCCTCAAACCAACCACATCCAGTGACTTCACATCAATGCATTCGGCTAATCCATCCCCTTGAATAACGAGAATGCCTCCCCCAAGAGCCACCACCATTTCGATGAAACAAATGGGGAGAGAATGGGAAGTGAGGAGGGCCTTAGTTAGAGGGAACATTTTTATTTTGAGTTCCATAACCAGTGCTTGTAGCCCAAGGGATTATTTTGTCTAAGTGGTGTTCTTTGAATTCTTACTTTTTTCTTTTCTCTATTTTTTTTGTTTTATGTGTTTATACGTGAGAACCACACCATGCAAAGACTTTGTTATTTTTATTGCTTAGCTTCCCGATAATTGGGTAACGTCGAAATGGTAAGAAACCTCAAGAAGAAAACATCCAAGCACCCAAGAGAATGGCCAACACAAATGCATCAAGTTCCCTTGAATTCACACCCTTTTCAATCCTTGAGTCCTTCCTTAGTTTGAGAAATGCCAAGTCACCAATTCATTATAGTTCTTATTTAGAAAGGGACTGTACATTTCCAAGCCGAGAGAGACCATAGACCTTGTGGATGGATGGATGAAGTGGACTCATCGCCTGCTATGTCAAAAGAACCATACCTTAGTATCAACATCATGACTTAAAGGTAAAAATCAAACATTAGCAATTAGTAGGAAAACAGTTCATACCATCATGAAGAACACTTATTGGGTGACAAACTTACAGGATGGATAAGTCATACACACACACACACACATAAGAAATGAAAAAGTATGAATGATGTTGTAAAACAAAAATGTGTAAAACAAAAATGTGTAAAACAAAAACTAAAAAAGTACTGAGGGCTTCAATTTATTAGCATAGGTGGCCATCTCCCCCATGACTGAATGGAAAGGGAAAGATTCGAAATAATGAACACCTATTTTACTTTCTTAAAAGTGCCCAACTTCTCCCCATTGATGTTCGTAGATTAAGGGGTGGAAGTTGGAAAAGCTCATATTCTAATGTGTCTATGCCTTCGTTACGAGTGTGGGTTGTTTCCCCAATTCGTTCCATGCATGTTGATGGGTTGCTCTTTCGTTTAGCTATCAACCACGGGGTGTCTACTACTTGTGTGGTTGCTACATACAGGCACCTTTGTATTTGTGTTTCTAGGGCACACCGGTTACATGGAAGAGATGCTGAGCATTCCTCCATGTCATCACCCTCTAAGTCACTGTATGTGATGCATGGAACTTTCTTATTCTCGATCTTTCCATAAATATTTATGTTAGATATTTCCAAGGAAAGATCACGGATCCCTAGGCATGCGTCTATTATGCGTAGCCATGCCCTTCCCATTATAATTGGGAAGTCCCCTACGTTGTTGTTAACTTCTATCACCAGGAAATCTACTGGGTATGACCAACCACACATAGTGGTAATAGTGTTTTCCACCAATCCCAAGGGAATGGTGATGGACTGGTCAGCCAGCTCTAGTTGAATGTCTCTCTTCTTGAGTTGGGGCATGTTCCAGGCTTGATACATCTCTCGTGATATTAAGTTGACTCTGGAACCTGAGTCAAGAAGAGCCTTATGTGGTTCATTCCCAGCAACCTGGAGGTAGATTAAGGGACTTCCAAGGTTAGTTAGTTTCTTGGGAAGGTGGCCTACCTTGATCTAGTCGATTACGATATGCATTAACATAACCATATGCGTGAAGCTTTGTTGTTGGATGGAAGGGAGCTTCGAAGTCTTGTATGTTGGAGGAGCATGCATGGACTCAACCACTTGTTGTTGTGAGAGCTTGTCTGGGCTTTTGGTTCTAAAGAAAGGTCTTCTCTTTTTATGATTGTGAGAACTAGTAGCGGGTTGAATGGTTATGGCTCTCATAGCGTTACGTTGTTGTGGTTGAATGGGGAGTTCCCCTTGCATTGTTGGAGTAGGAGATATGGGAACTACCAGTGGAAGAGAGGTGGACGAATTAGGAGGATGGTATGGATGTGGAGCATCTCCCGAAGGAGAAGGAGTCCTTCTAAAGTACTCCTGAACTTGGTAGTAATGTTGGGGAGTTGTGTGACCCATGGAGTCACTTGGAGAAATCGGCTGCTACACGTAGTATCCATACGGGTTTGGCTGCCAGTAAGGGTATTTTTGTTTCAACAGTGGCATCCCCCATAACTGTGGATATTTCCACTGCTAATGTTGTCTGATGGGTTGTGGTGGAGTTCCACTTGGATAGTATGTCAACAGTTGGTGGAACTGCCTTGGGTTACCTTGGGGATAAGGTAACCTTCGGGGTGTCTGTCATCTGTTAAGTCTCAGGTTGAGTGCATACACCCCATACTCTTGTAGATGTGAGATGATTGGACAACATCCTTTGGGATGGTCATATTGGTAGATCTCACATCCACCGTCATCGTCTGTGTTCAAATCCATAGCCTCATCAAAGATAGTTATTTTCCCCTTACCCTTGTCACGTGGAGGGCCTGAATCTCTTCGCTTTGTCTTGTTCTTGTCACTACTTCGTTCCTCCTTAGACTCCTCTACAATATTTAGGATAGTTTCAATTTTACTATCTAAGGAGCTCCATACTTCATCTACCTTAGCTGATACTTCCATTGTTAGCTTTTGAAGCAACAAGGTTTTTCTATTCATCAACTCTTCAAGTGGTAACTCATCCTCTTCATCACAAAATCTCACTCCCTTCTTTCGAAGAGAGGGATCACGGTTATATTCTTTCGTGCTCTCTCTTTTTCATAGCTCCCCTTCTTTTTTGGCTACCTGCTCCAACAATCGATGAATTTCATGGGATCTAAGTTCAAATAATCTCCCTTGGGCATANGTTTGGCTACCTGCTCCAACAATCGATGAATCTCATGGGATCTAAGTTCAAATAATCTCCCTTGGGCATAAGTCCAAAGGGTTCTCCTAGTTTCATACCTTAGCCCATCTACGAGATGACGAAGTTGATCCTGTTATGCATAACCATGGCCCAAGCAATGATGTAACAATGCATAGTAATGGTCCATGGCAGCATCCAAGGGTTCATGAGTACCTTGCTTCCATCCTTGGATCTTCTTATGCAAGTTAGACACTCTGGAGTATGTTTGATATTTATCGTTGAAGAGTTCTAACATCGTACTCCACATCCTAATGGTTTCTGGTTCTAAGGACCGGTACCAACTCTCTACTTCCTTTATGAGTATCCTGGGAAACAACTTTAGTTTCTACCACTCATTCTCTATGTTCTACAAGGTGCAAGCATCGTGGAATTCCTGTAAATGATTTTGCAGATCTACGTTGTATCCCCCTTCAAATCATGGGATATTATTCATGTCTAAGTGCTTGATCCGGCTATCTTTTTGATGCCTTTTTGGGATTCTCACTGCCTCTGTGATGTCTAGCATGCTTCAGGATGCAAGTAGTGGTTCATCATGATCATCTATTTCATGACTTCTATGATGTCTACATTGTTCCCTACTTTCCCTTTGTTCATGCCCTTGTCCTTGCTCTCAACTCTCTCATCAAGGTCTCTCATTTTGCCTATCTCTATCCTCATTGTTATGCTCTCGATGATTGTGCCCAAAGGTGGAAGGAGAGGGTGAATGATGTGATGAAGGGGAAGAAGAAGGAGAACCATCACCATGACGATGTTTCCTACCTTCTCTTCTGTGGCTTCGGCCTTGATCGTGATGACGATCTGAGTGCCCATCCTTGTCATCTGTTGTTGTTCCCTCAGTGAATAGTTGGCATTCACAGGGATCAGAACTATGGTTGTGTATCATGGATCGTAGGTTCTAATACCCCACCTCCTGACTATCATAAGGAGGAGGAACATCATTCGATAGAGAACCTGTTATAAGTCGTTCACCATCTCCAATTTCACTTAGGACATGCGGAACCCCTTTGCCCTTTAATAGTGTATGGTAGCTCTCCTATCTTGAGTCCCTTATACATTGTGCGGATGTGGGATGGTAATCCCTTATGTCAAAGTCACCTATAACATATTCAGCATAGATCTGTGTCATGTTGATCTATGCAAGAGCACGAAGGAGCATGTTTGGGACTAACTGATCTGGAGGTAACACTATGTTACCTTGCAAGTCTCTCCATCGCAGTTATTCATCTTGATGGAGTATAAAGGTAAAATCTGGTATGTACTCATTAGGATGAGTATATACTACTCGATGTTGTTGAGGAACTGGCTGATTTTGGTTATGTGTTTTAGATTGTCGACTATTTCTTGTATTATCCCTAGGTGGTGTAATGCTCTCGTGAGAAGAAGAAGAAGACATTATGTCTTATTTGGTGTGCTATTTAATCATTATATAATTTTTCATTTAATTAACCCTAAGGTTCATTTAAGCTCCCAACAATGTGAGTGATTTCTTATGTTCTACTTAGCGCACAAACACTTAGTCCCCAACAATGGTGTCAATGATGAGTGGCNTCCTATGCTGATAAGGTAAAGGGTTGAAGAGACTAATTGACTAACTCTAACTAACTAACTAAGTTTGAATTAACCTAGCTTTAGCATCCGTTCCCACTTACCATTCACACCCTGAACCGATGCAACCTTGGTTACCAAATGCTAATCGTTGCTGGGATCACCAAGCGTAACGCACGTGCTCGAAGCGGTCATACTGAGGCACTTAACTAGAAGAGAAGGGTTGAGAAATATTTAACAACTAATAAAGCATTTAAATGATAAACAATAAATAATAGTAAATAAAGTCCTAATTAGCCTATTCCATGCACTGCAAGATTTATCCAAGAAGTTTGTCTTTATTGCCGTACACAAACTTGTGTTCAGGTACAATGTTTGCTCGAATAAAGATCCGTTCACTTTGGAGTTCCTAATACCGGCACATGGAAAATATTCTATCTCTAGAGGGATCAAACTACCAAATTTTCACTACGATCTAAGCCTAGGATGAGAAACAAGGGAGAGCCGCCTCTTATTTATAGATATGACGGCGCACCGCAATATCGCATACGCGATATCGCGGGGGACGATGCAATATTGCGGCCCATGCGATATCGCGTCCCATCATTAAGTATTGATCATAGGTCGTTGTCCTCACACTTAGACTAGTGGTAGATTTATCACATATAGTTTAGTCCAAAGTGAGGCATATGATTATGATGTTGTGTGGCTATGGCTAAGTTATATGCAAGCATGAAAATTAATTATTTAGTTAATCTAACTAATAATAATAAGATAAATCCTAGACTACCTAAGGGTGATGAGTGTTCATTCCCTACTTGTTGTACATGTCGTGAATTCATGTACCCACTATTGGAATTACCAAGTGTTATGCTACTAGACGAACAAAGCAATAACATTGCTAGGATTACCAAGCAAATATGCATTTTCACTTGAAAATGGTCATGCTCATTCCACCAATTAATTAATCTGCATGAAAATATAAATATTAACTAAGTGTATAGAAAGTAAATTGCATTGAAAGTAGATCTATTCTAAGTCAAAGTATTACAATAAAGATGAATCAATCTCGATCTTATTACTATTCATGGAATGTGTTTAGGTACAATGCCACTAGAATGCCATATAACTAACTCAAATCCACATTGCAAGCACTCACTGACTACTTACTAAGATTACAGAATAAAAATGCAAGAGTTTTGTTACACTATTGACCAAAATGATGGTAAATTTTGTAGGTACTTGCATATTTATAAGCAAATACTAGCATTATTTCAATAGGGATGTGTTAATGCATTTGGTTGCATTGATGAGGATGCATCGACATAGCTAACTTATAGTAAATGTGATATAGCATCTATGATATAGTAGCCAATTGAGACATGCCAATAGGAATGCTAAATGTAGATGCAACATAACATCTGTAATAACTCAACCCATTGATACACCTAATAAAATGATGCTTCATCTTGTCCCAATGACTTAGCTATCTAACATAGCAGGTATCCCCTAAGCTCAACCATACAAATCACAAGCATTTACTAATGATCTAGTTGAATTTTGTAGACTTAGTTAGCTAACAATATTCTTAAGTAGTGAATCATGTAGTTTCAAGATCATTGTCTTCTTAATCCACACTTGTGTTTATCTGTGTGTATGGTAAAGTGTGGTTAAGGCATAAGATGTATATTTTTATAATTATTTTTAATATATTTTTCTCCTAATAATAAGATGATTAAGTGAAGGTTAAATGATAATTAATCTAACTAATCAACTAATTCATTAACTAACTACCCTAATGTGGAGTATCCATTCCCACTTGTCGTACACATCCCAAACTAGTATTAACACTATTGGGTTACCAAGTGGCTATTATTGGGCTTACCAAATATCCACTGTTGGGATTACCAAGTGCTAATATGTTTTACACTCACATGGTTAACTAATTAAGTACATAAATGGAAAGTGCATGAAGAATAAAGTATTGAACAAAAATAGTAAACTATTCTAAGTGCTGCAATGGATGTAGGAAATCTCAATTTTATTATCATTCATGCCAATGCGTTCAGGTATATAGGCACTTAAACAAAACACTGTACAATCTCATAAATCCACACTACATGCACTTAGAGGGAAAATATTCTATTTAGAAGAAGAAATTGCAACGGTTCAATTAAGACTAAGATAGAAAGGTACCATAAATGTCAGGGGTAAGTGTATTTATATAGGCACTGACTACATCAGTATTGACGTATTTGCATTAACACATCCTACCATGTGTTGACAGGGATACATCAATAGGCATGCATCAATGTAGCTTGTCTTATTGACTATTCATCAATCATAAAGTATCTGAGAAGCAAGTTAGCAAAGTTTTCACAATTCCAAAAATTTACCAAAAAGATAGAAAATGGTGTGAAAAATATTATGGTACAAATTTCGATATAAAAATAAGCACAAACTAACAAAATTTGGTAGAATCTAAGCTTAATAATCAAAATTGTGAAATAATAGTAAAAAACTAAAAATCATAAAAAAGCTTACAAAACTCACAATAAAATAGGATAGCCACATGTAAAGAGAAGTAAAATAAGCTTTCTAACTATGTTGGCAAGGCTTTCAAAATCTTCTTATTGTCTTCCTTTTTCATTGATTGCTCAAAATTAGTTTTCACTTCGCTTAAACTTGACACACCAAAAACCCATCATGACCTAAAATAAGATGTATCGAATAGCATAATCTATTTATAATTAGAGAATCACATGCAGTGTAACATGTAGGCTTACTACATGTTCAAAAACAAAAGAAACAAAGCTAAAATTGACTTGAAAATGAAGAAACAAGATGAAAAATGGTTTCTATTTCAAAATAATAGAAAAACCCAATGCACAAGCAAGGTGGCAAAGAAACATAGAGGGAGGTAGTGATAAAACAAATATAATTCATATACTTTATATCTTTTATGTTTATATAAGATTTATATATGAGAGATGGAAGTGCCTTTGATTTTTTTTTAAAAAAAAATTGATTTTTACTTTAATTTTTTTATATTAAGTTTTTTTTATAAGTCTATTTCTCATTTTTCTCTCTTGACTAATATCTTTTCCATTTAAGCATAACTAACAGCTACATACAAACTCTAAATCAAATTCCATTTGAGCCTATGGAATACTTATCAAGTGCTCTATCCAATCATATGTTGAAATCATATCTAAGCTTCACTTATCATGGTCACCCAATTGAAATGCTAAAAATTTTATAATATTTTAGCAAACTAAAAATGTGATATCTTGAAAACCTTAAACACAATTTTAGTAAACCATGGATGAAAACTAATGTAATATATCATCCTAAAGTACTTCATTAACAAAACTAATTTATGCAATATTTAATTATAATTAAAAATGGAGTTTGAATTATAGCTTGATGATAAAAAGTAATAAGGGATATGGTGTAGGTAGGATTAGGGTCCAAAATTGCTTTGGGAACAAAGTATTATATAATCATATGTGCATAATAAAAATAAAAGTTTCATAACTAAATGTGCATAATAAAGATTGAATATACATAATTGAATGTCCATAAAGAATACAATATGCATAGCCAAATACTTGTAAAAACATGATAAGTAACAGATAAAATAAAGCTTCCAATTGTAATTGGATTTCAACATTTAATCATAAAATATACAATAGATCATTTAATCATTTAATTGCATACATTAAATTAAATAACGAAACCTTTGCAAATTTTTGGGTTGTGACATGCATGAAATTCAACCTTATTCTTATAGCTTATATTCAACACATTATTACTTTTAAAGTAAGTTTTATGCCCCTCAATCCAACCAAACTAATGAAGTTGACCTAGTGGTAAGAGTCCTTGACATGAAAACCTTACATTACAAGTTTGATTCAAAAAGGAATTTTAAAGCTAATATAGATTGAGCTTACAGTAAAACTAAAACTGATGCTGAAACTAAAATTTTATCACATCCATTGATGTTATGGATCTATTGGACAATAGAAATATACATGCTATGAGTTTTAAAAATGTCATTAAGAAAATTCCCAAGTGTTCTTGATAATATTTAAAACAAATCAACCAATTTACAACTATAATATTTCATCTATGTCTAATGTGCTCTAATGTAGGACATTGTAGAAAAATGTGGGGTCTAACTTTAGTGCTATTTATATTATGTAGTTTGCATATTCATTCTTCACAAGGAATTTTTAAACATTTACTTGTTTCAACTCTTAGATGATTAGATCCTATTCATGCTTCACTAATTCTGAATCATAATTAATAATAAATACTAACATACAAATATTTTTCCTTTCAATTAAGACCTTCCTTGATACTATTCAAATAGAAATGTTTTTTTTTTCTTTTACATTTTCCTAAAATTTTTTAAAATATTACTTATTTTAACAAATTGTGAACTTTGTTAGGATGAGAATAAAAAATGTATTCTTGGATTTTTCACTGATTAAGTCATAGAACTCCCTCATGAAGTCATCCTTTATCATGGGTTTTCATAATCACATATTTGGAATATTTATCCAATGAAGATGCAAAAAGATTTTGTGTGTAGGCTATAAACTAACAAACAGCTTCAACCTCTAATGGCATCATCTTTGCTTTGAAAAGCACAATATCATTATTTATGTTTGTTTACTTTAAATTCATTAAGCAAAAAAAATTAAATTTCTTTTATCCATTTTTAATATCTATTTGATAGAGCATGACCCCATACAACACACCTATAAAGAATAGTAGGTTAAACAATGATATGATAAAGTTTCTTTTATATATCCCAAGCTAGAATAGATTCTTTCTTATATTTGCTTTTTAAAGTAAATGAGGCTTTTCAACTACTTGAACCTCTTTGAGTAATGCACTAATTCCATTTGTAATTACAAGAGCATTTTAGGCCAAGATATTTGTAAAAGGAAATTATGTCCACATGTTCATATTTTATAAGTGATGAGAGTCCCCTACACTTAACCATACAAATCATAAGCTTTCATGTACCATTTGATCGAATTTTGTGGATGAAATTAGTGTGGTATCTAGATTGTTAACTATTAATCATAGGTCATTGTCTTCTCACTTAAATTAGTGGTAGCTATATCATATATGATTTAGTCCAAAGTGATACATATGATTATTGATGTTCTATGACTATGGCTAAGCTAGATGAAAACATGGAAATCAATTATTTAATTAATCTAACTAATAAAAAGAAGGTAATTCCTAAGCTAGCCTAAGGACGATGAGTATCCATTTTGAGCTTGTTGTACATGTCCTGAACTCATGTACCCACTATTGGAATATCAAGTGTTATGCTACTAGGTGAACCAAGTAATAACATTGTTAGGATTACCAAGTGAATACGTGTTTATGCTCGAAACTGGTTGCGCTCATTCCATCGGTTGATTAATATGCATGAAAATGTAAATATTAACTAAGTATATAAAATGTGAGTTACATTGAAAGTAAATTTATTATAAGTCAAAATACTATAATGAATATGAATTAATATTGATATTATTATCATTCATGGAATGTTTCTAGGTATAATACCACTCAAATAAGATGTCATACAATTGACTCAAATCTATGTTGCAGGAACTCACTAATTGTTTGCTAAGATTATAGAAGAAAATTGTAAGAGTTAAGCTACACTACTAACCAAATAGTGTGAAATATGTAACAAATGCTTGCATTTTATAGAAAAATATGGAGATTACAACAATGCATATGCATCGACACATATGCATTGACGTAGCTATAATGTAGTAGATGCAATATAGTAAAGTCAACAAGGATATGTCAATGTAGATGTGATGTAGCATCTATGATGTTATAGTTGACCAAAACATTTATGAAATGATGCTTCATCATACTTTCACAGCTCATCCAAAACTCGTCCTTTAGCTATATAAAATGGACAAAGTTCTGTTACAAAACTTGTGGGATAACTAAGATCATATTAACTAACATTATAAAACTTGAGTCCCACATTAGAAAATTTTGTTTGAATGGATGTGAGAAAAATGATAAAAAAAACTAAATAGACATAAAAGTTTACAAAATTACAATCTTTAAAAATTTTCCAAGGACGAATCTTCATGTTGTTGCTAGTGGTGGAAATTTTTCCAATCTTGATTGTTATGTTAGCACTTTTTTTTATGTAGAGTTTTTGAATGATGGACTAAAATTTATCCTCATCAATCCATGGGTTTTTAGGTAGTGAACATATGATGCTTGAACTTTAATTCTTATATATTCTACTTGTCCATAGTTATGTCCTCTTGTTAGCCTCTTTTACTTATCTTTTTAAAGACCTTCAACCTTAGGGATTCATTTAGGCATCATCTATAATCACCAAAAGGTCAACGTTAGTTTTGGAAATTTTCCCTTAAGGTTTAAGTCCTTTCTAAATCCTTAGTTAGCTCAAAATTTAAAAAAAAATCAAAAAATTCAATCATTTAACATTAAAGTGATTATGAAATAACATTCCTAAGGCTCTATGATAACAATAATCATCAAGTTTCTAAGTCATTTTGATCAATTATTTTGGCTATTAGTTACTTTAATGTTTAAAATTGGGATTTTAGAAAAAATTTCAAAAACCACATCCTTAGCCTCCATGACAAATGAACTCAACTTTGGAAGCTCACAAGTTTTCAAACAACTAAAATCAAAGGTCTCCTTTGTAAGATATTGCAAATGGACTGGAATATTGAAAATCATGAGGATCTAAAATGGCCAAGAAATATTGAATTTGGAGGAAATTTTAATATAAAAACATTAAAATTTAATTGAAATCAATAAGATGTAGTCATAAAATTATGCATAAATTTAGAAAATTTTCCCGTGATATCCTTGAAGATGTGAGGTTGGTTCAGAGCCATGATTAATAAAAGTCATGCAAGAGGGTCCTCCCTAAAGTAGAATCTTACCATAATGCCCTTACATAACCACTTCTACAGATGTTTATGGGCACCTTAGAAGTTAAATGTGGATCATGTGTTCATAATGTTTGTGGGCACCTTAGAAGTTAAATGTGGAAGTGAGAAAGGGCCTTAGTTAGAGGGAACATTCAAGCATGGGTAACATGTCTTTCCAGTGCCATAACTAGTGCTTGTAGCCCATATTCCTTTATTATATCTAAGGGGTGTGCTTTGAATTTCAACCAATTATTTATTTATTTATTTATTGAGTGAGAACCATACCATGCAAAGACTTATTTGATTTATTCAACTTCCTAATATTAGTTGACAGTGGAATGGTAGAAATATTATGAAAAACATCCAAGCACCCAAGAGAATAGCCAATACAAATATGTTGA
This sequence comes from Gnetum montanum, assembly GCA_015680685.1. NCBI lineage: Eukaryota > Viridiplantae > Streptophyta > Gnetopsida > Gnetales > Gnetaceae > Gnetum > Gnetum montanum. The sequence goes on from MNCI01028138.1 coordinate 95,959, forward strand.
ATCCCCTTAAAGTCACACCCTTTTCAATCCATTTGAATCATTCCTTGGCTTGAAGAATACCAAGTCACAAATTCATTAATAGGTTTAATTAGAAAAAAGGTACAGTACACTTCCAAAACAAATGGAGACCATAGAGTTGAATGGATGAATGGATGACGTGGACTCATTGCCTATTTTATCAAAAAAAACCATATCCTAGTATTGGCATTAAAAGTCAAAGGTAAAAACCAAACATTAGCAATTGATGAGACGCGATTCGCATGAGCCATGATATCGCGTCGTCCCCTGCGATGTCGCATACGCGATATCGCGGTCCGTCGTCAAATCTATAAATAAGAGGTGGCACTCCCCTTATTTCCCATCCTAGGCTTAAAGTAGGGAAACTCTGGCAGATTGATCACTCCAAAGATAGAATATTTTCCATGTGCTCGTAGTAGGATTCCCCAAGTGAACGGATCTTTATTCGAGCAACTTTGTACCTGAACGCAAGTTGTGTACCGCAATAAAAACGAGCTTTGTGGATAAACCTTGTAGTGCATGGAATA
>MNCI01028138.1:108177-139367 GCA_015680685.1 Gnetum montanum
AGACATTCCCAGAGCCCACGGACTCTTTGAATGTGGGATTGTCAGGGCATTAAGGGCATGAGCCTGCTTTGGGGAGAACCCACTGACATTCCTATTTGGGACATTAGTTAACTTCTTTTCCTTAACGTTTTGCAATTAATTCACATTTTTGTTCATTTCCATCATGACATCCCTTTTATCGATGCCATAGTTGTCCCTTTTTACCTATCTTTCCTACTCCTTCTCTTTTTCCATTCTAACGCTACCGGAGGTTCGCGATTAGTCATGGGGGTACGAGGCCTGATTTTTCGATTTTTATCCTAAGCCCTGAATTTTTTCGTTCTTTTCCTAACCCCTACACCTTCGGTAGTCATCATCTACATTTTCCCAGATCCATATCAGCCATCCCACCACTTAGCCAATGAACCTAAACCGAAGCAAGGTATGCTTTACTTAATGATTCAATTACCCTTGCTAATATTTGATGGTGTTGTGTGTGCAGATGGCAATCATACAACAACGGAATGGATCTGGAACAAACACTTGGAATGGAGCAGCACTGAAGCAGCATGCAAAGAGTGAAATTGATAATACGCTTACGGATGGACAACGAAAGGCGCAATCTAGGCGTTGGCAGCAACAAGACTCTTCTCTCTTCTTCTCTTCTATTCTCTCTCCTCTTTTCTCTCAGCTGCCAACTGTGGCCTGATGTCATTGTAATAAGGTGTTCACCCTTGTTGTCATGAACACCAGTTTTGTCAAGTCTTATAATAAAGACCGTTCACATGTCATCCCATTAGTTCCATTTCCCCTAATAATCCCATACCTCCCTGATATCATTATAAGGAACTCGAGGACGAGTTTTCATTCAGTCATGGGCGTATGATGAGACGCAACTTGCATGTGCCGCGATATCGCGTTCCGCCGCCATATCTATACATAAGAGGTGGTACTCCCTTCATTTCTCAATCCTGGCTAGTGTAGCGAAGCTCTGGAAGATTGATCACTCCAGAGTTAGAATTTTTCCCATGTGCCCGTAGTAGGAGTCCTAGAGTGAACGGCTCTTTATTCGAGCAACTTGTAAACCTGAACCCAAGTTGTGTACGGTAATAAAGATGTACTTGATTGGATAAACCTTGCAGTACATGGTTTTGTTGTTGTGTGTTTACTGCTTTCCTAGTGCGTTCAAGTACGACTTGATTACGAGCGTCTACGGACGTGTACGGCTAGTCAAGGAATTGGCTGCTTGACACAAAGCATGAGTACGACTCAATTACGAGCATTGGCTGCTTGGTAACCCAGTAGCGTATTCCAGGGTTCTGCACTTGGTAATCCCAGTGGTAGTCCAATGTGTACGGCTAGTTGAGGAATCGGCTACTCATTGCTAGGCTAGAACGTGTGATAAGTACGACTTAGTTACGAGCACCCACGGGTGTGTATGGCTGGCTAAGGAATCGGCTGCTTATCACACTTAGGCTAAATAGGTGCCTCAGTACGACCACTTCGAGCACTTGCGTTACGTGTGGTGATCCCAGAAACGATTAGCGTTTGGTAAGCCACAGTTGCATAGTTCAGGGTGTGTCCGGCAAGTGGGAACGGATGCTGACGCTAGTTAATTTAGACTTAGATCTTTAGTTAGAGTTAGCTTAGTTTCTCAACCCTTCCCTCTGATAGCATAGGAGATAAGCCAAGAATACCAAAAAAATCACATACCTCAGACTTGCTTAACCATACACCGTGACACATACAAGCAAGCCTAGGAAGACAACGAACAATTAACCCCAAGTGTTTCTTGTGGCGTTAAGGCATTTAGTCTACGGAGTTCGACCGGATAGCGCATGTACGCTCGTATTCGTATGGTGGAGTGTAGGGGTACCTCGCCACTCATCAATTGTCAAAAATGGGGTAGATGAACCTAGCCTTTAGAAGTTGTTCAATTTCTTCCTTAACTACTTGCTTAAGCTTTTGGTTTGGTTGTCTTTGCAGGTGTCATCAAGGCTTCATAGAGGGGTTAGTGTAAATTCTATGTTGGCATATCCTAGGATCTATTTTGATTAATTTGGGATATGACCAAGTAAAGGCTTTTGACCATTTTTTTACCATCTTAAGCAGTCTTTCTTTTTGTTGAGGAGTAAGCTTAGCATTAATGATTACCGATTTTTCATTCTTGAGAAATGCATACTCCATACCGGTAGGCAACAATTTTAATTCAAAGGGCTCTTGCTTAAACTTGTTAGGGATTTCCAACTTTCCCTAGTTGATATTTTTGGTGTCAGTACTTAGAAGTTGGTGATGGACTTGCTCTAATGTATCTATGCTATTGATATAGGCACAAGTCAAGCTCTCAGTTGGTTCCATGCATAAAGTTGAATTGCTCTTTAGGTTAGTTGTTAGCCATGGGGTGCCTTCCTATGTTGTGACTATTGCATACAAGCATCTTTGTATGTCAGTTACTTGTGCACATTGGTTGCATGCAGGCAATGTTAAGCATTGTACAAACTAGGACTTCTGCACGTAGTTGCACCCTGTGTCACCATATGTGATGCATGGAACTTTCTTCTTCTCAATCCTCCCAAACGCATTTTCTTTTGATATCTCTAGGGAAAGATCATGTATTCCTAGGCATGCATCAATCGTACTTAGCCATGCTCTTCCCATTATGATTGGGAAGTCCCCCTTGCAATGGTTAACTTGGATAACTAGGAAATTTGTTGGATATGACCACCCACAAATAGTGGTGACAATGTCCACCACTAGTCCCAATGGAATAGTGATGGACTGGTCGACCAACTCTAAACAAATGTTAATCTTCTTTAGCAAAGGTAGGTTCTAGGCTTTATACATTTCCTGGGAGATCAAATTAACACCAGAACCTAAATCCAAAAGAGCTTTACAAGGCTCATTTCCAGTGATTTGCAAATAAATAAGAGGACTTCCAGGATTAGAGAGTTTTCTAGGAAGATGACCAACTTTAATCCAATTAGTGATGGTGTGGGTTAACATGACAGTCTGCATTGAGTGCAGTTTTTGGTTTGAAGGAAGCTCCGAAGATTCAAACGATGATGAAGCGTTTTGTGGTTGTAAGGACTTGGTTGGACTGTTGGTTCTAAAGAAAGGTCTTTTCTTTGATCATTTGTATGAACTAATAGTAGGTTGAAGATTGATAGCCCTTGTAGCGTTATGTTGCTACGACTGGGCAGGAAGCTCGCCTTGCATAGTTGGAGCAGGCGGTAATGGAGCCGAAGGTGGAAGAGATGCAGATGGATGAGAATGATAGTATGTATGTGAGGCATCACTCCTAGAGGAAGAAGTTCTATAGTACTTGGGGGTATGGTAGTGAGGCTAAAGAGTGATGTGATGAGTAGAGTCACGTGGAGAGATTGACTGCTGAACGTAATACTCGTATGGGTCAGGTTGACAGTAAGGGTACTATTGATGTGGTAGTGACATTCCCCATGATTGTGGGTGTTGCCACTGTTGATACTATTTGTTTAGTTGTGGTGGATCTCCACTCGGATAATACGTCAATGGTTGGTGGAACTACCTTGGGTTACCTTAAGAATAAGGTAAAATTTTGGGTGTTTGTTATCTATTTAACCGTGGGTTTAGTGCATATATCCTAGACTTTTGTAGATGTGAGACTACTGGGCAACATCCTTTAAGATGGTCATATTGGCATATCTCACATTCTCCATCACTGTCTATGTTCGAATCCACAACCTCTTCAATGATGGTTACCTTTCCCTTACCCTTATTACATGCATACTCAGCTTCTTTCTTTTTCTTTCTCTCTCGGTCACTACTTTGTTCTCTAGACTCCTCTACTATTTTTAGGACAGTTTGAAATTTGTCATCTAGGGAGTTCCATATTTGATTCACCTTTTTCAATACTTCTTACACAAATTTTTGAATGGGTAAAGTCTTTCTATCCACCATTTCTTCAAGTGGTCACTATTCTTCATCTTCGCAAAATCTAATTTCCTTCTTTCGAAGGGAAGGATCTCTGTTGTACTCCTCTACACTTTTTCTTTTCCTCAAGTCACCTTCCTCCTTGACAACTTACTTCAACAATCTTTGTATTTGATGGGCTCTGAGCTCATATAGCCTTTCTTGGGCATAAGTCCTAAAGGTTCTTCGTGTTTCATACCTAAGCTCATCTACGAGATGATGTNAGGTTCTTCGTGTTTCATACCTAAGCTCATCTACGAGATGATGTAGTTGTTCCTTTTGCGAGTAACCATGGCTAGGGAAATGATGTAATAATGAATAATATTGGTCCATGGTAGCATCCAAGCGTTTGTGTTCTCCTTTTTTCCATCCTTGGATTTACTTACGCAAGTGGACACTCAGGAGTATGTTTGATACTTATCATTGAATAGCTCCAACATGCTACTCCATCGATGAATGGATTCCGGTTCTAAGGATCGGTACCAGCTTTCTGCTTCCTTGATTAGTGTTCATGGAAACAAATTTAGCTTTTACCATTCATTTTCTATATTCTGCAAGGCACATGCATCGTGGAATGCTTGTAAATGATTTTGAGGATCAGCATTGTATCCCCCTTCAAATCGTGGGATGTTATTCATGTCTAGTCTTTTGTTCCTATTATCTTTTTGGTGCCTTGTTGGGATCCTAACAGCCTTTGCTATATTTAACATACTTTCGGTGGCAATTAGGGGTTCATCGTGATCATGCTACCTATGGTGTCTATCCTGCCTATGTTGTTCCCTACTCTCCCTTCTTTTATGATGTGTCTCTATGGAATGCCCTCGCCCCCTTTCTCTACTATTACCATTGTCCTCATGGTCTTGCCCTCTGCGACTACATTCAAATCCCGAAGGAGAGGGGGAAGAAGATGATGAAGGTGAAGAGGAAGGAGGACTATCACCATGACGATGCCTGTCACCTTCTCTTCGGTGGTCATGGCCTCAATTGTGGTCACGATCGGAATGTCTGTCATTGTCATGTATTTGTGTTCCTTTTCTGAATCCTTTGTATCTGTTGGTACCAGAACCTAGATTATGAATAGTTGAGTGAAGATTTTGGTACTCAGCTCCTTGATCGAAGTCAACGAGAGGAACATCATTTTTTGGAAAACCTCTTGAGACAGGTTCACCACCGTCATTTTCACTTAGGACATACGGGACATCCTAAGACCACTTTCCTTTCACGAATTCTTAATATCTCTCTTGTTGTAGATCCCTCTGGCATTGTGCCTCAATGGGTTGATACTCTCTCAAGTCTTGTTAATGCACAACGTACTTTGACTATAAGTGCTACATACCAATTCATGTGAGAGCACAAAGAAGCATGCTTAGGATTGAGCGATCAAGTGGTAGCACTATGTTACCTTCTAAATCACGCCATCATAGTTGTTCATCCTGGTGGAGGATAAAGGTAAATTCTAGTACATATTCATCAAGATGAGCATATACCATGTGAAATTGTTGGGGCACTGGTGGATCATCATGTGCACCCCACCTTCAATTATTCATGGTATTGAACCTAGTTGGTGAAGCACTCTCATAAGAAGAAGGAGACATGATTGATTATTCAATGTGCGGTACTCTTTACTATTGATTGAAGGATAGCCAACTTTAAGGGTTTTTTCCAATGATGGAAAGATTTCCTAAGTTCTAATTAGTGCACAAACAACAAAATCCCTGGCAGTGGCGCCAATGATGAGTGGCAAGGTACCCCTACACCCAACCATATGAATATGAGCGTTCACACGTGATCTGGTCAAACTCCAAGGATTAAGTGCTTATGCGCCTATGCAGAACAAGGATGAGTTATGTAGTCATTGTCTTCCCAAGCTTACTTGTAAGGCACAATTATATGGTTAAGTAAACTTGAGGTGTATGATTTTTATGTTTTTCTTTTATATTTTCTATCCTAGTCTCCTAAGTGTGTGCGATAAAAAGATTTAATTAACTAATGGGTTTTGTAACTCTAATGTGAATCAAATCCTAACACTAGCATCTGTTCCCACTCTCTGGACACATCCTGGACCAGTGTAACACTACTAGGATTACCAAATGCTAGTCGTTACTACGTTACCAAGTGTTACATCTATGCTCGAAGTCATCGTGCTGAGTGTGCTAATTTATTGATAATTAATAATTAATAATTATATGGAAATAACATTAATTAACTACTAAAAGCAACAAATAACAATAAACAACATTAAATGCAATAATTAAGCTATTTTGAATGTTACAAGGTTTATCACAAAGTTCATCTTTATTTCTAGACACAAGGTGTGCTCAGGTACACAATGCTTGAATAAATATTTGTTCACTCTATGACTCCTACTACAGGCACTTAGAAATAATTCTAACTATAGAATACAAAAACTACAAGAGTTTGGCTAAGGGACTAAAAAACTACCCCCCAAGACCAAGCACCGCTGTCTCTTATTTATAGCCAATGAGATAGGCTCCAACATCGTTTGTCCAATGTCACTTAGCCCATCCGATATCATGTATCCAATATCGAGGACCCAATATCGTGGGTCCGATATCGGGTCACTTATTTGGTGACTCATCAACTGGTTAGCCCATTTAACATTGATGATAATTAGATTTTAATCATTTAGAGACATGTATTCAGTTGGACTAGAAGGTGTTTTCTTTTTAGAGTGTCTAGATATGTTTTCTTTTTTATTTTCTATTTTTATTCTTGGATCTCCTTATTTAACAATTTCTTTTGGTGTATAGTTAGATTTCTTTTGGTGCATAGTTAGGATGTAGAATGTCCTTTTCTAAATTTTATGTTTTGTTCATTTTATTCAAACAAGAGCTAATAAGTGGGTTGAAAGGTTTCATGCATATTTTAGATAGTTTCGTATTCTCATTTTCTAGCCAAGGGGTGCCTTTTGATTAGTTGTTATTATGTAGACATGGTTTTGCACACACACTTGTTCCTCAAGTTTGTTGTGAATTGGTATAGGGATTGTGTTAACACTTTGAACTATTGTCCCACAACTACATCCTTTATCATTATTAGTAATGCATGAAATTTTCTCTCTTTCCACGGTATCATGTTCAATTTTAATGCTTTGTTTTGAAGTAGTTATGGTTGTTGAATTTTGCATAGGACTAAGAGACATCATTTTTGCAAGGAAGGGAGTTACATCATATTAGCCTTATGATGGGTCTAATGAGCTAGTAGATCTAGTTGTCTTATTTACACATGTGGGAACCATCCTAAAGAAAGGATGTTTCCAAGGCTTAGGCTCAAGGCTAGTAACACTATTATCCTTTTGTATGTTGACAACACAAGTGACATTATTTTGTTAAGGCTGTAGTGGTAATTATTCTTGCATTATTGATGGTGGCAAATGTTAGAGAGCGGTATGAGAGTATTGAGGATATGACGAATGATGAAAGGCATAGGATGGTAATTTCATAGAAGATGTTGTGGGTGATTGTATTTAGGAGAGTAATAATAGTTAGTTGAGACATGGGTAGTAGAACCATTTAGAGAAATAGGTTGTTGAACATAAAATCCATAAGGGTCCAACTGAAAATAAGGATAATGCTAGTTTGTTGATGACATTTCCCACGACTATAAGTTTTGCAATTGTTGTTGATAATAGTCTTGAGGTTGACGGGAAATCCCATGTAGATAGTATTGTTGGTTGTAGGATTGCTAATAATTGCTTTATGAATAAGACAATCTACTAAGCATTTGCTACTTCATGAACTTGGGATTCAAAGAAAAAGCCCCATATTCTTATAGATGTAACATGACTAGTTAATAGCTTTTTGGATTTTTATATTAATGGATGTCACATCCATCATCCTTCTATGAGTCTGCAACCTCTTTCACTACTATAAGTTTCCCTTTTTACCAATAAGTGTCCCTGCCTATTTCCTTATTCTTTTTCCTCTTCTTATCTTAGTCTATTGATTCTATCTACTTTGTTTTTTTTTCATGATTTTCAAGTTGGTTGTAACTTTTTCATTCATGACTTCTCATATCTTATCTATCCTTACTTCAATCTTAGTGATAGACTTTTGGATTGGCAAGGTTTTAGGTAAAATCATTTCATCAAGAGCTACCTCTTCTTCTTGATCATAAATATGGATATCCTTCTTACAATGGGTTGGGTCTTGGTTATATTCCTTTATGTTCTCTCTTTTGTACAACTCTCCTTTTTCTTTTGTCATATGTTCAATTAGTCTTTGTATCTGATGGGTTCTCAACTCTGATAATATTCTTCCTTCAACGTAGATCCCAAGGATCTTCCTTGTTTTATTATGAAGCCCCTCTAGGATGTGACGAAACTACTCTTTTTGAGAAAATCCATGTCTAGGCATTTGTGTAATAGATAACATTATTTGCCCAACGCTGCATTAAGGAATTCATGGTTCTCTTTCATTCATCCTTGGATTTGGTTTCTTAGATTGAATACTCTATAGTAAGTTTGGTACTTCTCATTGAAGAGCTTAAGCATCATGAACTACTAGTAGATTGAATCTAGTTTCAATGATGTGCACCAACTTTTAGCTTCTTCTTTAGTATCCTAGGAAAGAGCTTAAGATTTGTCTATTTACTTTCAATATTTTGTAAGGCACAAACATCATGGAAGACTTGAAAATGATGTTATGAATTAGAATGATAGCCTCCCTCACATTTAAAAATGTTATTCATATCAAGCTATTTGATGTAGCTTTTCCTTTGATATCTATGGGATATTCTTACTACCTCCTTGATTGATATCATGCTTTTAGTTGCCAACAAAGGTTCATCATGATTAGACATTTTGTGGTTATAATCTTTGTCTTTATTTACCCAATTTTGATGGTCTCATCTATGCTTCCTTTTGTGACTTATACCCTTCCTTTGATCTCTATTTCTATCTCCATATTGATCCCTTGGTGGAGCTCTATCTTTATGCCTACATTAATCTTCATCAGAACTAGATGGTGAAGATGAAGAAAAAGATGGTGAACTAGGAGAATTGTCATGGCTTCTTTATCTTCTCCTATGGTCTCTTTTGGATTTTCTAGAGCTCTTAGGCCTTGAGGCCCTCCTTGTTCTAAGACTTGTCCAGGATTGTCTACAACAATTGAACATAGTCCTTGATAGTAAGGATTTGAATGAGCATACGAGATCCTTTTTTGTAGTGGTTTAGTCCAGTTCTCTTTTAATATAAATCTTGGCATTAGTTCTCATCATGTGATAAACTATCAACCCTATGTAAAGAAGTCATGATTTCAATTAATAATGTATGTGTGAGTTAAAATATCAATTTTTCTAAAGAGATAAATTGTTAATGGTTTTACATTAATCATTTATAATATAAATAATCTAGATTACTAGCATCATCTAAGGCAATAATCCCCATGATGAGTGGTGAGAGTACCATATGGCTCACAAATATTCAAGCTTAATTTAGTTGAATTTTGTGGATAGGAATAGTGTGTGTTGGATTTTTAGAGTAGAAGACAATAATTTTTTTTTTAATTATATAATAGGAATTTCTTTTAATAAAATATAGGAAATTTCCAAATTGATGGGTAGTTGTGATGTTATTTTGGCCCTAATCCGTATAATATATATATAAGGCATATCTTGGAAATTTGTATAATGGAATCATCAATATAATTTTAGTAAGAATTTAACTATTTCATCATCAATTTATCAATCTTTTATCAACTCATCAATTCAACATTCATTATTATTCACTTAATCTTGGAAGTTGAATAGTCAGAATTGGGAAAATTTACTATTTTAATTATATCTTTCACAACATTTTTTAGTAATTCTAAATTTATTAGAAAGCTAGAATAGGTGGATATGTGCAACTAAAATTTTAGTTTGATATCTACTACAATTTGCAAGAAATTAGCTCTATAATTTGGCAGATTTTCTAAATCCCAAATTTTTACTAAAATGAATGAAAATCAATGATTAGATTATTTCTCCCTCATCCTATAATGATTTTATGTGATATTAAATTTATTTAAAAGCTAATATCTATGTGAAGATTTAGTTAAAATTTTAATATAAAAAACTTAATACCTTTTGAGTTATCATCTCTCAAAATTACACTACCAGAATTTTTGTGAATTTTTATAAATTGGAAAGAACATAACATAACCTCAACTTTTGAATATCTTTTGTAGTACTTCCTTTCTCCAAATTCTAGAGAACTTCCTAAAATTTCCAAAAGCACAAATTTATTAGCTAATTATTTATAAGTCAAGATAACCAAGCAATTCTTTCACTACCTAAAATTCCTATAGTGTGATATTAGAACACTAGGTTCACCTTTAAAAATAAGCACAAAAGACATAGCTAGATCCTCCATCATCTTTGATGGCTCTCAAGATTTTAGCCTATGGACAAGGATGATGAAAGGGCTCCTTGATCACAATGACTATTGGAAAATAGTTGAAAAAGGTTTCAAATTCATCCATGATTTTGAAAATTTTACGAAATTAAAAATCAAACAATATGAAACAAAGAAGAAGAATAACAATTTGGCTCTCGTGATGCTATTGGCTAGTGTCTCACAAGTTATTTTTGGCAAATACACTCTTCATACTATTACCAAAGAAGTTTTGGATAATCTCCAATTAGAATACAAGAAAGGCATGGAAAATCAATAATTGCAGCAACTAATCTACCAACAAAAATTTGATACCTTAGAAATTAGAAGAAATGAGAGTGTAAAAGACTTCTTTATTAGAATGTATGATAACTTATGAAAAATAGATGAATGTGGCTTTGGATATATTGATAGGTAAAAGGTTCAAAAAGTTCTTTAAAATCTCTACATAGATCCAAGATTTGAAAACATGATAGAAAACATTACTCATTCAAAGAACTTCAACATGCTTAGTATCAATGAATTAGTTGCTTAAGTTAGAATCCTACAAATTATGAAGAATAACAAATAATCTAATAAAGATGCTAGACTACATAACTAACCAAAGAGAAAGAGGTAGGCAAGCAAGATTTAGAGGGAGAGGAAGGTTTAATTATTAGAATAGAGATTAAGAAACAAACTTAGAAGAAAATGGTGGTCAAAGTACAAGAGGAAGAGGAGGAGGTTCAACTAGAGGAAGAGGTAGATGGAATTAATCTAGAAGATAGACAAGGTCAAGACTCAATATCATATTGCAACTCCTATAAAAGAAAAGATCATACCATTGACCAATGTTAGACTAGAATCGATTTTAAAAGAATACATGGACAAACTTCACAAACAAAACAAGATACTCCTTGATCATCTTAAAAGGATCCTAAAAAAGAAGACTTAAGTAATTATGTAGCTTGCAATTTAATTAAAGAAATAAAGCAAGATTCTTGGATTGTGGAGAGTGGGTGTTCCAATCACTTAACATCCTACAAAAATTATCTTCTAAATTACAAAACAAATAATAGTCTTGGCAACATCAAAATTGGAGATGGAAAATATGTAGTCATAGGAGGAATAGAAGATTGTGTAGTTAAATTAAAAAATTAACAAAAAGTCACAATGTCAAATGTGTGTTATGTTTCTAATCTTTCCAACCCTTTCCTATCTATTGGATAAGTCTAATGGAGGAAATAGTATTAGTTTGAAGTGCAATTTCTACATTATTAACAAACCCAATGATTAAGAAATCGTGAAAATCAAAGTATTGAGCAACAAAATATATTGCCTTAAATATGACTATCTTAATGGAAAAGGAGACATCATAAACAACCATAATACTAAAGAAAGCATGTCCTCACAATAGAAGCCAATCAAATTCCAAACAAAGATAAAGTTAAGGAAAAGAATAATGAGGATTTTAACAAGTCTAGACTTTGGCATGGAAGGCTTGGTCACACTTCCTATCACAAATTTAAAAGAATGACCAAATAGGAAAAAACTATAGGAATAAAAATTTCAGATATTCCGAAAGAAAAATTGGAGACTTGCATACAAGGAAAGCAAAATTAATTCTTCTCACAACTCTTACATGATAATGAAGGAAAAATCATTTGATCTTGTGCACATGGAACTTGTTGGGCCAATGTCCACTATTTCAATAGGAGGGACAAATTATTTCAAGGTCATAGTAGACAATTGCTTAAGATACACTTAGACTTCTAATTTGAAGAAAAAGGATGAAGCTATCAAATACTTTGAAACTTTCCACAAACTGATTGAAAACTTCATGAATGTTAAGATTAAAGCCATCAGATCAAACAAAGTAGGTGATGAGTGGCAAGGTAACCATACGAATCACAAAGCATTCACGTGTAATCCCATCAAATTCCGTAGACTCTACATTTTTGGTGCACTAGTTCTCCAGGAAGTAGACTAGACATTGAGGGCATTCATTGTCTTCCCAACTACACTTCTGAAGCTCAAGGGTATGGTTTAAGTGTAATTGAGGCACATGATTTTTATCATTTTATGTTTTATGATTCTAGTGCTTAAAATAAATAGGATAGAGAATAAAGTAATTTAATATCTACTTTAATCTAATGGACTAACTATTGTTCAACTAATCCTAACATAAGTATTTGGTCCCACTTGTCGTACACATCCTGAACACACATAACATTGCTAGGTTACCAAGTGTTAAGTGCTACTAGGATTACCAAACGTCATACGCATGCTCGAAGCAGTTGTACTTATGTGTTTACTTAACTGCCATATAGCTTATCTTACTTAATTACTTAATTAACTTAATTACTAAGTAACATTGAATAAATAACTAAAAACATTAAATGCATGAATAAAACATTTAAGCTATTAAGAATGTTGCAAGGTTTATCAAGAAGTTTGCCTTTATTGTCACACACACTATTGTGCTTAGGTTCAACAATACTCGAATAAAGATTTGTACACTTAATGACTCCTGCTGCAAGCACTCAGGAAAATATTCTAACTCTCTAATGTAAAAATTGTAAAAGCTTTGCTACAACTATGACAAGATGATGCCTAAGCATGGTGGGTTGACATGTATTTATAGGCAAAGATAGACCTTGCATTGATGGGACCACATCAATGCATCAAATGATATGTTGATAGAGCCTAGTTGACGAGGCCAATCCATGACTCATCATACCTCGACGATTGAATGAAAACTCATCATTGAGTTCATTGCAAAATTAGGAAGGTATGGGATTATTGACTAGCACATGACATAACAAAACTAACATGACAAGACTAAGTGCCTGGGTGTACGGATCAACAAAATTACATATAAGTGGTGTTCAAGACACAAAATTAAACACCAAACAAAATTCAAACAACATGTCCTTTGATGGCATGAAGATAATTGAAAATATCACATAGTCCCATGTCATGGAGGCTTCTGAGGCTCTGACAAACCTCTCCAGCTTCAAGTACATGTGGCAATCAAGGCTGCTATGGCTATTCCACTACTGCTGCAACTTTTGATGGTAGACGGAAAGCATCCAACAATGGTTTCATTTTCTTCTCCTTACTACTGGGATTGTGCATGGTCCATGCAACTTTGCCAATGTGGGCCAGAATGAGCACATCCCAAGGACAAGGAATTACTAAAAACAACTCCTTGGCATTGATGAACTAGGCGATGAATTGTTTGTGCTTGATGTTGAATGCCCTAATTGCATTTTGCAACTCCTAGTAGTCATTCATTCTCCTGGCTAGGTTCTTAATAGTTGATTGTTGATCAGTGGATCATGCCTTGAGAACTTTGAGTTTAGCATTTGTCATCTCAAGTTTTTGCTTCGTGTCCTTGTGGTGCTTGAACTCAGCCTTATACAACAAGTACGAGTTGGCCACCTACTTTTCGAGTTCTGACCGTAGTTGTCTAGTAGTTAACATTGCCAGATTTGTATAGCAGAGATTGGCTAGTTCTATATATTATGTCATATCTTCAATTTGCAACTCCTTCATGTGGATCTCGGCTTTGTTATAAGTATCTATCCCATCAATGATAGGCTACCACACTTCTCTTTCTTACTCAAGTTACTAGAGGGCCTCATTTACTTTTGCCTTAGTCACTTGGATATGTTTCTCATTCATCTTCTTTTGCAGGGCAACCTAGTCTTTATAGTGATTCTTGACTCTCTTAAATTTGATAGCCTCATTTTTTTGGGCATCAACTTCAATGGAAGATTTTTGGGACAAGACGTGGACTTCCTCTATAGACAAATTGTGATTCTTTGGTACTCTATGTTCACTTTGGCTAGCTACTCCTTTTGTTGATGGATGAATTCTTGCATTCATTATTTTTATGCATCAACATTTCATAGATGATGATTTTCTGTGCTCAGTGTTTTATTTTCTTGGTGCATTTGAACCAAGTCCTTTTGAACTGAATAGGCCTTTGCTTTAGCTATGGATTGGTTAAAGATGGACATCACCATTCTCTCCTCAACTTATTTTAATTACACCTAAAGCTACTAAAAAGCTTCATCTCTTGTTATTACAAGGTTGAGGAGTGTGGGATTAGCAAAGTGAGCACACAATTTAGCAACCTCCATGGCCAAGCATTGATTTTGTGCTTAAGCTATTTTAAGTTTTCCTTCTAGGATGATACATTTGCCCTTTACTTCGAGTAGCTCTGATTGGGTTGTAGTAATGTTATCCAAAAGATCAAATATGTTAAGAATTGGTTTCCTGGTTCCCATCAGTTGGTCTAGCAACTCTTCATGCTAGGCTGTACTCAATCTTCTACTAAAAGTTCCTGCAAACATTTACACATCTCTAAGTGCAAAAAAGTCTAGTATAGACATCACATGTGCATTTAATGTCTCAATGATTTGATCAACAACCACTTCTGTAGTTATCTCCTATCCTTGGTGCTGCATCACCAGTACAGTTGCCCCCTTGCCCTCCTCCAAGTGCACCAAAAAGGAGGTAGCATTCCAAGAGATTTTTGGGAATAAATGGTGTTGAGAAAGAGACACCGTCACCTCTCAAGCACTAGGATTTGATCTTGTAGGCAATTAAGTTAGGTGGGCTAAAAATACTGGTCCACCTCCTTCCATCTAACTAATTTTTCAAGCTACTTCATTAAGGTGACTGATCACAAGTTGATACACAGATAGATCTCCACCACTCGTTCCTACTTGTTGCTCATGTTGTTGCAAGAGCTACTCTTAGATTTCGCGTAGGTGCTCAATGGTAACCTGGGCTTCCAATGTTGTTTCCTAAGTAGGTGGCAAAGGTGGTGGTTGTTGTTCCTTTTCCTTAGACACGGCAAGTGTCTTGTCCTTCATCATTTTAGATTAAGAGGCAATGGGAGTATGCCTAATTATGTTGTTGGCATAGTGGACTATCCCTATCCTTTTACAAAGTTTTCTGATAAGGCATGGGAAGGGTAGGGTTTTCCTTCCACATTCATTTTCTTTAAAACATTTTTCTATCTTTAGATAAATTAATTATGGAAGGTTTTCTGAAAATTTCTCACATAGAGTGGCACATGCTTAGGTGGAGAAGGTAGTCACCTTACTAGGCCTCATCATTGGATTAAGGTGATAGGCCACTATCTTGAAGTATACACACTCTGCTGATGTGAGCGCGCCACACTCCTTGCAATCAACCTTGTAACACCACTAGATCCACTTCTTTTTCACCTCTAGATTAGCTTGTGTAAATAGTTCTACCAATTGTGTCTTAGAATCAAGCAACCTAAGAGCCTGCGCAATGGATTCAGCTAAGTAGGACACCTAAATGTCCTTTATCTTCATAATGGAACTTGCCCTTTTATTGTTCTAGAAGAGGTACATCTCTTCCATGTACCACTTCCCACTAGAAGTGATGATTGGCCATATGGGAGAGGTTTGCAACTGTGTCTTTACCTCCACTAGAGCATGGGCCAAGAATGATCCATAGTTTAGTTCATGGAGAACTAAGCGTTGGACATCTTAGGGCCTAATTATGTTAAGGTAGGCTTGTGTTAGTGTGACTTCAAGCCTCGATATGAGCCTTGGTACCTCTCCTTGTTGTGATTATTTTGTTGTAGCCTCTTCCTCAGGAATCTATCAAACCAATTCCACTTTGGGCTCCTCCTGAAAAGGTCTTGTTACATGGGTTTCTTCTGCTTGTGCTTAGGCTTGTTCTTGGTATCCCCTTCTAATTTTGGGTCATTTCTCCCTTTGTTGAGATGGTTCCCCCTCCTACAGTCATTTTAGTCTTGGTGCCATTTGTAATCACAACATGGCCACGGGTTAGCAATTATTGTGTAACGTGAAACAATTGGAATACCTTATCTTGTTAGGAAAGTTAGACTTGGCTAATTTGTGATTATGGATAATTTAATTAATTTTAATTATTAATTTATTTGTATTTTAATTTTAATAAATGATTATAGTCATACCAGAGGTTGTTGAAAGGGTTAAACTCTTAAAAATCAGTGGTTTAATATCATTGTATTCATTAACCCTTTGGGGAATCATTTAGAAACTTTAAGGTTTGTGGCCCCCATGATAAAGAGCTTACCTTTGGTAGCTATAGGATTGAAGAACGAAGTGATTTGGATAAATGGTCAGAAAGTTATGGGCTCTAGAAGGTTTTGGGCTCTGAAAAATGGTAAAAACTCCTCTCTTGTTATGAAGAAAATGATAAAAATTGCAAAAGTGTTTGGGGGTATTTATATATTTTTTGCATTACGTCAATGGGGCCTAATTAATGAGGCCCCATCGATAGGGTTGGCTACGTCAACTAGGCCTAGTCGACGCAGGTGTTGACAACCATTAACTTTGGGAAAACTTTGAAAATACAAGGAATTTTTGAGTGAATGGGAGTCAAATGGAAGCCAAAAAAACCATGATCATGATGAAAATAGCAAAAGAGGATGTTGGAGTTTAGAAAATTGAGAAAATTATTGAAGAATGAAATTTTATGAAAGTTTAAGGAGCACAAAGGTGGATGCACAATGGGGCATGTGAAAGATATGATTACAGCAATGTCTAAGGTAAGGGACTTAACTATCCAAACCATGAGATATGCAAGTGGGTCCTTCCCATAGTAGGAACATGTCATTTTTTTCCTTACATAACTGTAACTAAGGAGTCCATGGACCCCACAGTCAATTAATGATTATAAAAAGTTAAGGATCAACTTAGAAGAATCTATCCAAGAATTCCAGCATATCAAACTAAGACATTGAGCATAACATGGAAATTAGCAGTGAGGTGAGTTACGAGTAGCATAGATGGATGACTGAGAAGGTGGGATGGAATCTTGAATTGATTAGAGAGAAAACTCTCCTCCTCTTTATTATTCCATCTTAACCAAGATAGATGGTCAACGACCACATTTTTAGTCCCTTTTCGATCTACCATTGTGAGATCGAATTCTTGCAAGATCACGAACCACCATATGATATGGGGGCTCATTATTGGCTTATTCATTAGAAAGTGGATGGCACTACGATCTATGTGCACAGACACTTTATAACCAAGCACATAGTGCCTAAACTTTTTGAGATCATACACCATTTCTAGTAGTTCTTTCTCAATTGTGGTGTAATTCAAATGTGCACCCACATTGCTTTGGCTGATACAATAGATGTAATATGGACATTTATTATTGTCCAACTATGTAAGCATAGCTCCTAAGGCATAATTATATGCATTTGTCATTATATGGAATGGTCTGGGCTCGTTTAGTACTCGTAGAATTGGAGTTTCTATGAACTTCTCCTTTAGTTGGAATGCTTGTTCGCACTCCTTGGTCCAGATGAATGGAGCATCTTTCTTTGTAAGCTCAACCAATAGCTTTGAAATCTTAGAGAAATTCTCTATAAATTGTCGATAGTAGCCATAGCCAGTGTGTCTAAGGAATGATTAGATGTCTTTGACTATCTTGGTTAACGTGTGATTCCTTGGATGACCCTTATCTTTTATGGGTCTACCTCAATCCTTGCCTAAGTAATTCTATGCCCCAGTACTATGCCCTCTTAGACCATTAAATAGCTTTTTTGCCAATTGAGCCTAAGATTTGTTTCAACACATCTTTTTAGTACTTGCTCAAGGCAATCTAGGGCTTTCTCAAATGTAGCTCCATAAGTAGAGAAGTCATTCATAAATACTTCTACCCCACAACCAATCTACTATTGAAAAATACTAAGGACCAAGCATTAAAATGTTGCAGGGCCAATGCACAGACCAAATGGCATCTTACAATATGCAAAAGTTCCCTAGGAACTCGTGAATGTTGTTTTAACCTAATCTTCTAGCACAATCTGGATTTGGTTATAGCCATTATAACCATCCAAGAAGTTATAATAGCAATGTCCAAATATGGTATCCAACACTTGGTCCACAAATGGCAATGGAAAATGATCCTTAAATGTTTTCATATTCAACAACCTAAAGTTGCTATAGACCCACCACTTGCTACCTTTCTTTAGCATAATTATGAGTGGGCTAACCCACTCACTATTCACGATGGGATGGATGAACCCTACCTTGAGGAGTTGTTCTATTTCTTCCTTGACAATTTGCTTCAACTTGGGGTTCAGCTACCTCTACGACTACCTTCTTGGCTTCATGGCCAGGTCAATGTAGATACAATGCTAGCATATCCTAGGATCAATTCCAATCAACTCATTATATGATCAAGAAAAGGTTCTTGGCCATTGGTTCACCACCTTCAATAGCTTGTCTTTTTATTCGGGAGCAATATTTGCATTGATTATAATGAGCTTTCCATTGTTTAAAAATGCATACTACATGTTGGCTAGTGGAGTTTTTAACTCTAGGGGCTCTAGCTTAAAATGATCAAGGATTACCAACTCTCCCCAATAGGTATCATCAACTTCATCATTAAAGAATTGGTGATGAACTTGCTCAAGTTCATTCATGCCCTTGACATAAGCACATGTCAAGCTCTCACTAGGTTCCATGCATAGGGTGCTGCTATTAGAGTCAGCTATCATCCACTGGGTGCCCTCTTGTTTTGTGGCTACTGCATACAGGCACCTTTGAATATGTGTTTTATGTGCATACTGATTGTATGCTTTAATGAATGTACTATAAATGAATCATATTTTTTGCACATAATTGCACCTACTATCATTGTACATGATGCATGAGACTTTCTTCTTCTCAAGTCATCTAAATTTGTTCTCCTCAGAGATTTCCAAGGAGAGGTCCTTGATGCCCATTCGTGCATTAACAATGCTTAACCATGCACATCACATAATGATGGGGAAGTTGCCTTTGCAATTTTCTACCTTGATCACCAGAAAATTAGTAAGATAAGAGCACCCACAAATTGTAGTCACAATGTCCTCCACTAATTCCAAAGGGACAGTGATTAACTAGTCTCCCAATTCCAATTGGATATTTCTCTTCTTAACAGGTGGTAGGTTTCAGGCCTTGTACATGTCATGGGAGATGAGATTGACACTAGAATTAGAGTCAAGAAGAACCTTGCATGGCTGATTTCCAATAATCTGTAAGTAAATAAGAGGACTTCTTGTGTTAGATCTCTTCATGGGAAGGTTACCATCCTTGATCCAATCAGAGATAGTATGAGTTAATAACACAGTGCAGATCTAAGGTGGCATTTGGTTTGAAGGACCCTCGAATGTGTTTGGGGTAGAGGTTGAGGATGCTAGAGATGCAAGGTGACTAGCCATATTAGGTTGTGAGGGTTTAGGAGGACTGTTAGTTTGGGAAAATGGTCATTTCTTGGATCTATAGTCTAAACCACTTGGCTAGAAGGCCAATTGTAAATTTACAACCCTCATAGCATTTCGTTGCTATGGCTGTGGAGGAATTTCACCCTACATAGACAAAGCAGGAGGTAACTAGGTTGAGGGTGAAGGGATGTGTGGAGACAGATGCAGAAGATGGTAAGGATATGAGGGTTCCCCTCGAGTAGATTGTATATGAGTTCGATGGTACTTTGAAGGATAACAGTGATGTTGGAATGAGGCATGGCTAGCAGAGTCACATGGAGAAACGAGTTGCTGAACATAGTACCCATATGAATCCAGTTGCCTATAAGGGTACTACTGTCTCAATAGTGGCATCCCCTATGCCTGTGGTTGCTGCCATTATTAGTATTACTCATATGGTTGTGGTGGAGCTCCACTTGGATATTAAGCTTGTTGTTGCTAGTGGGACTGCCTTAGATTACCTTAAGGATAAGCCAATCGTCTGGGTGCTTGTCTCCTTACTAGTCAAGGGTTCAGTGCATACACTCTAGACTCTTATAAGTGTGACACCATAGGGCAACATCCCTTAGGATGATCATATTGACAAATATCGCATCCAACATCATCATCAAAATCTATCTCCACAACTTCTTCTACTATAGTAGCTTTGCCCTTGCCTCTTTGGTAGGCATGTTTAGTTTCTTTCTGCCTCTTGCTATCACGATCACTATTCTACTCTTTGGATTCTTCAGTAGTTTTCATAGTGGTTTATAATTTTTCATCCAAAGAGTTCCATAGTTTATCAACCTTTGCTAAAATATCAAAAATAGATTTTTAAATGGGCAAGGTTTTTCTATTCATCACCTCATCCAGTGGTGACTTCTCCTTGTCATAGAATCAAACCTCTCTTTTCTAATAGAAGGATCCCTATTATATTCTTCTACACTTTCCCTCTTTTGCAGCTCATCTTCTTCTTTTGCTACCTACTCTATTAGCCTTTAGATCTGACAAGCTCTTAGTTAAGATAGTCTCCCTTGGGCATAGACCCCAAGAGTTCTTCTGGTCTCAACCTTGAGCACATATATGATGTGGCAGAGTTGTTTCCTCTGAGAATAACCATGGCCTAAGCATTAGTGTAAGAGAAAATAATATCTTCCCATGGTGACATCCAAGGGTTCATGTGTTCCCTATTTCTAGCCTTGGATTTGCTTTCTTAGATTAGACACTTTGGAGTACAATTGGTATTTATCATTAAATAATTCTATCATGGTACTCCATCTACGAATGGATTCTGGTTGTAAAGACCAATACCAGATCTTTGTCTCTTTGATGAGTATCCTGGGAAATAGCTTCAATTTCTGCTAGTCATTTTCTATGTTTTGTAAGACATAGGCATCATGAAAGGCTTGTAGATGATTTTGAAGATCAAAGTTATATCCCCCCTCAAATCTTGGGATATTGTTCATGTCTAGGTACTAGATCCAACTATCTTTCACATGCTTGGTAGAAATTTTTATAGCCTCTACAATATTCAACATGCTTTAGGTTGCTAATAAAGGCACATCATCATCGTGATTTCATTATTGCCAATGATGTCCTCTATTACCCCTTTGTTCATTGTGAAACTGATGATCAATATTATCTTGCTATTCACCTCCATCACGGTTGTTCCTTTTGTGATATTTTTTAGAATTAGAAGAAGATGAAGATGTAGATGAAAAGGATGAAGAGGGAGAAGGATTACCACCACCATCGTATCTACCAACTCACCTTTGGTTGTCATAGCCACATTTGTTAGTTTTCTTATTATCTTGGCGCTTATCCGAGCCCCTGCCTTAACTACCATCTTTACTTGAACCTAGATTGTTGATAGTGGATCATAGGTTCAAGGCCACATCCTCATCACCAATAACAAGGGGTGGAGAATTTTCATGTTGAGAGCTCCCAAATGAAGGGTCCTCATTATCATCTTGATTAAGCAAGAACAAGGGATTAGTGAACCATTTTCCCTTCATAAACTCATGGTGCTTCTCCTGGTGTCGATTCCTTTGGCATTGTGTCTTAGTGGGATAGTAGTCTTAATAGTCATAATCATGAATAATGTACTCCTCTTGAAGATCTTAGATGCCTAACTTCTTAAGAGTTTGAAGCAGCATCATGGGCACAGATTGATTGGGAGGCATTACAATGTTGCCTTCCATATCACACCATGACAGTTGTTCATCTTGATGTAGGATGAAGGTGAAATTAGGCACATACTCATCTAGATGAGTATATACCACCTTGCATTCTTGAGGAACTAGTGATTTAGCATTGTCATGCATATGAGAAGAAAACATTTTGCAATACAAATAAAATATTAGTGTGATTATGTGATGATATTATGTGTGAGAATGATGTTGACCTTAGGGTTTGTTCAACAATGTTAATGATGTTCACTAATCCTAGATAACACACATTTTAGCAGAAAGAATCCTTGGCAATGGCACCAATCATGAGCGACAAGGTATCCCTATGCTCAACCATACGAATCACGAAGTGTTCACACACAACTTGGTCAAATTCCATAGACTCTACATTTTTGGTGCACTAGTTCTCCAGGAAGTAGACTAGACATTGAGGGCATTCATTGTCTTCCCAACTACACTTGTGAAGCTTAAGGATATGGTTTAAGTGTAATTGAGGCACGTGATTTTTATCATTTTATGTTTTATGGTTCTACTGCTTAAAGTAACTAGGATAGAGAATAAAGTAATTTAATATCTACTTTAATCTAATGGACTAACTATTGTTCAACTAGTCCTAACATAAGTATTTGGTCCCACTTGTTGTACACATCTTAAACACATATACCATTGCTAGGTTACCAAGCATTAAGCGTTGCTAGGATTACCAAACATCATACACATGCTCGAAGTAGTCGTACTTACGTGTTTACTTAATTGCTATTTATCTAATCTTGCTTAATTACTTAATTAGCTTAATTACTGAGGAACATTGAATAAATAATTGAAAACATTAAATGCATGAATAAAACATTTAAGCTATTGAGAATGTTGTAAGGTTTATCAAGAAGTTCATCTTTATTGTTGCACACATTGCCATGCTTAGATCCAACAATGCTCTAATAAAGATTTGTACACTTAATGACTCTTACTACAGGCACTCAGGAAAATATTCTAACTCTTGAATGTAAAAACTGCAAGAGCTTTGCTACAACTATGACAAGATGATGCCTAAACATGGTTGGTTGGCATGTATTTATAGGCAAGAACAGACCCTACATTGATGGGAACACGTCAACACATCAAATGCTATGTCGACAGCGCCTAGTCGATGAGGCCTTGTTGACGTGGCCAATCCGCAACTCATCAATAGGTGAATTCATACATAAAGAATTTGACAAGTTTGGTAAAAAAATTAATATCTTTCATTACATCACATTTGGATATAGTCCACAATCAAACAGGGTGGTTGAAAGAAAGAATAGAATAATAAAAGATATGGCAAGGTACTAACTAAAGCATGCCTCACTACCTAACCCATACTAGAGTACAACTTTCACAACTACTTATTACATTTCTAATCAAGTCATCATCAAAAGCAATGAAAACATATTTATATATGAAGTTCTATACAACTGAATTTCTAACATGAGTTGTATGAGAATATTTGAATTTTATTACTATGTAAAGACCCCAAAACAATTCATTTACAAACTTGAATAGAAGAAAGAAATGCATATTTCTTGGTTACAATTCTCACACTAGTGGATACAAGTGCTATGACCCAATGAATTAGAAATGAAATGTTTCAAGAGATGTCATATTTAATGAGATAAATTTCAGTACAAGTGACTTTTTTAAACAACAAGAAAAATCAAACACATAACAAAGTTCAAAACGTTGGGTTTAAAGAGACCATCATCGCACTTAAATGCTAGATACAAATTTTGAAAGAAGAGCTACAAGTTCTCACAATATTACAAATATGGCATATTTAGCAATCTCAAGTGAACCAACCAATGTCAATGAAGCCATGAAATTAAAACTCTAGAAAGAAGCCATGGACAAAGAGTATAATTCCATCCTAAGAAATAACACATGGGAATTAGTAGACAAACAAAAAGATAAAGAGTTTATTAAACAAAGTAAAATAAGAAGGGAGAAGTTATAACACATAAAGCAAGACTTGTGGTAAGAGGATTCAAACAAAAGAAATCCATTAACTAGGAAGAAATCTTTGCATCAATGGCTAGATTTGAAACCATCAAGCTTATTATCTTCATAGTAGTACATAAAGATCTAAAGGTTCAACAAATGGATGTCAACTCAACATTTCTAAATGGATACATTAAACAAGAAGTATACATCTACTAGCTCAAAGGTTATGTTATCAAAGGAAAAGAGAACATTGTGTGCAAACTCAACAAAGCTCTATATGACCTAAAGTAAGCATCTAGTACCTAGTTCTAGAGAATTAATGACTATCTCATTAGAAAGAATTATCAAAATTGTAGGTTTAAACCAACACTATATTTCAAGAAGGAAAGAGATGAATTTATCATCATATCACTATATGTAGATGACATTATCTTTATTGCCACTAATAAAAGGCTAGCAGACGAGTTCAATAATGACATGAAAATTGAATTCAAAATGAAGAACCTTGGAGAATTCAAATACTTCATATGAATTGAAGTGAACCAGGATAAGAAGGAAATGAAGATTTATCAAACCAAATATGTAAATTCCATTATTGAAAAATTCATTCTAAAGAATGAGAAGCCAATCAACAATCCTTTGTTATGCAATTTAAATTTAACCAGCAAATATAAGACTTCTCTCATAGATGCAATCATGTATAGAACCATGATCAGATCACTTCGGTTTCTTTGCCACACTAGACCATATTTAGAATATGCAACATCATACTTATTCAAATTCATGTAAGAGCTAAGACAATCTCACATGCAATAACTTGTGCATCTCATCAAGTATGTAAAAGGAACTTAAAACTTTGGGATATGATTTAGTAAAGAAGACAATAAGCTTCATGCATATTTAGACGTTGATTGGGCAGGAGATAATGATGATAGAAAATCTACATCAGAAGCTTTCATTATGCATGGAAAAAATCCAATATACTAGAGAAATAATCCATTAGCTTATCTACTTGTGAAGCAGAATTTATAGTCATGGTCAAAGACAATATACTAGAGAAATAATCCAGTAGCTTATCTACTTGTGAAGTAGAATTTATAGTCATGGTTGAATGTCTCTAATACAAACTTTGGCTAAATAAACTTCTTTCACACCTAGGATTCGAAGTTGATCTCCCTAGAAATTTGTATTGTGACAATATAGCAGTAATTCAACTATCCCAAAACTATGTGCCCCACAAAAAATCTAAACACATTAACATCAAGTACTATTTCATCAAGCAAGAAGTGAAAGAATGAACCATCAAACCCATTCACATTAACATTAGATTTATTTGAAAGCTAATATCTATGGGAAGGTTTAGCTAAAGTTTTTATTATCAGAAACTTAAACAACTTTTGAGTTATCATCTCTTAAAATTGCATTACTAGAATTGCTTCATTTTTTTTATAGATTGGAAGGAATATACAATAACCTTAGCTTATGGATATCTTTTTTAGTACTTCCTTTTTTCAAATTGTAGAGAACTTCCTACAATTTCCAAAAATACAAATTTTATTAGCTAATTCTTTGTGAAGTCCAGATAACCAAGTAATTCTTTTAGTGTCTAAAATTCCTTTAGTGTCATATCTAGATTGTAAACCATTGATTGCACATCATTGTCTTCTTACTTAAACTAGTGGAAACTTTATTAGGTATGGTTTTGCTTAAAGTGAGGCATATGATTATTGATATTGTACAACTATGACTAAGCTAGATGAAAACATAGAAATTAATTAATTATTTAATCTAACTAATAACAATAACATAAATCCTAAGTTAGCTTATAGGTGACAAGTGTTCATTTCCAATTTTCCATACATGTCTTAAACACACTTACCCACTGCTTGGATTACCAAGTGTTATGCTACTAGGCAAACCAAATAATAACACTACTAGGACTAATAAGCAAATATGTGTTTACGCT
Organism: Gnetum montanum; assembly: GCA_015680685.1. Taxonomy (NCBI): domain Eukaryota; kingdom Viridiplantae; phylum Streptophyta; class Gnetopsida; order Gnetales; family Gnetaceae; genus Gnetum; species Gnetum montanum. Next base: position 133,884 of record MNCI01028138.1, read on the forward strand.
TGAAACTAGTCACACTCATTCTACCAATTGATTAATGTGCATGAAAAAGTAAATATTGAATAAGTACATAGAAAGTAAATTGCATTGAAAGTAAACTTGTTATAAGTCAAAGTGTTGTGATGAACATGAATCAATCTCAATCTTATTGTTGTTTATGGAATGTGTCCAAGTATAATGCCACTTGAATAATATGTTGTATAATTGACTGAAATTTACATTGCAAGCATAAACTAACTATTTTCTAAGATTATAAAAGAAAAATGAAAGAGTTTGGCTACACTATTGACCAAATGATGCTAAATATGTGGTAGATGCTTACATATTTATAAATGATGAGACGCGATATCGTGGCCGTCACGATATCGCGGCTGTCGTGATATCGTGTCGTCCCCTGCGATATCGTGGTCCGCCGCCAAATCTATAAATAAGAGGTGGAACTCCCCTCATTTGTCATCTTGGTCTAGAAGTAGGGAAACTCTGGCAGTTTGATCACTCCAGAGATAGATTATTTTCCATGTGCCCGTAGTAGGAGTCCCCAAGTGAACAGATCTTTATTCAAGCAGGTTTGTACCTGAACGCAAGTTGTGTACGGCAATAAAGATGAGCTTTGTGGATAAACCTTGCAGTGCATGGAATAGGAATTTATTTAAATGTTATTTAATGCTTTCCTAGAATGAGGTATGAGTACAACTTGATTACGAGCATCTCGTGTGACTACTTGGTAACTCAGTGGCATATCTAGGATCTACGCTTGGTAATCCTAGTGGTAGTCATGCATGGCAGATGTGTACAGTTAGTCAAGGAATCGGCTGCTCATCACACGTAGGCTAGTTAGGCTCTCTCAACCCTTTCCTCCTAGTTAAGTGCCTCAGTATGACCACTTCGAGCATGTGCATTACGTGTGGTGATCCCAGTAAGGATTAGCATTTGGTAGCTACAATTGCATAGTTCAAGGTATGTACGGTAAGTGGGAATGGATGCTGACACTAGTTAATTTAGACTTAGGACCTTAGTTAGAGTTAGCTAGTTTCTCAACCCTTCACTCTTAGTATAGAAGACATAAAACCATAAAAGACCAAAAAAATCATATACCTCGGACTTACTTAACCATACACCGTGACAACAATAAGTAAGTCTGGGAAGACAACGAATGATTAACCCCAAGTGTTCCATGGGACATTTAGGCATTTAGTCTACGGAGCTTGACCGGATCGCGCATGCTATGCTCGTTTCGTATGGTTGAGTGTAGGGGTACCTCGCCACTCATCATTGGCGTTGTTGCCAGGGACTAGGTGTTTGTGCGCCGAATAGAACATAAGGGATATCACTCACATCATTGTGAGCCTTAACAAATATTCAAGTTAATCAAGAAAAAAAAAATTTATATACCAGTGAAATTAGCACACCGATAAAAATGCCTTCTTCTCATAAGAGCAACTCACCACCTAAGGACCACACACGAGACAGTTGGCAAGATAAAAAACATAACCAAAATCAGCCAAGTCCTAAACAATACAAGATGACATATACTCATCCCGATGAGTATATTCCTAATTTTACTTTTTTTCTCCATCAGGACGAACAGCTACAGTGGAGAGACTTGCAAGGTAACATTGTATTACCCCCAGATCGATCAGTCTCTTGCATGCTTTTTCATGCCTTGGCACAGATAGGCATGACCGAGCTATATGCCGAATACGTTGCGGAGGATTTTGACATGAGGGATTATTATCCCATAGATGCCCAACGTATGAGAGACTTAAGGCAGGAGAGCCAACATACATTGTCGAAGGGCAAGGCCCCGCATGTCCTTAGTGAAATAGGAGATGAGGAACCCTTTATCACGGGTTCTTTAGCAAAGGATGTTCCCCCTCCTAATGATGGTGAGGAGGTTGAGTATCAGAACCTATGATCAACGATACATATCCCTGGTTTTGATGCCCATGAACACCAGCTGTTCACAGAGGGAATAACCACTCATGCTAAGGATGGGCACTTTGATCGTCACCACGATCAGGGCCGTAGCAGCCAAAGAGAAGGCAAGAAACATCATAATGGCGATGGTTCCCCTTCTTCTTCTCCTTCATCCCATCACTCATCCTCTCTTTCCACATCTAGGCACAGCCACCATGAACATAAAGGTGAGGATAAAGGTAAAAAAGATGAAAGACCTTGACGGGAAAGTCGAGAGAGAGGACAAGGGTAAGGACATAGGGGGAGTAGGGAACAATGCAGACATCACAGGCATCATGAAAGAGACGATCATGATGAGCCCCTACTTGCAACTTGAAGTATGCTTGACGTAACAGAGGTAGTTAGGATTCCCACAAGGCATTTAAAAGATAGTTGGATCAAACGATTAGACATGAATAATATCCCACGGTTTGAAGGGGGATACAATGCTGATCTGCAAAATCATTTATAGGCATTCCACGATGCCTATGCCTTGCAGAATATAGAGAATGAGTGGCAAAAACTTAAGTTGTTCCCAAGGACATTCACCAAAGAAGCAGAGAGCTGGTACCGATCCTTAGAACTGGAAACCATTAGGAGGTGGAGTACGATGCTAGAACTGTTCAACGAAAAGTATCAAACGTACTCCAGAGTGTCCAATTTGTGTAAGCATATCCAAGGCTGGAAGCAAGGTACACACGAACCCTTGGATGCTACCATGGCCCACTACTACACATTGTTACATCGTTGCCCAGGCCATGGGTACGCTCAGCGGGATCAACTTCGCCACATCGTGGATGGGCTAAGGAATGAAACTAGAAGAACCCTTGGGACTTATGCCCAAGGAAGACTCTCACAACTTAGAGCCCATGAAGTATGTAGCTTGTTGGAGCAAGTAGCAAAAGAAGAGGGTGAGCTACGCAAAAGGGAAAGTGCGGAAGAATACAACCGTGATCCCTCCCTTTGAAAGAAGGGAGTGAAATTTTGTGATGAAGAGGATGAGTTACCAATCGAAGAGTTGGTGAATCGAAAAACTTTGCTGATCCAAAAATTAACAACCGAGGTATCGGCCAAAGTAGACCAAATGTGGGATTCCTTAGACTCAAGAATTAAAACAGTCTTGAAAATTGTAGAAGAGTCTAAGGTAGAATAAAGTAGTGGCAAAGGTAAGAAAAAGTGGAGAGATTTAAGCCCTGCACATAACAGGGGTAAAGGAAAAATCACTAACTCCAATGTGGTTGTGGATTCGAATTCAGACGATGATGGTGGATGTGAGATCTACCATTATGATCATCCTAAGGGATGTTTCCCGATCATCTCACATCTACAGGAGTCTAGGGTGTATGTGCTTAATCCAAGACTCAACCAACAGCAAACACCCCGCAGGTTACCTTATCCACAAGGTAACCCAAGGCAGTTCTACCAACCCTTAACGTATTATCCAAGTGGAACTCCACCACAGCCCATCGAACAGCATCAACAGTGGCAATACCCACAATCATGAAGGATGCCACCACCAACACAACAGTACCCTTACCGGCAGCCCGATCCTTATGGTTATTATGTGTAGCAGCCGATTTCTCCAAGTGATTCTATGAGTCACTCAACACCCAACCGTCACTACCAAGTTCGGGAGTACTTCAGGAGGACTCCTTCTCCTCTGGGAGACATCTCACACTCATCCCATCCTCCTAATCCATCCGCACCTCTTCCACCACAAGTAGTTCCCATAACACCTCCTTCTCCAACAATGCAAGGGGAACTTCCTCCTCAACTGCAACAATGTCACGCTGCGAAAGCTGTAAATATCCAACTTGCTGCTGGTTTTGACAACTGTAAAAAGAGAAGACCTTACTTCAGAACCAAAAGCCCAGACAAACTCTCGCAACAACAAGCGGTTGGGCCCATGTACACTCCTCCACCATCTAACACTTCGGAGCACCCTNATGGCAATACCCACAATCATGAAGGATGCCACCACCAACACAATAGTACCCTTACCGGCAGCCCGATCCTTATGGTTATTATGTGTAGCAGCCGATTTCTCCAAGTGATTCTATGAGTCACTCAACACCCANTGGAAATGAACCACACAAGGCTCTTCTTGACTTAGGTTCTGGAGTTAACTTAATTTCACGAGAGATGTATCACGCCTGGAACCTACCCCAACTTAAGAAGAGCAACATTCAACTAGAGCTGGTAGACCAGTCCATCACCATTCCCTTGGGATTGGTGGAGGACATCATTACCACTATGTGTGGTTGGTCTTACCCAGTTGATTTTCTGGTGATTGAAGTGAACAACAACGAAGGGGACTTCCCAATTATAATGGGAAGGGCATGGCTAAGTACAGTAGACGTATGCCTTAGGATCCATGATCTTTCCTTGGAAATCTCTAAGATAAACATATGTGGAAAGATTGAGAAGAGGAAAGTTCCATGCATCACATATAGTGATTCATCGGGTGATGACATGGAGGAAATGTCTCCATGTAATAGGTGTGCCCTTGAAACTTTGCAACAAAGGTGCCTGTATGTAGCAACCACACAAGTAGTCAACACCCTGTGGTTAACAGCTACTCGAAGGAGCAACCAAATATGCATGGAACGAACTGAGGAAACCCATGCCAACAACAAAGGCATAGACACATTGGAATATGAGCGTCACCAACTTCCATCCCTCAATCTAAGATCATCAATTGGGAGAAGTTGGGCACTTTTACGAAATTCAAACAGACGTTCATTATTTCGGATCTCTCCCTTACAACTCAGTCATGGGGGAGATGGCCACCTATGCTAATCATATGGGGCCCTCAGTTCTTTTAAGTTTTTGTTTTACACGTTTTTGTTTCACAACATTTTTGTTTTACACGTTTTTGTTTTACAAATTTCTTTAACTTTTCTAATTTTTGTTTTACAAATTTCTTTAACTTTTCTAGTTTTTGTTTTACAACATCGTTATACTTTTCCAATTTTGTGTGTTTGTGTTCCACCCTGTAAGTTTGTCACCCAATAAGTGTTCGAAATGATGGTATGAACTGTTTCCATATTGATTGCTAATGTTTGGTTTTTACCTTTAAGTCATAACGTTGATACTAAGGTATGTTTCTTTTGATATGACAGGTAATGAGTTCACTTCATCCATCCATCCACCAGTTTCTATGGTCTCTCTCGACTTGGAAATGTACAGTCCCTTTCTAATAAGGACTTTAAAGAATCGGTGACTGGGGATTTCTCAAACTAAGGAAGGACTCACTGATTCAAAAGGATGTGACTTCAAAGAAACTTTATGCTTTTGTGTGGGTCATTCTCTTGGGTGGTTGAATGTTTCTTCTTAAGTTTTCTGCCGTTCCAGTGTTACCCAACTGTCCGAAGCTGAGACAATAAAAATAATCAAGTCTTTGCATGGTATGGTTCTCACGCATAAAAACATAAAACAAAAAAAAAACCAAGTGAGAATTTAAAGCACACCCCTTAGATGAATAAACTTGGGCTGCAAGCACTAGTTATGGAACCAAAAGTGTTCCCTCTA